>CM038052.1:10165000-10630000 GCA_021397845.1 Areca catechu
GATTTACAAAATTTTCTTTATACTATTGCATATTGAGTCTTTTGAACTAGCATGAACTGGGACTTTGATTTCAGTACAGTCTGAAAATTTAAGTTTGTGATTTGTTCAGGATTTAGGTACTTACATATATCTGTTGCTTTATTTCTTTCTCTAACTGGTTGGGCACCTTCTCCTTCTATGAAAGGAGCCAGATGATTTGGTTCTTGGTTTTCGTTCGCTTCCATGCTTGATGTGCCGGAAGCTCCTGATGGCACCATCATGTTACCCATAGAAAGGAGTCTAAAAGAGATGAGATTATTGTTAAAAGGATACCCCCTGCCCACCCAAGCCTATAAAATAAGAAGTGGAGTCCCTTGCCAAGGATCATGGATTGGATCTTGACAAGGAAGAGATTAAGAAAATCCAATTTGATGAAAAGACAACTCAGACCATATAATATACTATTTTTTATTAGAATAAATAGGAACTTCAAACTAGATTTCTATAATATTGGCAGTCACCCTATCTTTCGCTTTGTTCCCCTTGTCCAAGTCTGGGACACCAGATACTGCCTTTGGTTTTGATCACAAGCATTCAATTGCTAAATCTGAGCAGCAGGGCTATTTCTCCAAATTGTTCACTCATCGAGTGTGTGGCAAAAAGATGCTAAGATCACTACATGGTTGTATTTGACCAAGCAATGATTCCATACTGGAGAACTCTTCTTTCTAATAACTATTTGAGTAATAAGTAGGCGTGTATGATGCACTGTTCGAGATGCATGGAATTAAGTAGTGTACTGGAAGAGGTAAATAAGAAGTGGCTAGAGAACTGGACATTGACATGTGGACCTAGTATAATGCAGTTTTGCCTTTGAGCATTGATTGTTAGTGGAAAGCCATAAAGGAAGATGGTGCATAAAAGGTTAGATTTTCTCTGAATACTCACACAGATCAACAGTTTTTTGGCTATGTTTTAGAAAAAGCTGCTAGTGTCAAGGTTGAAAATCAGTATTTCAAACACCAATTTCTATAAACCCTGGACAATCAAAGATATTTTAAAAAGGCTTTGATATTTGTTCTCTTTGCTCAGGTGGTACAAGAGTGCAAAGAAATATATGCACATTCCCTCGTCGATGGCAACCCTCCGAAGGCAGGCTTTGTTTTCGGAAGAGTGAAGTGTCTAGCAACACCCAAAAGCTATTTGTGGAGGAAGCTTGCCCACTAGCAACAACATTTTTGATGTTGTTGTGTGTGACTGGAAGAAATCCTTTGTTTTAAAATTTTGCGTAGGTTTAGCATTGTTTGTTTGTTGCCTGTTGTAGTCCTCGTTTTCTAAAATGATGGGCCTCCTCTTTAAAGATTGATCACCTTGCAGGAGCTGCGACGTGTGTTGTGGATGAACAAGTCAGGTTGAGTGTACAGGAAAATAACAGTGCCTTTTTTGAGAAGAGAAAATGACTGTATCTTATTCTTTTGGATCATCTGGCTTTTTTGCTAGGCCTGGCAATCTTGCAAAATTATAATCAGGATGCTCGTGCTATTCTAAAGACTTTTAAAAGGCAAATTTGACACCCTATGGTGGCTATTATTGCTATTTTATTATGTGAACCAAGACTTAAGCATCTCACCTTCTCAACATATCTGATATTTGTTGGTGTCTATATTACATAACAAGTTGAAAGAGTACTTTGAGATGTTTGAAATAGTCAGAAAGAATCTGATCCTTATTCTCCGACCAAGTTAAAATCATTGAAATAGTCAGAAGGCGATCAACGAGGAAGTGGAGAAGCTTCTCGCCACCGGTTTTGTGCGGGAGGTCCAGTATCCCAGCTGGCTGGCAAACGTGGTCATGGTAAGAAAGAGTAGTGGTAAGTGGAGGATCTGTGTGGACTACACCGATCTCAACCGAGCTTGTCCAAAGGACAGTTTCTCTCTTCCAAAGATCGACCAGCTGGTCGACACCATCTCGGGGCATCGCCTCCTGTCGTTCATGGACGCCTTCTCCGGATACAACCAGATCCGAATGAGCCCGGAGAATGAAGAGCATACCGCCTTCATAACTGACCGCGGGATTTTTTGCTACAGGATGATGCCATTCGATCTCAAGAACGCGGGGGCGACGTACCAGCGCCTGGTCAATAGAATTTTCAAAGACCAGATAGGTCGCAACATGCAGGTGTACGTGGACGACATGCTGGTAATGAGCAAACCCGATTCGGATCACGTGGCTGACTTGGCGGAGACGTTCGGCAACCTCCGACGCCATCAGATGAAGCTGAACCCGGCGAAGTGCGCCTTTGGCGTCTCCGCCGGAAAATTTCTAGGACTTATGGTGACCCAAAGAGGAATTGAGGCCAACCCGGAGAAGGTCCAGGCCATCATGGATATGGAGCAGCCCGCCTCCAAGAAGCAAGTGCAGCAACTCATCGGTCGAGTTGCGGCCCTCAGCCGCTTTATCTCCAGGTCGGCAGACCGCTGCCGTCCCTTCTTCAAGGTGCTGAGAAAGATGAACGACTTCGCTTGGACTGAGGAATGCCAGAAGGCATTCGAGGAGCTGAAGAAGATGCTTGCGTCGCCACCGTTGCTGTCCAGGCCTGAGGAGGGGGAGGAGCTTATCCTCTACCTAGCGGTCACCCCGGAAGCCGTCAGCTCGGTCTTGGTTCGGACCGATGGCCAGGGGGTCCAGCGGCCGGTGTACTATACCAGCAAGCTTCTCCGAGACACGGAGCTCAGGTATTCTCGACCCGAAAAACTCGTTTTTGCGCTAATAGTGTCTGCCCAGCGTCTCAGGCCCTATTTCCAAGCGCACCCCATCGCTGTCCTGACGGATCAACCGCTGAAAGCGGTGCTCAGCCGACCCGATACTTCGGGACGATTGGCAAAGTGGGCACTGAAGCTCAGCGAGTTCGACATTACGTACAGGCCAAGGTCGGCCATGAAGGCACAGGTGCTGGCCGACTTCTTGGTCGAATGTGCAGGCTTGGGCAGGGAGCCCGAGGAAGGCCCCTCAGGCCAGCCGATGGAGATAGGCACCGATGAGCCCGGAGAGGATGCCTGGATCCTCCATGTGGACGGAGCCTCAAACTCCGGCGGGAGCGGGGCTGGGCTCATCCTTGCCAACAGCGACGGGGTCGTCGCCGAATGCGCACTCCGTTTCCAATTCCCCGCGACGAATAACCAGGCGGAGTACGAAGCACTTCTTGCCGGACTGAGAGTCTCCCGCGAGCTGGGCGTAACCAACTTCAAGGCTTTCACTGATTCCCAGCTCGTGGCGGGACAGGTGTCCGGGGAGTATGTCGCACATGACCCCCAAATGGCGAAATACTTGGAGCTCGTCAAGGCGGGCGCGTCCAGATTTCGGCGCTTTAACATCTTCCATATCCCCCGCGGGGAGAACGCCCGCGCGGATGCTCTCTCTCGGCTGGCGACCCTGTCGGACTCGATGCTGGGACGCGCTCATGTGGAGCGCCTTGAGATCCCAAGCCTCGAGGCACCGGTGGAGGTCCATCAGGTCAGCCATGAACCCAGCTGGATGGACAAGTACGTCGAATACATCACCAGTGGCACCCTACCGGAGGACCGCGAGGCGGCTCGCCTTATCAGTAAGAAGGTCGTGCGGTTCGTCCTGATGGACGGGCAGTTGTATCGAAGATCCTACTCCTACCCCCTCCTCAAGTGCGTAGGACCCACGGGAGCCAAGCTTGTGCTCCAGGAGATTCACGAAGGCGTCTGCGGGAACCACGTGGGGGGCAGGGCATTGGCGTACAAGGCCCTCCGTCAGGGCTACTTCTGGGAGACAATGAAGGAAGACGCCGCTGACTTCGTGAGGAAGTGCGACCGGTGCCAGCGTCACGCCACGGTGCAACGGCAGCCCTCCAACCCAATCTCCCAGCTCTCAGCTCCCTGGCCGTTCGCCCAGTAGGGGATGGACCTCCTGGGCCCATTCCCGCCGGCGTCTGGACAGTGAAAGTTCTTGATAGTGGCCATCGACTACTTCACAAAGTGGGTCGAGGCCGAACCCTTGGCGAGGATCACCGAAGCAAACGTCGCCAAGTTCTTTTGGAAGTCCATCGTCTGCCGCTTCGGCCTCCCCCACACCGTGGTTACTGACAACGGGCGCCAGTTCGACTGCCAGGAGTTCGAAGAATTCTGCAGCGACCTCGGCATCAGGCATCGCTTTACCTCGGTGGCGCATCCCCAGACCAATGGGGAGGTCGAAGTCACGAACAGGACCATTCTTCAGGGCCTCCGCATGCGGCTGGACTAGGCCAAGGGCAGGTGGGCCGACGAGCTCCCCAGCGTCCTCTGGGCATACCACACCACCCCGAGGACGGCTACCGACGAAACTCCGTTCAACCTCGTCTTCGGAGCCGAGGCAGTCATCCCGATCGAGCTCAGCCTACCCACGCTGCGTGTGGAGCAATATGACGAGACAGAAAACCCAGCCAGGATGATGCTCAACCTTGACCTTCTTGAGGAAACGAGGGACAAGGCCCGAGTTCGAATGGCGGCGTATAGGCAGCGTGTGGCCAGGTATTACAACTCCCGAGTGCGGCCGAAGGTTTTTCGTCACGGAGATTTGGTCCTCCGGCGCGCTGAAGCTTCCCAGCCACGGGAATGCGGCAAACTCTTGCCCAACTGGGAGGGCCCCTACCGGGTGGCAGAAGCCCTCCCTCACGGCGCATACTACTTGGAGGAGTTGGGAGGTGCCAGGTTCCCCCGGATGTGGAACGCCTCGAACCTAAGGATGTATTATCAGTGATGTAAGGTTCCCTACTCCCATAATAAAGTTCCCCCGCTTCAAACGCTCCCTTCTCACTTTGATGGAAAACCGGTGCATGATCCTGGGCTTCGGCCTGGAAGGTGGCGCAGAACCCAGTTCGCCCATGCAAGCCCGGAGAACAGCTCGGCAAGCCGCGCAAGGCTTGAGAAAGCCTGCGGCATCGGGTTTCAGTCTGGAGATCCTGGGCTTCGGCCTGGAAGGTGGCGCAGAACCCAGTTCGCCCACGCAAGCCCGGAGAACAGCTCGGCAAGCCGCGCAAGGCTTGAGAAAGCCTGCGGCATCGGGTTTCAGTCTGGAGATCCTGGGCTTCGGCCTGGAAGGTGGCGTAGAACCCACTTCGCCCATGCAAGCCCGGAGAACAGCTCGGCAAGCCGCGCAAGGCTTGAGAAAGCCTGCGGCATCGGGTTTCAGTCCGGAGATCCTGGGCTTCGGCCTGGAAGGTGGCGCAGAACCCAGTTCGCCCACGCAAGCCCGGAGAACAGCTCGGCAAGCCGCGCAAGGCTTGAGAAAGCCTGCGGCATCGGGTTTCAGTCCGGAGATCCTGGGCTTCGGCCTGGAAGGTGGCGCAGAACCTAGTTCGCCCACGCAAGCCCGGAGAACAGCTCGGCAAGCCGCGCAAGGCTTGAGAAAGCCTGCGGCCCCGGGTTCAGTCCGGAGGCCCCGGGCTTCGGCCTGGAAGGCGGTGCAGAAATCATGTCGCCCACGCGAGTGTGAAGGCAATCCCAAAGACGGACCCGCTCAAGGCCTACTCTGACGCCGCGCGGTCCGGGATGCCCCAACCTTCGATTTGAGCAATGGAAGGGACCGGGCCTACGATCGTTTCAGCATTCCACATCAACATCTCAGAAAAAGAAAAGAGAAGGGAGATGGGGGAATGGAGAAGAAGACGAACTCGAGGCTTGGTCAAACAAAGTCTTCATTGATTTAAGTAACAATACAAGCCGGGAATCCCGACAGGCCAGGAGTCCCCAAAAAAAAAGAAGAAGAAAAGAAAAAACAACTACGACAACGAGGCAGGCGAGAAGACGATGGCTCAGTTTGGTGCGGGGTCGGAGCCCTCCGCCGGGGGCGCAGGCACTGCATCCTCGCCTTCTGCGGCGGCTGGTTCTTGGGGCTGCTCCGGAGCCACGGCTTCGCTGGTCGATGGGGCCGCAGGAGTGGCGTCGGCCGCACCGGAGGCTTTGCTCTCGGCTCCTTGCCTCCTACCTCCGAGCACCACCCCGCTGAGGTCGAGCTCGGGGAAGAAGGCCTCTACTTTCTCCCGGCACATCCGGAACCCCTTCAGGAAGGAGTCCACGGCGGCCTCCCGGACCTCCGACGTGTACTCGTCGGAAGCCCGGAACTTCGGGATGGCCTCCTGTGCCTCCCACTTTGCGGCCTTCAGGAGTCCGTTGATGTACGCACTCCGGTCCTTCACCGCGCTCGCGTCTCGCCGAGCCTCCTCCAGCTGGCACTCCAGCCACTGGGAGTGGGCCTGCAGGCGAGCCTTCTCCGTCGCGTCCTCCTCCGTGCGACGCTGGTAGGAGAGCCTCTCCTCCGACAAGGAAGCCTCCAGCTCCTTGTTCCGCCCCTCGGAACGCGCCAGGTCGGTCTGGAGGGCTTGGTTGCTGGCTCGCAGCTCGACCCCCTTTTCCATGAGGTCTTTGATGTCGGCCGCGAGCTTGCCGAGCTTCTTCTCCTTCTCGGCGTCCCTCTTCGCGTTCCCTACGAGGAAGTTCCTCAGTAGGAGAACGTCATTTCCGATCTGCACCAATAGAGCAACCAGGTTAGGAGAAAAGGCCACTAAAATCATGAAAGAACAGAGAAGAAGGAGCTCGGGCTTACCGTGAAGAGCTGCGGGAGAATCCCGAGCAAGGCATCCGCATAGTCCCGGCCGCCCCGAGCTCGGCGGTCCCGGGCTGTGGAGGCGTACTCCATGACCTTCTCCGCGAGCCCCTTGTCGCGGATGACTGAACACCGGTGGGTGATCACCGGTGGCGGGGCTGTCAAGTCGGCTCCTGCGGCGGCTGCCCCTTCAGCTGGGGTCGCGATCGACGGGCCGGCAGAGGCCACGGGCTGCGCCGTCGGAGCAGCAGCGACGATGGGACCGGCACTGGACGGAGCCTCGGGCGGTGGAGCCCCCTCGACAGCAGCGCCACCAGGTCGGGTAGCCGGGGCATCAACGGCCCCGCCCTGAGGCAACCTGGGCGGGGGAGCGGTGGCCACTGGGCTGGGCGCGGTCGCCGGCGCGATCTCCCGGCCAGTCTTAGTACGAGCCCTTTTGGCCGCGGGCTCGTCTACCTCCGGGACGTCTCTCTGGGCCGCGCCCTCCAGAAGGCTCTCCAGTGAGAACTTCATTCCTGCAATGCAAAAGAACAGAAGGTCAGCCGGCTCGGTCATGAAGAAAAAGGGGGCAGAAGTCAAAGGAGGGCCGAATCTCACCCGTCTCACGGATGGGACTGATCCCGGCCTCAAAAAGATTCTGCTCCGAAAGTAGAACCTCGAGCGTCGGGACCACGTCACTCAGGAGCTGGGAGTAGGCCTCCTGGTCCGCCGACTCAACCCGGGAGTTCCGGTTCGGAGACCGGTCCGGTTCACTCCAGGCCCAGTCGATGTCTTCGACCGAGGCGAAGAAAAATCGGCTCTTCCAGCCCTTGACCGAGGAAGGGAGGTCGAACCGGAGACACTTGGGCCGGGGCAAAATATACCACCAGCCGTCATCGGTGGAGCACTTCTTCAGGGTAAACATGGCCCTGAAGAGGGAGAAACGGGCAACGAACCCGTGAAAGTGACAGAAGACTATAAAGGAGAAGATGACCCGGATGACATTGGGAGCCAACTGGGCCGGAACAAGCCAAAAATGGCTGAGAAAAGAGAGGAAGAAGGGGTGCAGAGGAAATCGAAGACCCCCAAGGAGGAAGTCTTCGTAGAAGGCTATGCGGCCGGGGCCACTCATGGTGACGCGCTCCCCGGACCGCGGAACAGACAGACGAATTGACCCCGGGATACCATAGGCATCCCGGAGCAGAGAAAGATCGCCTTCGATCATGGTGGAAGCATGACCGGAGGGACCGGTGGGAAGAAGAGGCGGAGCAGGAAGAGAACGAAGAGGCACGACGGGAGCAACCGGAGGAGACCGGACCCCCTAGGGATGCCAATGGTGACACCCTCGGGTTGCAGACGCCGGCGGATCTCCTCCGGGATTGTTTCCTCCTCTGAGGAGGAAGAAGATGGAGTCCTCGGCCGGGATGGACTGGCCTCGTCCGGATTGGAAGAGACATGGCGACGACGCGCCACGGCAAAGCGGAGGACGAAGGTTCAGAGAAGAAAAGAGAGAGGGGAACTGGAGAAAGATGGAGGCACTCACCGAAAATACGCCAGGCGAGCGCGGGGCAACAGAAGTTAGCCTGTAGCAAACCGCCCACGGAGCAAGGGGAAAGGCCTCGTTCTGGAAAGTCCCCTCCCTTTCAAACTCAGTCGACAGCGGTCGTACCCGTCATTCCGCCTCAAGCCACTGAGCGATCGCCACGTGGATGCACGCCCGACACCGATGCCTCGTTAGCAGGGTAACGGCCTCTGCCTCGAAGCGACGCATTTATTGCGGGCAAGTGGGCGACGCGTGGCGGCTTCCTATAGGGTTTCAGGCGCATCGAGCCGCGACGATGAGGATCGTGGCAATTATGATGCAAGATCTTCGCCTCCCCATGTCATATCTGCATTTAATCTCGACGTTCCGTTCTACGACACCCCAACAGAACGGCGGGCTGGGGGGCAACTGTTACGGCCGTAACGATGACATGGCTGGGCTCAGATACCGCCGAATATGATCGAGCCACGTGGAGGTTTCTCCGGCCGAGTCAGCGCCACATCGCCAAGGTCGAGCTCGGTAAGACTACTTCGCCAGACGACTTCCTAAGGCAAACTGCTCTCGCCGAAGTCGAGCTCGGTTCGGAGCTCCTCTACCACCTCGCTTGGCGCCCACCCCGGAGGGGTCCGCCTAGGCCGAGGTCGGCCGAACCTTCGCTCCTTCGCCAGGTGGCCCCCCGGAGGCGGGCCCACCTCGGCCGAAGCTAGGCGACCTCCTGCCACCTCGCCAGGTGTCCACCCAGGAGGGGTCCACCTAGGCCGAGGTCGGCCGAACCTTCGCTCCTTCGCCAGGTGGCCCCCCCGGAGACAGGCCCACCTCGGCCGAAGCCAGGCGACCTCCTGCCACCTCGCCAGGTGTCCACCCAGGAGGGGTCCACCTAGGCCGAGGTCGGCCGATCCTTCGCTCCTTCGCCAGGTAGCCCCCCCGGAGGCGGGCCCACCTCGGTCGAAGCCAGGCGACCTCCTGCCACCTCGCCAGGTGTCCATCCAGGAGGGGTCCACCTAGGCCGAGGTCGGCTGGTCCTTCGCTCCTTCGCCAGGTGGCCCCCGGAGATGGGCCCACCTTGGCCGAAGCCAGGCGACCTCCTGCCACTTCGCCAGGTGTCCGCCCAGGAGGGGTCCACCTAGGCCGAGGTCGGCTGGTCCTTCGCTCTTCGCCAGGTGGCCCCCGTAGACGGGCCCACCTCGGCCGAAGCCAGGCGACCTCCTGCCACTTCGCCAGGTGTCCGTCCAGGAGGGGTCCACCTAGGTCGAGGTCGGCTGGTCCTTCCCTCTTCGCCAGGTGGCCCCCGGAGACGGGTCCAACTCGGCCGAGGTCAGGCCGCCCGTACGGAGAAGGTCCCAGGGAAAGAGGCGTAGGCCCCGAGGCCATCCCTCGGGCCGTACGCATCACAGACGGCACCCCGTACGGAGGGCGGCGGCACGCGAAACACCATTTACCTCGGCTCGACAAGTCCCGTAGCCGAGAGGCGCGAATCTGACAAAACAGGCCCCATAGATGGATGGCGCCCACACTTGGGAAAGAGAGCGCTCTCACTGGGCCCGAGGTCTGACCGGCCGCCTTACCAGCACCGTCCCCCCCCCCCCCCCCCCTTTCTGTCTTTGCCTTTTTCCTGTTGGGCTCGGCGGACGAGGTCGGAAAGCCGCCTGGCCCTCCTCACCGAAAAGGGAAAAGAGAAAAGGATGGGGGAGGGGAGCCTCCCAGGAGGGGAAGACAGGCGAACGACGGGAGGAGATAAAAGGAAGGAACCTGGGGACGACAAGGTAAGCGAACAAGCCTGGGGACAAGGAAGAAGCAGCGGCAAAAGGCCTCGCTCCGAGAGTGAGATCCGAGATCCCGAGAGGGGATCACTTGGCATGAGCTCGGCAAGGAGGCCCGGCCGAATTTCTGGTCCCTAGAGCGCCTTTCTTACTAGTAAACTCGCTAAGTCTGGAACCCTTTCGGGGGTCCGTCTTGGAGAGTCTGTTCCTTCTCGTCGTCTACTGACTTGACCGTCGGAGCTCCCTCGCCGGGATCCCCGGCCAGGGTCTTCTAACCCCTTCTTGCAGGTTCACCGCAGCCAGGGAGGCTCCCTCGCCAGGCGGTCAGGAGGGATCCGCGGATCCGAGGCACGGGCGCGGCGACGAGAGCGGCAACAACTAGAAATCACGAATCTATATTTAAGGGGAATATCGACGGTTACAAGTCATTAATAGATTTATCAAGTGCTAAAGAAGACCAGAAGTAAAGCTAATTATTTAAGAACATTATAAATAAAGATCTATCTATTATGGTATTTGTTACCGCCAAGATCGCTGTAGCCCGTAGCTGCTGGCGCCGGAGTGCGCTCTCTTCGTTGGCGGATGGTCCTCTGGTCCTAGACCTGCAAAATAGGGGTTAGTGACCCGGGCCGGGATTTCCGACGGAGGTACTTTGACGATCAAGTTAGTGACGATCCAGGGGAACAGATCCTCCTGGTCGAGCCCCTCTTGATGGACTCCACACGAGGAGTGTGTGTTGTGTAAAAGTGAGTCGCAAGTATGTCGGGAGAAGTGCGGCCTGGTTAGAGGGGGTTTCTGTGTGGCCCTTCTTCCCGACCTTGCTCTGGAATGCTGATAGTGCCATGCCCCTCTTCCTGGTGAGGCTTGCACTCCTTTTTTTCTCTCTCTCTATCTGTTGTGTTTTTTTGCCCGTGTGTTAGTATTGTTATGTTACCTCCAAGTTTGTTGTAAGCTAGGTTACCGTTGGGCGTCCGCCTCGGGATCGCCACCGGGCTGTCAGGCACGTGCGGCGGTGTCCCGACGAGCCTTTCCCGATTCGTGATAAGGGGAGCTGTCATGCGCTCCGACACTCCTCTTGGTCGCCTCCTTCTGGAAAACCTGGCAGTACCTCGAACGGCGGGCCGCCGCCTCTCGGGATTCGAATCTCCTAGTTGGCCTCCCCTCTTGGATAATCCAGGTGGTTGGTGAGGAGCGTGGCATCTCGATCAGTGCGCTTCTTCCCTTTCTAGTGTAACCGGCGGTTGCAGGCGGTCAGTACGGTCTGGGAGGCGCTCCAGTGTAGTCCTCAGGCGATTGTCGGTGTTCTGGGCTGGCGGGGTCCACGTCCGAGCCGGAGCTGAGCTAGAATGGTAGGGGTCGCTCCGATCTAGACGCCCCGAGCTTGCGGGGTCGTCTTGGTGGAAGACGGAGTGCGGGCCCGGTCCAGAGGGCTCGTGCTCGGAGAGGCTCTACGTGGCGAAGGAGTGCTGAGCTCGACTCCGACCATGGGGCTGAAACCTCCGAGGGCCTGGCTTTGGAGGGTGAAGTGCGGGCCCAGTCCAGAGGGCTCGCGCTCGGAGAGGCTCTACGTGGCGGGGGAGTGCTGAGCTCAACTCCGACCACAGGGCTCAAACCTCCGAGGGTCTCGCTCTGGAGGGCGGAGTGCGGGCCCAGCCCAGAGGGTTTGCACTCGGAGAGGGTCCACGTGGCGGAGGAGTGCTGAGCTCGACTCCGACCATAGGGCTCAAACCTCCGAGGGTCTCACTCTGGAGGGCAGAGTGCGGGCCCGGTCCAGAGGGCTCGCACTCGGAGAGGCTCCACGTGACGGAGGAGTGCTGAGCTCGACTTCGACCACAGGGCTCAAACCTTCGAGGGTCTCACTCTAGAGGGTGGAGTGCGGGTCCGGTCCAGAGGGCTCGTGCTCGGAGAGGCTCCACGTGGCGGAGGAGTGCTGAGCTCGAATCCGACCACAGGGCTCAATCCTCCGAGGGTCTTGCTCTATAGGGCGGAATGCGGGCCCGGTCCAGAGGGCTCCCGCTCGGAGAGGCTCCACATAGCGAAGGAGTGCTGAGCTCGACTCCGACCACAGGGCTCAAACCTCCAAGGGTCTCGCTCTGGAGGGCGGAGTGCGGGCTCGGTCTAGAGGGCTCGTGCTCGGAGAGGCTCTACGTGGCAGAGGAGTGATGAGCTCGACTCCGACCACAGGGCTCAAACCTCCGAGGGTCTCGCTCTGGAGGGTGGAGTGCGGGCCTGGTCCAGAAAGCTCGCGCTCGGAGAGGCTCCACGTGGTGGAGGAGTGCTGAGCTCGACTTTGACAACAGGGCTCAAACCTCCGAGGGTCTCGCTCTGGAGGGCGGAGTGCGGGCCCGGTCCAGAGGGCTTGTGCTCGGAGAGGCTCCACATGGCGGAGGAGTGCTGAGCTCGACTCCGATCACAGGGCTCAAACCTCCGAGGGTCTCGCTTTGGAGGGCGGAATGCGGCTCCGACCTAGGCATCCCGAGCTCGCGGGCGCGACCTGGCGGAGGACAGAGCTCGGGTCGCTATCTCGAGGGAGCTCAGCTCAGCTCGGCAGTGGAGTCCGAACTGGAGGATTGACGCGGTGTCCGACGCAGCACATCCCCCTGATGTGGTGCCTGTCGATTCTCCCATGTCAGCGATCCTTTCACATCATTTGCTCCTCACTCCCGAGACTCATTAGTACGTGGTGCTCGGGCCGAGGGGAGTAATTATGGTGCTGACATGGAAAGGTAAAATCTGGCGCAATGATGGCCATGATTGCTGGTGCTTCGAGAGATGCCCTGCGGGCCAGTGCGGGGGTGCCACGTGGCCACGTCCGAGGAGTAGTTAATGTTGGTGCAGAATTCAAAGCGGCCGGGATGCCTTTTTTGTCGATGGGCAGCACGTGGCGTGGATCCATTGATGGATAGGTCGGATTGGTACGAATCCATCGGGTCATTTCGAAATGAAAGGAGGGCCTTACCCTAAACATCTATTCTTTTGAATTCTTCGTGCCTGCTGCTGCTGCCCAAGCTTCCTTCTTCCTCACAGTTGCCTCAGATTTTTTAAGGAATCAAGTTAGTCTCTTCTTCCTTCTCCCCCCACTAGAGTAGGGTTCTTTCTCCGGGCTGGGGCCTTCTTCGAGTTGAGTCTGCTCTTCCATCCCTCACTTCGAGTCCTTCATTCCCCTTGTTCTTGAGGATGTCCCATTTTGGCTTGGGCTTCCGCCCCTCCACTGATCAGAGCGAGGCCGGTCCTTCCGAGCGGAGGCCGGCATCTTCTTCTTCTTCTGGCGGAGAGGAGGACGCAACGAGTTCAGTAGGACGCGTCCTCCCGGTCCTGTGCTCATCAGGGAGCCAGGGTCTGGTCCCTCTCTCCCTCCTCCTTCTATTCCCGTTTCTAAGTCCGCTCGGTCCACGGGTCTTGGTGGGGTCACCTCGACGATCACCGCTGAGGAACTAAGGACCGTTCGGGATGCCTATGGCATCCCAAGTTCTGTTCGGCTCATGATCCCTCGTCCGGGAGAGCGTGTCACTTCCAGCGGCCCTGGCCGCCTTGCTTTTTACGAGGAGACCTTCTCTGGGGGTCTTCGGTTTCCTTTTCACCCCTTCTTCCTGTCCGTCTTGGACAACTACCGTTTGGTCCCTGCACAGTTAGTGCCAAACGCCATTAGGGTCATCTTCTTTTTCATTGTGCTCTGCCACCTCCATGGGTTCGTTGCCCGGTTTTCTTTGTTCAGGGCCTTCTTCGTCTTGAAGTGCCACCCAACTGAGGATGGGTGGTGGTCCTTGTCCTCCCGCTCGAGAGCTCCCCTCTTTCGTCAGGGAATGGAAGAGTAAATTTTTCTTTATTGAGGTTGAGGGAATCGACTGGGTCTGGAGCGATCCGGACAAGTCCCCCAACCGAAATTCTGTGGTAGTTACGGCTGACCGGGATGACTACGAGCAGCTCCACACCACCCAGATCCCTTCTCTCGAGGTTTTGTTATCTGAGCAGAACCTCACTGACTCCGGGGTCGACCCAACGAATGGATTGGGTGAGTTAGACCTGAACTTCCCTTTTCCTTCCTTGCATTTCTTGCATTGCTTCCCATGGATTCTGACTGTTGTGTGACTTGTATGCAGGGATGATTTTCACTGAGAGCGATCTACTGGCGATCACTCGGAAGAGGCCACCAACTGGGCTGGCTGGGGAGCCTCCATCGAGGCAGGTCCAGGGCGAGAGTCCTCCTGTGGCTGCCCCTGTCGTAGTGGCTGGTCCGAGCTTGGCTGCTCTAGTCAGTCAGAGCTCAGAGGCGACTCGAGCTGCTCATGCACCAATGGAGAGGGTGGCACCTGCAGCACCAAGGCCGGTCCAGTAGGAGACCCGGGGGTTCCAGAACAGTGTGGTCATCAGGGGGCGGCCCCCACTGCGGAGCCTGAGATAGTGTTTCGGGCGAGGGCTGCAGCTGATGCCACATCTTGTAGTCTTTCGAGCCCACTTCCGATCGAGATCACGGACGGGGAGGTCTGGGGCGTGGCCAAGACCGCGACTGAGGCACCACCCGCATAGATGTCAGCTCCCCAGTCGGCCTCCTAGGGCCCTGCAGCTAGCGGGCAAGGCCGCCCACCTCCGGAGAGGGTAGGAGGGAGGAGGCGCGGTGCCGTCTCCCCTTCAAGATGGGGCCGGAAAGCTCGTTCCTCCGGAGCCCCGAACTGGCCGAGCTCATGATGTACTTCTTGATCCATACATGCGACCGGCAGGGTATGGCCGGGATGCGGCTGGGCGACGTTATCAGCGCCATCTTCCCCCAGCTTTACTCGGTGAGATGTTCCTTTCTTTTTTCTTTCCTTTTCTCTCCCTTTTTTTTTGATGCTTGGGGAGATCAGAGAAGGGGGCCTCACCTTGCCTGGGGTTGAGTTATTGGACTTCAATGTCGGTAAGTCGGGCGCAAGGCTATGGCATTTGAGAGCCGCTGGGCTCGGTGGTCCCTTGGCCGGAGATCTGAGCTCCGGTCTTGGGCTGGCATCCTGGAGCTGGGCTTGGGGACGTTGATGGCTGAGAGCTGCATGGCTTGAAGGTCCCTTCGCCGGAGATCTGAGCTCCGGTTTTAGGCTGGCATCCTAGAGCTGGGCTCAGGGATGTGATGACTGAGAGCTGCGTGGCTTGAAGGTCCCTTGGTCGGAGATCTGAGCTCCAGTTTTGGGCTGGCATCCTAGAGCTGGGCTCGGGGACGTTGATGACTAAGAGCTGTGTGGCTTGAAGGTCCCTTGGCCGGAGATCTGAGCTCCGGTCTTGGGCTGGCATCTTGGAGCTGGGCTCGGGGATGTTGATGACTGAGAGCTGCGTAGCTCGAAGGTCCCTTGGCCGGAGATCTGAGCTCCGGTCTTGGGCTGGCATCCTGGAGCTGGGCTCGGGGACGTTGATAATTGAGAGCTGCGTGGCTCGAAGGTCCCTTGGCCGGAGATCTGAGCTCCGGTCTCGGGTTGAGAAATGATAGTTTTATTATCGTGTTTCCCTCTCGTTCTCTTTCTTTCCTTCCCCTCTCTTCTCTTCTTTTTTTTTTTTTTTTTTTTTTTTCTTCTTTTTTTGATGAGTGAGGAGATCAGAGAAAAGGGTCACAGGATTTAGTTGCCTTGGAGCTAGGCTCGAGGCCTTCCTGGCCGCAGAGCTGGGCTCCGGTCCAAGGGTTGCCTGAGGGCTTGGCTTAGGTCTTTGTCACCTTGGAGATAGGCTCGAGGTGTTAATAGGAGCTGCTTGGCTCCATGATCCCTTGGCATCTCGGAGCTGGGCTCGGAGACATTTGAGATTGAGAGCGGCTTGGCTCAGAAGTCCCTTGGCCGGAGATCTGAGCTCCGGTCTTGGGTTGGCGTCCTGGAGCTGGGCTCAGGGACGTTGATGACTGAGAGCTGCGTGGCTCGAAGATCCCTTGACATCCTGGAGCTGGGCTCGGGGATGCTTGAGATTGAGAGCGGCATGGCTCGAAGATCCCTTGACGTCCTGGAGCTGGGCTCGGGGATGCTTGAGATTGAGAGCGGCATGGCTCGAAGATCTCTTGACGTCCTGGAGCTGGGCTCGGGGATATTGATGACTGAGAGCTGCATGGCTCGAAAATCTCTTGATGTCCTGGAGCTAAGCTCGGGGATGCTTGAGATTGAGAGCGGCATGGCTCGAAGATCCCTTGATGTCCTGGAGCTGGGTTCGGGGATGCTTGAGATTGAGAGCGGCATGGCTCGAAGATCCCTTGATGTCCTGGAGCTGGGCTCGGGGATGCTTGAGATTGAGAGCGGCATGGCTCGAAGATCCCTTGACATCCTGGAGCTGGGCTCGGGGACGTTGATGACTGAGAGCTGCATGGCTCGAAGATCCCTTGACATCCTGGAGCTAGGCTCGGGGATGCTTGAGATTGAGAGCGGCATGGCTCGAGGATCCCTTGACATCTTGGAGCTAGGCTCGGGGACACTTGAGATTGAGAGCGGCATGTCTCGAAGATTCCTTGACATCCTGGAGCTAGGCTCGGGGATGCTATCGATTCTTTCCTGCAAGACATATAGATACTCGTGCAAGGAAAAAGTCATTATCATTATTGATAAGAAACCTTACATCATTGGTGGCGTCATCGCAGGCCGTAGGCATTCCATATTTGGGGGAGCCTGATACCGTCAAGATATTCGAGATGATGGAACCCCTGTGATGGGGCTTTGGCCACCATGTAGGGGCCTTCCCGGTTTGGTGGGAGCTTGCCGCGTTCTCGGGACTGACGTGCCTTTGCCCAGCACAGCACTGAATCTCTCGGCCCAAAGGTTCTTGGCCAAACCCGGGCGTTGTAGAGCCGGGTTGCTCATTGCCGACGAGTTTTGTTGAAGTTGGCGTCGAGCAGGTCGGGCTTGAATCAACCTCAAGACGATGTTGTGGGTTGTAGGAAGCTCGTTGACCGCAAAAGTCGTCATAGTGGCGCTCTTGGAGAAGGCGTCATAAGGAAGCACGCCTGCGGAGTTTTCGTTATCAGCCATGATGCACGTTTTTTTTTTAGGGTGGTCCACGATCGTAGGTCTCCTGCCCCCCCGGGTCCTTTTGGACGTGCGCACAGCTCCCCAGGAGATCACACCCACCGGCTTCTCAGTAGGATGGTTGTCAATGGTTGGAGCTAGCAGGGGAGCGACGAGCGCACGGGGCTCCACTTGAGGTCCGCCCCCCGCAAACCTTTTGAGGCGGCTTCTCTTGATAAGTTTCTCAATTTCTCACTCAAGGTTGTGATATTCCTCGGTGTCGTGGCCATGATCGCGGTAAAAGCGACAGTACTTTATCTTGTCACGGCCGGTGAAGGACTTCAACGGTGGCGGGCGCTGTAGTCTGCTAGCTCACTAGTCGAGCCTTGCATACTGGCGAACTGGCAGGAGGACTTCGCTAACTTGCACTCATGTTTTTCCAGGCGCCTTCCCACTGCGTGCCTGATGGCTTCGTCAGTGGACCCTTTCGCCGAAGGAGACGAAGAAGATGACGTGGGTGCCTGGAACCCATGTTGGGGGTCTTGCCCATTTTGCCGCGGTGGGGTCTGGGCACCGCCCATCCAAGACTGGATGAGTGGTTCTCCCTACCGGTAGAGCCAGCTCATTGCCTTCTCGGCTGGAGGTGGTTGGATTGCTGGAACGGGTGGCCCCACCTCGAGGTGATGTGGGCTCCCTTGGGAAGGGGTGTCCCTTGCACGGCTGGTGGAGGCCTCTCGTGCTTGTGCTTGTGTCGTCACCATTCTTCCGTGGAGTGTCGATCTGCAGAGAGATGGAGGGCTTGATCCCGTCCCCTACCTAGCTCACCAATCTGTTGCCGCCAAGATTGCCGTGGCCCGTAGCTGTTGGCGCCGGAGTGCGCTCCCTTCGCTGGCGGACGGTCCTCTGGTCCTGGACCTACAAAATAGGGGTCAGTGACTCGGGTCGGGGTTTCCGGCGGGGGCACTCTGAAGGTCAAGTCAGTGACGATCCAGGGGAACAAATCCTCCTGGTCGAGCCCCTCTTGATGGACTCCACACGAGGAGGAGTGTGTGTTATGTAAAAATGAGTCACAAGTCTGTCGGGGGAAGTGCGGCCTGGTTAGAGGGAGCCTCTATGTGGCCCTTCTTCCCGACCTTGCTCTGGAATGCTGATGGTGCCATGCCCCTCTTCCTAGTGGGGCTTGCACTCCTCTTTTTTTTTCTCTCTCTCTTTGTCTGTTGTGTTTTTTTGCCTGTGTGTTAGTATCGTTGTGTTACCTCCAAGTTTATTGCAAGCTAGGTTACCATTGGGCGTCCGCCTCGGGATCTCCACCGGGCTATTAGGCACATGCGGTGGTGTCCCGAAGAGCCTTTCCCGATTCGTGACAAAGGGAGCTGTCATGCGCTTCGACACTCCTCTTGGTCACCTCCTTCTGGGAAACCTGGCAGTACCTCAAACGGCGGGCCGCCGCCCCCCGGGATTCGAATCTCCCGGTTGGCCTCCTCTCTTGGATAATCCAGGTCGTTGGTGAGGAGTGTGGCATCTCGATCAGTGCACTTCTTCCCTTTCTAGTATAACCGGCGGCTGCAGGCGGTCAGTACGGTTTGGGAGGCGCTCCAGTGTAGTCCTCGGACGGTTCGCGGTGTTCTGGGCTGGCGGGGTCCACGTCCGAGCCGGAGCTGAGCTGGAATGGCAGGGGTCGCTCCGATTTAGATGCCCCGAGCTTGCGGGGTCGTCTTGGTGGAAGACGGAGTGCGGGCCCTGTCCAGAGGGCTTGTGCTCGTAGAGGGTCCACGTGGCGGGGGAGTGCCGAGCTCGACTCCGACCACAGGGCTCAAACCTCCGAGGGTCTCGTTCTGGAGGGTGGAGTGCAGGCCCGGTCTAGTAGGCTCGCGCTCGGAGAGGCTCCACGTGGTGGAGGAGTGCTGAGCTCGACTCCGACCACAGGGCTCAAACCTCCGAGGGTCTCGCTCTGGAGGGCGGAGTGCGGGCCCGGTCCAGAGGGCTCGCGCTCGGAGAGGCTCCACGTGGCGGAGGAGTGCTGAGCTCGATTCCGACCACAGGGCTCAAACCTCCGAGGGTCTCGCTCTGGAGGGCGGAGTACGGGCCCGGTCCAGAGGGCTCGCGCTCGGAGAGGCTCCACGTGGCGGAGGAGTGTTGAGCTCGACTCCGACCACAGGGCTCAAATGTTCGAGGGTCTCGCTCTGGAGGGCGGAGTGCGGGCCTGGTCCAGAGGGCTCGCGCTCGGAGAGGCTCCACGTGGTGGAGGAGTGCTGAGCTCGACTCCGACCACAGGGCTCAATTCTTCGAGGGTCTCACTCTGGAGGGTGGAATGCGGGCTCGGTCCAGAGGACTCGTGCTCGGAGAGGCTCCACGTGGCGGAGGAGTGCTGAGCTCGACTCCGACTACAGGGCTCAAACCTTCGAGGGTCTCGCTCTAGAGGGCAGAGTGCGGGCCCGGTCCAGAGGGCTCGCGCTCGTAGAGGCTCCACGTGGCGGAGGAGTGCTGAGCTCGACTCCGACCACAGGGCTCAAACCTCCGAGGGTCTCGCTCTGGAGGGTGGAGTGCGGGCCCGGTCCAGAGGGCTCGCGCTCGGAGAGGCTCCACGTGGCGGAGGAGTGCTGAGCTCGACTCCGACAACAGGGCTCAAACCTCCGAGGGTCTCGCTCTGGAGGGCGGAGTGCGGGCCCGGTCCAGATGGCTCGCGCTCGAAGAGGCTCCACGTGGCGGAGGAGTGCTGAGCTCGACTCCGACCACATGGCTCAAACCTCCGAGGATCTCACTTTAGAGGACGGAATGTGGCTCCGGCCTAGGCGTCCCGAGCTCGCGGGCACGACCTGGCAGAGGACGGAGCTCGACTCGCTGTCTCGAGGGAGCTCAGCTCGGCAGTGGAGTCCGAACTGGAAGATTGATGCGGCGCCTCCCCCTGACGTGGCGCTTGTTGATTCTCCCACGTCAGCGATCCGGCCACATCAGTATTCAATAATAATATCATATTCTTCAAATCTTCGTACAATCCCTTACCTTAATGCTGATACGAGTGTCTAATGGATTCGTAGGTTTTCTAGCCGCTCACGAATTCAAAATTCTGAGCCTATTATAAATAAGTTTGATATTGCTCCAGTATCACATACGAATAATATATACTGATCACAATTAGTACTCTCTTATGTAAAGACTGTGTTGGACTATCCAATCAACCTGTGTGATCATCATGAGAATATGAAAATGGTACTCTAGTTCCCAGCAGAGTATGCCGAAAATATATGTAAAGCTGTACCACCAAGAATCTTGCGATACCCTTCATATCTCTTAGATCTTAGTTGTAGGTAGTATCAGATGCATTCTCTAAGTGTGTGCACTGCCATATTAAACATTTTAAGCATC
Organism: Areca catechu; assembly: GCA_021397845.1. Taxonomy (NCBI): domain Eukaryota; kingdom Viridiplantae; phylum Streptophyta; class Magnoliopsida; order Arecales; family Arecaceae; genus Areca; species Areca catechu. The sequence continues at coordinate 10,185,181 of CM038052.1, forward strand.
AGCATGAACCAAGAGTATGAGGCAACGTGGTATGGACACTGATAAGATGGAAGAGAAGAGGAAGTCGATTGAGAGTATCAGTCATCTCCACTAGATTGCCAATCAAGATGACCCCTCTGTGATTAACTACTTCAGAGAAAAACACTATTTAACCCTAAGTTTTATTAATCCTCCTTTAATTTCTGTATGATTGAATAGTTTTTTTTTTAATAAAAAAGGGAGAGGGGGATAAATCCCAGGTATAGCTATCCCCGAAGGTCCCAAATCCGTCAGGTAATGTTCGATTTAAGTTGCAAGATTTATGTAAGCTCTTCCTACCAATGGTGAGTACATCAACCCGAAGGTCCCAATCCGTCAGGTAATGTTCGATTTAAGTTGCAAGATTTATGTAAGCTCTTCCTACCAATGGTGAGTACATCAACCTGGTACCACCGAGACGCCGGCTAGTAGAACGGAAACAAAAGAGAAAATCCTGACCTCTCACTCACGCCAGCGGTCCCAAGCTCCAGGATTTAATTCTAGATTTAAGCGAGTCACCGACCGGATCCTTATTCGAGCTTGGGACCGGTTGGTAGTGAGGCAAGACCTCTACCAACCGGGCTACCACCTCAGTGATGTATAATTGAATAGTTTCGGCATTGACTATTGTCATGGGATTATTTTGTTATTGAAGTGCATACTTTTCTATATTATAATCTTTGTAGTTTCTGTCATTTATAATTTATGCATCTTTTTAGTTCAATTTTATTCTTAGTTGGTAAAACAAGGTAGATACATACGTTGAATTAGAATATATTTATGAAATTGTATAAAAATTTAAAATATTTAGTACAATTTTATAAACACAATCATCTATTCTTAATTTTATGTGCATTGCACATTTGTCACTCCAGCTATTAATAAGGACATAGCTTTGTAATGAGCCTTTGTCATGAGATGGTGATGTTGTTAGACTTGATCTATCCTTCTCTCTTCCTATGCAAACTACTAATCATAGGATAACACACCTACCCACTAAAAAATATTAGAAAAGAATCACAAAACAGAACAAAGGGTAAAGAAGAAAAAAGCAAATAGAGAAGAAAAAATGTTTTTAATCCTCGTTGAGATGTCTTAGACCTTCTTGTTCTCACCCTATATATATATATAAGCTATTTAGGTAAAGAAACCACAATGTAGATCGAAAGGTTTACACAATTATAGTTATAGGACTTTTTTTTTGTTTTTTGCCGTTGACTCCATGTCTTGATAAGTTGCAAGATCTTTTTTTTTTTTTTTTGAAAGATAAGCTGGTATAAAATCAACAGAGATATAACTTAACTTGTTTCAACCTCTGCAGCCAAATAGATGATGGCAGATTTGGACGAATGGAAAAAAAAGGATACTCTAAAGATCCAAAGGCCGGCCATCATACATTTTGGATAAATCACTTTCAGTGTCATCTTATACATCCAAATTTGTTTAATTTTAAGGATCCATCGATTGCATCATAACTAACTCTTGGTCAAGATACCTACGAATATATTGGCATCAAACTAGTGTGTGGTTTATAAATAAATAACATATTCTTTGTATGGTCATGTGGTAGCATGTTTCTCATAATGTTAAATATTTTTTTATTCTTCTTCATTGTTTGGTCATTAGTTCTTGTTGGGCTCATCTTTTTTTTTTTTTTTTTTTTAGGTAAAACGGTGTATTCATTCAATAACGAAGGTGAATACAACCTAGATGATCGGACGATGATCGGACAACAGAATATCCGAAGCGGAGGAGGAGCGGAATGCCAATCGATCTGCAAGACCGGACTGGAGTGATTGGCTACATACGAGGTGATCAGTCAGCCGCTGAGTTCGCCTCTCTATATACATGTCTAACCGAAGAACAAACACAACCCTGCAACAAAAAATGGATGTCTCTGACTATTGGGTGGGAAGCAGGCGCCGTGGTCCTTCGATCTATCCAGGATATAACTGCGATGGAGTCTCACTCAATAACTAGGCGATCAATCTGAAGGATGAAATGGACATATCTAATCCCAGCCCACGCCGCCAGAAGCTCTGTCTGTGGGACCGAGTGGTCCCAGATCGGGAGACCCCCCACCGCCAGGAAACCGAGCGACGAGTCCCGAATAATGAAAGTAGCAGCTCCTCTACCCTGACGGAGGCTACCATCGAAATTGACAATACAGAAAGTCGGAGGAGGGGGTTCCCAAGCGATAAACACCCGATGGATCGCTCGAGGAGCAGAAGGGGAACCCCAAATCTCCAATCTCGAGTCTGTCAATCCCCAATACTCGGTAGCATCTGCCCTGGCTCTCTCCACCAAGAACCTTGGAGAACAAGAAATAGAGGAAAAAATCCGGTTGTTCCTCGACAACCAGATATGGTAAGCTAGATAGGCGATAAAAGAGAGTTGATACGAAGCGGTCTAATGCAGGGAGAAGATGAACAAGTCGTCGACCTCATGGGTATGAGCAACCAAGTCAAGAAAACCAACCATTCTCCAAATAGTCGCCGCTCTCCTACAAGTAAATATGGCATGAACCTGGGTCTCACACTCTGCGGCACAGAAAGGGTAGTCCGAAGGAATGGAGAGACCCATAGAAGACAGCATAGAACGGGTAGGAAGCCGATGCTAGGCAAGCTTCCAGATAAACAGAGCCACTCTGGGATGAACCGGTAAGGACCAGATCCAACCAAAAGAGTGGGGTGATGGAGGCAGTGGTGCCACAATCCTCGTTAGGTCAGGAATCGTGCCCTTTGGGAGGTAGAGTGCCTCCAGACCCTGGAGTCAGGGCCGGGATAAACAGGAATGGCAATAGAAAGAACTTGGAGACCAAGGATGTCGCCAAAAATAGAGAGCACGGCTTGCCGATCCCAAGTAGTCTGATCAGGAGACATAATATCAGGGATAGAAATAGAGATTGGCGTGTGCATCAAAATAAAGGTAGGCCACCAACTGAGCAGAATATTCGAGATCCAGGGGTTTGCCATAAATTGATAGAAGAATCATCCCCGATTATCCAAGATAAATGTGGAATAACGTAGGGGCCCTCATGATCATCTCCCTCCAAATAATAGAACAATTTCTGGGAGGTCTAGTGGAGGCATTGAAATCAGTAGAAATATTATCATTCTTGGCTCTCATAAGGGAGGACCATAGACCATTCGGATATAGAAGGAACCTGACGACATGCCTCGTGAGGAAGGCCTCCTGGCGAGCAAGAAGGGAGGGAATGCCCAATCCCCCATCCCTAGACTGGCAGACCCTGTCCCATCCCAATAAATGAATCCTGCGATGAGCGGACGAGGAGTCCTAAAGAAAAGAACGCATCATTTGCTCGATGTCGAGGATAACCCGCTTCGGGATAACGGCATTAGATAACATATAAATGGGAAGAGAAGCAAGCACTGCACGAATAAGGATAATTCTGCCCATGGAGGAGAGTGCTCTACCCTGCCAGTCGTCTATCCTCTGACGAACACCTGCTAGAAGCGGAGCACAGTCTGCCCTAGAAAGTCTAGCCCCAGAGATAGGGATACCCAAATAATGTAAAGGTCCATGATGGTCGGTAATCCCCAAGATATCTCCAACTCTATGGCAAATCCTGATGGAGGTCTTAGGGCTGAAATAAATCCCAGATTTGTGAAAATTAATACTCTGGCCCGAAACATAGCAGTAACCCTCCAAGACTCTCTGAATGCCACGAGCATTGATAATAGAAGCCCGACCGAGAAGTAAACAGTTGTCAGCAAATAATAAATGAGAAATCGACTGGGCTCCAGGGGCAGGGAAATACGGTCGAACAACCGCATTCCGTACAGCTGCAGATAAGGATCTGGATAGATAATCAGTAGAAATAATAAATAGAGATGGAGAGAGAGGGCAACCTTGACGAAGTCCCAAAGAGAAATGAAAGAATTTCGTTGGGGAGCCATTAACCAGAATAGAAAAGGAGGGGCTAGAAATACATGCCATAAGCTTGGAAATCCAATCATGATGAAATCCAAGATCCAGTAGGGCCCAGTGTAAGAAGGTCCAGCTGACCCTATCGTATGCTCTCTCCATATCCAATTTGATAGCCATTAAGCTACGGCACTTAGGAGCCCGACGAAGGTCATGCATGAATTCTTGGACAATGAGAATATTATCATAAATACTCCGGGCGCCAACAAAAGCCCCCTGCTCCGGGCTAATCAGCTATAGTAGAATGGCCTGATATGGCAACATTACTGACATGGAGTGCGTGTCAGATCCAGCTGGATGTCGTCGGTGCCACGTGGATTTTTCTTTCAAAATTTTCCCCGGGACGAGGCATTCCTTCTCCTTCGCCAGGTGGCACCCTAAGAAGGGTCCACCTCGATCGAAGTCCAGCCCTCCTCTGCCACTTCGCCAGGTGTCTACCCAGGAGGGGTCCATCTTGGCCGAAGCTGGTGGCCTCTGCTCCCTCGCCAGGTGGTGCCCTAAGACGGGTACACCTTAACCGAGGTTGAGCCAGGCACTCCTGCTCCTTCGCCAGGTGGCACCCCAAGAAGGGTCCACCTCGGCCGAAGTCGAGCCTTCCTCTGCCACTTCGCCAGGTGTCCGCCTAGGAGGGGTCCACCTCGGCCAAAGCTGGCAGCCTCTGCTCCCTCGCCAGGTGGCGCCCCAAGATGGGTCCACCTTCGCCGAGGTCGAGCCAGGCATTCCTTCTCCTTCGCCAGGTGGCACCCCAAGATGGGTCCACCTCGACCGAAGTCGAGCCCTCCTCTGCCACTTCGCCAGGTGTCCACCCAGGAGGGGTCCACCTCGACCGAAGCTGGTGGCCTCTGCTCCCTCGCCAGGTGGCGCCCCAAGACGGGTCCACCTCAGCCGAGGTCGAGCCAGGCACTCCTGCTCCTTCGCTAGGTGGCACCCCAAGATGGATCCACCTCGGCCGAAGTAGAGCCCTCCTCTGCCACTTCGCCAGGTGTTTGCCCAGGATTTTTTCACCTCGGTCGAAGCTGGTGGCCTCTGCTCCCTCGCCAGGTGGCACCCCAAGATGGGTCCACCTCCGCCGAGGTCGAGCCAGGTGCTCCTGCTCCTTCGCTAGGTGGCACCCCAAGATGGGTCCACCTCGACCGAAGTCGAGCCCTCCTCTGCCACTTCGCCAGGTGTTCGCCCAGGAGGGGTCCACCTCGGTCGAAGCTGGCGGCCTCTGGTCCCTCGCCAGGTGGCATCCCAAGATGGGTTCACCTCCGTCGAGGTCGAGCCAGGCGTTCCTGCTCCTTCGCCAGGTGGCACCCCAAGAAGGGTCCACCTCGACCGAAGTTGAGCCTTCCTCTGCCACTTCGCCAGGTGTCCGCCTAGGAGGGGTCCACCTCGGTCGAAGCTGGCAGCCTCTGCTCCCTCGCCAGGTGGCGCCCCAAGATGGGTCCACCTCAGCCAAGGCCGAGCCAGGCACTTTTACTCCTCTGCCATGTGGCACTCCAAGACGGGTCTACCACGATCGAAGTCAGCCCCACTCTGCAAAGCCTCCGAGGGTCAGAGGCACAGGCCACGAGGTCGCTGCTAGAGTCGGCGTGCAGCGCGTCCCGTACAGGGTGCCCAGTACGGCCCACAGCGGTGCACGGAACCTCGTTTACATCAGTTAAGGAAGGCCCCGTGTTCGAGGTATTGAATCATTGTGGTCAGGGACCTGGAATCCAGGAAATCCATAGTCAACGCCCCGAGATAAGGGCTCCCGCGCTTGGCTTGAGATCCCGCCAGATTCCTCCTTTTATGACAACACGGCGGACGAGGTGAGCTCGTCGCTTAACTCCCAGGCTCGAAGAGGGAGGGGGGGAGAGGGGCCAGAGACCATCGGGAGCCTCCGGGGGGAGGGAGAAAAAGCTGAGGGCGGTCCGGTAGTATAAAAGGGATGGTGAAAGCAGACAAAAAGGTAAGACACAAAAAAGGGAAGCATGCCGAGGGATAAAGACATTGGGGGCTCCCGGAAGTTCCCAGATGCAAGTCCGGCAGGTCCAGTGCAGGAAACTGGGCGTCAACCCCTCTCTTTCCCACACTTCTTTCATTAAAACCTCCTCTGAGCGTGGGAATCCATGGGAGACCCGCCTTAGTGGACCTGTTCCATCTTGCCGTGCGCTAACTTGACCGTCGGAGTGCCCCCGCCGGAATCCCCGGCCCGGGTCTCTGACCTTGTTTTGCAGGTCCGGAAACTTGGAGATCCCGAGGTGAAGGAGTACAAGGTCCGGCGCCAGTGGTAAGATCGGCAACACGGCCCTCATCCTATTCGCCAGATGTTTTGCACATACTTTTTAGAGTGTAGTGCATAAACTAATCGGGCAAAAATGAGATGGCTCGAAGCATCCTGGTGCTTGGAATAAGAATAATAAAAGTTTGCTTCCATGCTTGAGGCATCCTCCCAGACCGGAAAAAAGATTGGATAGCATTGACCATATCCAAGCAGAGAATATCCCAACAGGAGCGAAAGAAGAAGGGGGGAAACCATCCGGACCTGGAGCTTTGTCTTCCCCCACGGACCAGAGAGCAGATTTAATTTCCTCCTCGGAGACCTAAGTTAGGAGCAAAGAGTTTTGGAAAGCAGTAACAGGATCCTGAGGAGGCAAGGAAGTGAAAGATAGAGAAGTAGGGGTGAGAGCAGTCCACCTGGATGAGAAGAAGTTGAACAATTCCCTCCTTATGGCATCATCATCCTGGATCCACCCATCACGATCCGAAAAGAGGGCCCAAATAGTATTGGAATGCCTCGATTGATAGTAGCCTGGTAAAAGAACTTAGTATTTCTATCACCCTCCTGCAACCATTGAACCCTGGATTTTTGCCTCTAGAGGACCTCCTGTCTCGTCAGTAGGGAATGATGAAGAGAGAGGCAATTACGGAGAGAGTCCATATCAGCATCCGAAAGAAAGCCATCCGAGTCCTTCTCCTGCAAAGAATCAATAGAGGCTTCGACAGACTTCGACTGATCTTGAAGGTTGCCTACCTCCACCTTATTCCACCGAAGCAGCCGGTGTTTAAGGATAAGCAGCATCCGAGAAATCCTGTAGGAAGCATCACCCCTAACCGGCATCCTTCATACTTCCCGGACAATATCTTTAAGCCTGGGATAGGATGACCGAAATTTTTCAAATCTGAACAGAGTCCGACCCCTGATCTTCTGATCGATGGATAGGAGAATGGGACAATGATCCGAGGTGATCCGCCTTAGATAATGCACCGCATGATCGGGGAAGAGAGACAACCATGACGGCGTGGCAAGAAATCTGTCGAGTCTTTCTCAGACTCTGGCCGACCCAGCACGGTTATTACACCAAGTGTATCTAGGGCCAAGGAAGTCCAAGTCAATCAAACCATTATTCTGAATAAAAGTAGTAAATTCCCTGGAGCCAGTGTCCTGAATAAAGGGTCTGCCGCCCCGCTTGTCCTCAGGTCGTTCGATAACATTAAAGTCTCCAGCAACCACAGAAGGAATACCCTGATTCATCAGCTCCGAAGCCTCTTCCCAGGCAGTTCTTTTCACTTTATATGACGTACTAGCATATATGCCACATAGGAGCCAAGTGGGCTGATTAGGTTCGAAGACCACTAGCGACCAATTGGTCAGATCTGTAAAATACATTTACTTTCACCAGACCCGAATTCCAGGTGGCAATAATGCCCCTAGCCAGGCCCTGGGAAGGCACCGAATAGAACCCCCAGTCATGGAGAACATGACATCTAATGCCCTCCACAATGGATCCCGACACTCTCGTCTCCAGCCAAACACATATAAGAGGATTATCTAGTTGCAAATACCTATGGTAGGTAGAAACAAAGGAGGGCTTCCTAGCCCCCCTAACATTCCAAACTAGTATCTTCATTACAAGATCAAAGCATAGGAGACTCGGCCCCCTGCTGGTCCCCGTTCCCCTTCCCAGGATACACCACTTCCTTCTTCCTTACAATACAACCCTTTATAGTAACATCATCAGACAGATCCCTTGCTGACAGAACCTCAGCAATGACCTTCCCTTTCCCAGGGTCAGACCCTCCCACAGAGGACAGAATATTGGACACAGTGTTGCAAACTTCTTCATGGCCCTTCGATTTTCCAACCAGAACAGAGGAGCTGTCTCCTATGGCTTCCCCAGCACCTCCGAATGCAAGGCCGACCCCCTGAAACCTTCACAGCCGGCACAGCCCCAGGCTGATTCTTGGCAAATGGCAGTAGGGCATTACCCACAGGCTGGCCAGCTTTGACGGGATCCTGGAGACTCACCAGCACCCTTCAGAGCCCCAACCGCTGTGCCCCCCTGAGACCCCATTCCATCCAAAGCCCCAGCATCTCCCTGACCCCCGGAAAGCCCAACCCCCCCTTCAGCCCTCCCCTGTTTTCCTAAAGACGGGGATATCCCATAGACCAGTATAGTCCCCTCCCTCCCTCCCTGGCCGGACAAGGTGCTTATAGCACCAGGCACAGACTTGCCCCTCCCAAAACCATCAGTCCCCCTACCTTAGAAGCCACAAATAACAGGCCTCCCCCCGAAGAGGATCCTCCGACACCCCTACCTTGACCAAGGACTCCCTAGCCTCATCGCTCTTCCCCTCCACTCTCCTCCATTCCATTTTCTTATCCCCTCTCCTCCCCAAGATCTTAGGGGAGGCCGACGCCCGAAGCAACGACATATTAATAGCTATATCAGCATCCACAGGAGGGAGAGGAGGACTAACCTGTTCTGGAAGAGAATGAATGGACTTCGAAGAGGAGGGGGAAGTGGACCTTGATGGGCTCTACTCCTCTTCAGTGAGACGGTCCCATAGTCTATCATCAGGTGATCCTTGTGCCCGCTTTCCACCGGAATGAGCTCCATGCAGTTGGCAATGGGAGCAAAGAATCCTCCCCCAGCCTTAAGCCCTCCACCTTCCTCTGATATCAAAAGCTGAAGCATTAGGGGAGCACCGCCGGGCTACCTTGGAGGGCTTCTGCCAGCCCTCAAAGTCAGGAGGAGAGCTTGGAGAAGAAGATGGCCAAGTCAGAGAAGACCGAGAGGGAGAAGAGGAAGGGGGCTTAGAGGATGAAACCGGAGCCTTCCCTTTCTCCCCACTCAACCCTCCCTTCTGAGTGGCAACGGCCGGCTAAGGTTGTCAAACTCTTGCGGTTGCCAACCATGGACTGAAGGTGAAGTTCTCCTCCACTGCCACTGATCTAGATCCACCATCCTCAGAAACCTTCCTCCGAACATTGCTTTCCAGAGGGGGGTTCGCTACGAAATTGTCCTGGGAAAGACCAGAAGATGTAGCAACACCCGGAGGATTGTTGTGGGGGAAGCTGCAGTCACCCATAGTGTGACCAATCCATCCACAGAAGAAGCAAACCGAGGGGAGACTTTCAAACACAAATTGCTGCCAGAAGACGGAATCCCTCCCTTGAATTAGAACCCCGGAAGCAACGACTTGGCGGAGTCGATCTCAACCTGCACACGGGCGAGACCGGTTTTTTTCATCAAGTCAGTGAAATTGTCGAGAGATAGGGGTACCTGCCTCCCCAGCGACCGCCATTATCGCCCCTGGCTCCCAGTACTCCAACGGAAGCTCTGGCAAGCGCATCCAGACCACTGTCCGGTTCACCGGACATCTTCCCGGGAGAAAATCCGCGTGCCATGGAACGAAGGCCATCAGTTGGCCAGCTACGTACCAGGGACCCCCTGCTAAGACACGGTCGCAGTCCTCCTTAGAGCACACTCTCAGCACTATGTGATCATCCCCAACCGGAAACACCTCTGACTCCGTCGGTAGCTGCAACCTCAACCGAATATCCTTTGCCACCCGAGACGGCTGGACCCTGTGACCCAAGCTACGGAAGATGACAGCAACACCTTCCCATTTTTGCCGGGCGACGTCGACCGAATCCTGCATGACTAGGACCTTAGTGAAGCTCTGCTGGAGCCTTTCTATTTCCTCCTCAGATAACTTGTACGGAGACCATATCGGAGCCCAGAGAGGGCCATGCACCACCTCCGCCCATGATCTATCAGAAGAGCCTTTAACTTCGAAGTCCGACGCAGCCGCGCCCTTTTGGACTCCCTCTTTCACCATGGAACCACCAGAAAAGCCAAAAATCATCGGAAAAAACCTTCAAAACCCTTAAACCAAGAGAAGAAACTTTCGCCCTTCTAGACTCATCTTGAGCATTGAAATTTGACTACATGAAAGACTAAAAGATTAGGATATTACCGTGTCCAAACTCGTACTGTCCAACCCCCACCACCATTTTTGAGAGTTGAAGACGGTTAAAGAGGTTTTCGATTCTTAGATGACCCTTTTTTTTTTTTTTTGACACATCACACATTATTTCATAATCCTCTTTGGCTATGCAATTTGTAATATTCTTGTGAGTTAAGCCACTATACCAATACTTTTGTCAACCAAATTCAAAGATAAAGCATCATGCAAGATAGATTGCATCTAGAACAATGACAGAGTGTATAGCTCGCTCAGTTGAAAAATGTATTATAACCGCTAAGACGGTAGCTCGATTGGTAGAGGTCCTGTCTCACTACCAACCGGTGGCAGGTTCGAGACATGATATCGTGGATGACTCGATTAAATTCAGAAATTTTTCTGAAATCCGTAACAGTCGGTATGAGTGAGAGGTCAGGATCTCCCTCTTCATTCCCGTTCTACTAGCCGGTGCGTTAGTGATGTCAGGTTGATGTACTCATCTTTAGATAGAAAAAATTATGAAAATCTAAGCATCTTGAATCGAACATTATCTGGCGGGACGGGGGCCTGCAGGGATAGCTACACCGAAATTTATCCCCCTATCCCTTTTACTTACCCCCTTCAAAAAAAAAAATGTATTATATCTTTCATAAATTTAGTATTGTTCACCGACCTAGCACCAGTCACAAACCAATGTAAAGGAGTATGAAATAAATGTGACTAGAATCATATGGTGCACCTATTGCTTGTCATAGGGTCATTTTGATTGGCTGGCCAAGGACAACAATGACACCTTGCTTCGTAATGTAGTTTTCCTGGTTCAAGAATTTGAAGAATTCATATATCTTTTTATAAGCAAATAGGAGAAGAACTTCTTTTAAAGATTTTAAATATTTATTATTATTGATGAAAGGGCATAATGTCTCACTATATTAAAAAATGCATATTTTAAGATATAACACCATATATACAGTTTTTTTTTTTTTTTGATAGATAAAAAAAAAGGGGGTTTTATGCCGATGTTGCGTTCCATTTTGATATATACAGCTTTCTAACAGTAAACATTGTACTCGTCTTTGCCTTACCCAAAATTATCAGCATGCCATTGCAATCAGTTTGCACGTCTACAAATATCTAAACTCATAGGGGGCTCCTAAAAAATTTCCTCCAACCGATTCCGACCCGCGAACCGGCCCGGTGGAGATGAACCATTAACCCAAACCCCTGGGGGGCGCCGAAAGCCGGCAACGAAATGGGGAAACGGAAGGCGGCTGCCGGCGGCAACGCGGCGTCGTCCACGGCGCCGCTGGCGGCGCTGCTGCTGAAGATGGGAGGGAACGCTGCTGAAGTGCCGGTGGAAGGATGCGGGCCCCCAATCCGGCGAGATAATCGAGCGCCGGCTGACGCGCTCTGGCGAACCGCTCGACTTCGAGCACTACGTTCGCTACTCCTGCGTGAGTCCATCCCCGTCCGTTTCCTCGTAATCTGGGGTTTGGTTTGGAGTTCGTTTCTTTCGTTCTTTCCTTCCTCCATCGAAGAAATTTGGCTTAGGATTAGTGGGATAACAATGTGATTAACGAGAAGCAATGTTTTATATGGTTTATATCAATAGTGATTTTCTTGAATTCATTATACAAGGTATGTTCTTGGTTTGGTTTCTTGGATTTATGTGGAGATTATGTCGATGTGGGTTTGAATATGATGTTCTCTTGCTCTCTTTCCGGGATTTTTTTTTTTTTTTCGATTTTCGAAGTTTCTATTTGCTTGTTTTATGGCGAGGTTGGGGTTTCCTTGGTAATTTAAATTGGTTCATTACATTCTTTTGGGACCTGGATGTTTTAGCCTGGGGTGGTGGAGGTAAGTTTCAAAGCTGGTTTTAGATGAGAATACAGGAGAAATATTCTTTTTGATGACATTTGCAGTGGTTTTTTTGAATTAACTTAAAAAATAATAATAATAATTCTTGGTTTTCTAGTGTAAAGTAGATTTGTGCTATAGTGATTGGATAACATGGAAATTAAATATGCCTTCTTGCTAAGGTTGCTTCATGTTGCTCAAACCCTCACACTTGGCATCCCTGATTTTATTCTTGGATAAAAATTCTTGCTTTGCTATTAATGAATGGGAGCTCTTTAAAACTTTGAACGAAATTAGTTGTTTTGAACGTCCTTTTACGCATCAAATATATCTAAATTAGTTCAAGGCCAAAATTATATAGATGTTTTGGCACCCAAATGCAGTATAAAAACTGGTAAAATTTTCATTGGAATTTTATCCAGTGTATTATTGTGTCTTGCTCTTCCCTTTGTAAGTTTGTATCCTTTACAATTTCGCATGGTTGCATGGCGTGCATCTTTTTTTGAAAAATATTATGAGAAGTTTTCAAGTTCACCTTTTTGCTCTGCGGTTGTTTAACAGAAAATTATTCCATTTTGCACTTGATAGGGGCCTTGATGAATAGGTTAAGCTTGAGCAGCTGGATCTTAGTTCGATGGATAATGATGTGTATGGAGAGGTATGGCATCATCTTAACATTAATCTTGGTAACAATAAAAACTCATTGCATGTGGGACTGTCACATGCTGCACCTCCTTGATCTTCAGGATTTGATAAACAAAATGTTTGGTCTGGAACATTTTTGAGGCTTGAAGAGTTTCCGTGTTTGTTTGGTTATATAGGGCTACTTTTCTATAATCTGATGTCTCACTTTTGTCCTCGTCTATTAATGGTGACGGTCCTCAATTTTTCATATTTGTAGCTTCCACAAATATAAGAGATAGACATCTAAGCATAGTCCAAACTTATCGAAGAATCTTATGTGATGCTTTATAGGCCACAAGAATGAGGACACAAAACCAGAAATGGAAGATGAAGGAAGCAAGAATGGAGGTATGCTTAACTAAAATCGAACTCTCAATTAGTTAACCTTTAGTAACACCATGGACTTGCAGAGGCGGATCGCCGGGGGGGCAAGGGGGGCCTTGTCCCCCCTAAATTTTCCGTAATCCACTTAGTTAGGTAGGTTTTTTTATGGTAAACAAGTATTTGGCCCCTCTCTCTCAAATTTCTGAAATCAATCCAAAACAATCCCAAAAAAACCAGTAACAAAATTCCAAAAAAAAAAAAATCAAAACCGAGTTAAATCAGTAAAAAACAATTTTACAAAGAGTTTTATTAAAAAAAAAAAATGGCAAACAACTTACCTGGGTTGAGAGGCGCTGCCGTGACGCCGTCCCTATCTCCTCCATTTCTCCTCCAAAATCTCGAAGCGGCGAAGGCGGCGAGCGAAGCCCAAACCGGCAAACTCGGTCCCCATCCCATCGGCCGTCGCAGCGCTACCCCACTCGCCGTCGATGAAGGAGACGGGCCGCCGCTAGCTTTAAACAATGCGTCGACGGTCAAGCCTCCAAGGCCAACTCCTCTCTTCGTCGCCGCCATCGCCGGGCTTGGTTCCTCCCGTGGTTCAACGCGATGAGCCGGTGACGCGCCGTCAACACCGGAGCTGACGGAGACGAGACTACGACGCCGCCCGTAATCGACGCGATGAGAGCTGAGAAGTGAGTCCGTGAGTCGGTGAGTGGTTCCTTCTAGCTTCTCTTTTTTTGGGAGGGGATGTGGCCATGTGGGAAGTCCTGAGAGTTGAGAGGCAATGGGGTTTTATCCGATGACTGATGATAAGTACGGAGTTTTGGCTTTTGGGCCTTTTTAGTCTTGAATTTCTGTTTTCAAGACCGAATTCTTGAATCTCTGAGTACGGATTTTTGGATCTACATTTTCACTAAAATTTATATTTTTAAATATTATTCATTAATTTATAAACTTGGCAGTTGGCATGACATGTTTTGGAGTGGAATTTTTTTTTAATGTTTGTTGACTATTTCTTTTTAATGTAAAGATGATAAATTATTATGATTCGTTTTGTTTTTTCTTTTATTATGTGGCAGTCGGTAGACGGGCAAAGTCATAGACAGAGAGCTGGCGGCATTCGGTCTGGCCCCTTTCCGGGTCTTAATCTTCCCTCTTAGGCTCTTAGGTAATATCAATTATTTATCCGATTTTCAATTCAATTATCAAATAAAGTAGATAATTTTTAAATTATTTAAGTATCAAATGAGAATAATATAAGTTACTAAACTTATCTTAATATATTTTTTTTATTTTTTGCAGAAATTTATGATGGATTGGGTTTATCTCGTTGAAAAATATTAGTAATAGTAGCAGACTGGCAGTCCTCTATTATCTTTTCTCGTGATAAGTTCAAAATCCAGTAAGCAGTAAGTAAAGGCCAACATTTCTTGCTTTCTTAATTATGATTCTATTTGATCAACAAATTCTTGGTAGAAATAAAAAATATATATTAATGTTATGATGGTATTTCTTTCATTATATAATTAATATTTTAGATTTTATAAGTAGCTTACAATTTACAACAAAAAAACTTTGCTGTCTATTGTTTGATATTGGAGAATATGGCTAAGAGCCAACAAGATGGAAGATGACTTTCTTGCTGATTATTTAATTACTTATATTGAGAAGGAGATAACCGAAGATTTTACAGTAGATTCTATTATTGATGAATTTAGTTGTATAAAACAACGTCGAATTCAATTCAAATAATATTTATAAAAAAATATTTAAATTAAATATTAATATTTTTAAATATTTTTAATTTATATTTTTTGGCCCTTCCTGAAAAAATTGGTATGGTCCGCTCCTGTGGACTTGGAAACATCTAGAATATAAATTAGTTCTTTCGTTCTTTTAGATAAAGCCAACATGATATTTGATTATTGCGTTTATTATTTTATACCTTCATTAATTTGTCTTGGCCATTTTTGTAATCAAAATCTGAAAAAGGCGATTCATGCTGAAGCTCTTGGATGTGCTTAGTATGAGATTTTTCCAATAATCTAAAAGTTTTTCTGTTGATGAGAAATAAAACAACCATTTACTTTGAATGGGTGTGCTGTGATTAGCAGTTACTTTATGTTGCACCGCATCTTACTAGGATAGAAAAGCATGCTTCTAATTGCTGTTGGATTTATTCATATTGGCTCTCATTATGTAATTTTGAGATAATTCATAAGTGCAGTTCAAGTAAGCATTCAGTTATAATTCCAAATAAGCTTTAAGATTTTTCTTGATAACTTGAATATTTTGATTAAGTGGACAAGCCCTGGTGCAATGATAAGGTTGCTCCATTGCCACCTCGGTTTCACAGGTTCGTAAAACAGAAATGTCCTCTCCATTCAGTATAGTGGGACAACAAAGAGATCACTTTCGGATCTGGGACAGTGAAGCTACCATACTGGACTAGGGTTCTTTTAAATGCCCTGAAAAATCACAAAAGTGATACTGGTATCTCCATCAGTGTAAGCATCCTTTTGCACTTTCATTCATGTTCATTTTTTATTTTTAAAAACTGTTTGTCTTTCTAGAATTAAACTAAAGAAATTTTTTTGACTATATCAGGATATTCTTATTCATAATATAGCAGTGATTACTAATATTGAATTTTGTTAACATTGCTGCTACCATTTTTATGCAGACCATTGAATTTTGAAGTTATGCAAATGCATTAGTCACTCTCTGGGATATATTTATAACTTGTTTTTGCCACATCAAGTGTAGTATCTTACTCAAAAAAATCAAGATTGGTCACAGCCAGTTAGTTAGGCAGACCTTTCCACCATATTGAAAGGCTTATGTTGCATGCATACCATAGGCCTCTCCCTTCTCTTTTTAATTTGTGGAAATAATGTTTGTATTAAAAATCATAATCAAATATCAAGTTTTTCACTGACTTGTTAGTTAAACCTGTTATTATTTTTCAACTTTTGTCATCGCATCAGCCCACAAAAATAAGGGGCAAACTGATGCAAAAAACTAGAAAAAGTATCTATACTGCAGGTAACTTTGGAAACATGTATCAGAAGAAAGGTCTGAAAATTTGATTTCTTGATACAATCAAATGAACCCTTGGTATTCTCACAAGAAACTAACAAATATTTGCTCATTTTTACTATGTGCATCTCTACCACAGACTTTTATTAGGAAATTATATTACAATTAATGTGCCCCAAAAGCTTAATTGCTTGTCAAGTTGAGGCTGGTTCCAGGTTTATCAGTGTTTTAATCAATTGATTGGACAGTGTTGTGATATCCCGGTTTTATTTCTATTAATTATTGGACCGCTTTCTGGACCAATTTCAATTTTTCTTTTAGTTTATTAGTCAAATCAGTTGGCAAAGGATCTTCGGCTTCGTATTATTATCTTGGTCCGAAGACCATGAATATCTTTGGCTTTACCTGTCCCGAAGGATATTATTAACTCTGGGTTTTCGGCTTCGTATTATTATCTCAGTTCGAAGACGATGTTTAATGTCTTCGGCTTTGTATTATTATCTCGGTCCGAAGACCATGCTTAATATTTATGGCCTTATTTCCATTCCGAAAGATATTATTAACTCTGGGTCTTCAGCTTCGTACACCCACCTTGATCCGAAGACTATGCCTAATATCTATGGTTTCGTATCTATGATCCAGGAGATAATTTTGTTTACTGTCTTCAGCTTCGTACATCCACCTTGATCCGAAGACTTAGCCTAACACCCTTATCTATGGCTCTAAGCCAGGTTTATTTATTCCATTGTCCTCGGCTTCGTACAATTACCTTGATCCGAAGACCTGACCTCCCAGGCAAATATCTTCGGCTTTATTCTCTCAATATGATCCGAAGACTATAAGTATTTATTTTTGTTACATTCAAAAGAATCCGGAGTGTGAAGCTAACATTCCCTTTAGGAGCGCTGCTAAAGAGAATGTAAAGAGAATGTAAAGCTCACTTCGGATCCATGCTTAAAGAAAGAAGATTCTGGAGCATGTGGGTTTCTTGGACAAACAGTTAAAATCTGTTTGGGTTGTTGCAACCACCCACATGGTCTGACACCTCAGATTGAATAAACCTCGAGTGTAACGGCTTTTCCGACAGCCACTACTTACAGTTATGAAGTGGTTGCATTCGTCAACCTCCATAACCGTAAGTAGTTACGTTGGAGCCTATAAATACTGGTAAGAGGGGGCACTCAGGGGATCCTTCGCTCTCTTTTTCTTCGCATTTGCGAATTTCTCTTTTCCTCCTTGCTCTCAAAACTCTCCATTCTGTTGTTGCCTGGGTTCTTTCTGACTTAGGCATCGGAGTGTCCCCCGCCGGAAAATCTCTTGTCAGGGACTTTTTTTGCAGGTACCGGTCGACGGCGATCCGGCGGAAGAATCACTCCATCCGATCAACAAAGGTTCAGCATCAACAGATTGGCGTGCCAGATAGGGGTCAGAAGTTTGATTCCTATGTTTTGAAGGAGAGTTTCTGCTGGGCAAGAATGGTGAAAGGGAAAAACAAGAACGCTTCCACGAGTCAGGAGCAGCAGGCTCCTCCGTCGAACGGACCTCCGGTCAGCACTCTTCCGGCGGTTCAGGGATCACCGCCTCCAATGATAATGGTGGAGAAGCAACAATTCGAAAATCTGATGAACAAGGTAGAAACTTTGATGGTGCTGGTGCAGCACTTGCATGAAGCCGCAGCTCAAAAACAATGCCCTCCTCTATTCCACAATCTGGCTATCCACTTGAGAGGGAGAGGGGTCAACATCGAGAGATCACTCTCAGCTTCTCACAGATCCGGTCATCTCGTGGCCGCTACACCTCTCCACCAGATTGACAAGCGAAGGATCATGCTGAAAAGAAGAGGGTCCGACGATCTCCCTCTGTTTCTTCTAGAAGCTGTGTGCCAGAAAATTCAAGGCAGAAGGAGATCAATCATGAGGTGCAGGAGAAATTTAAGGCTATGCAAGCGCAGATAGCAAGAATTGCAGAACTGAGAAGAAATGATGAGGTTGTGACCTTCAACTCTCAGCCCCTTTTTCTGATGAAATTATGGATGAAGTTATCCCTAGGCATTTCAAGATCCCATAATTAGAGGCCTATGATGGGACTTCAGACCCTCTCGACCATCTGGGGAGTTTAAAGCATATATGATGGTGCAGTGAGCAACTGACGCTCTCTACTGCATTGCTTTTCCTGCTACTTTGAAGAAATCTGTTCGAATGTGGTATTCGAGCCTGCCTCCGAACTCAATTCATTCCTTTGCTGAGTTAGAGCGGTAATTTGTCTCGCACTTCAGGACGTGCCAGAAGATGCCGCGCAACACTGACAGTTTATTTCTTCTCCAGCAACAAGAAGGAGAAAGTTTGAAAGGATTTGTCCACCGGTTCAATTCGGCCATTTTGGAAATTCCGAACTTGAATGAGCATGTGGCCATGTCTGCCTTGAAGAAAGGCTTAAAATCATCCTGGTTCACTTTTTTCTAGACAAACGATTCCCAACGAGCTATGCCGAGCTGTTGGCAAGAGCTCTGAAGTATGCTGCTGCCGAGGAGCAAGCGACAAGCCGAAGACTGGTGGAAGGGAGATTCCCTCCTAAGAAGAAAAGTATTAGGGAACCAAATGCACCATATTCTAACAACGCTTCGGTTTCTAGGCGCAGCCCCAGGTCCAGACAACAGAACAACCGATTCGACGCTTACACACTCCTCAACTTGCCTAGGAAGAAGATTCTGTTGGAAATTGAAAAAGAAAAATATTTCCAAAGGCCTCGTCCCCTGAAAACACCGCAAAAGCGAGGGACAAAAGCAAATACTGCCGATATCATCGAGATCATGGCCATAACACTGAAGAATGCTTCTAGCTTCGGGACGCCATCGAGGATTTGATAAAAAGAGGATATCTGGGAAAGTATGTCAACCACCCAGAGTCTCAAGCCGAAGCAACTGCCCTTCCAAGAATATCCGAAGAAGCTGATTTGCCTCACCAGAAGCCAACCGGTGAAGATGTTGGGATGCTTCATCGGTCATCGGCATGGAACATAGAAGCTGAAGAAAATGTCCCGAAGAGGCTTAAAGGGAAAAATTCTATCACTTTTATCGATGAGGACATTCAGGATGTACAACTTCCACATGACGACCTTGTAGTGGTATCGGCAGTAATTGCCAAATTTGATGTAAAAAGAATATTGATTGATAATGGAAGCTCAGTTGATGTGTTGCTGTATGATGCTTTTCTTCGGATGGGATTATCTGGACATGAATTGCGAAGATCTCTTATTCCAATAACTGGTTTTGGTGGAAATCAAATTGGAGTTGAGGGTGAAATAGTCTTGCCCGTGACTTTTGGGTCCGAACCATTTCAAAGGACCCTTCCAATTAATTTTATTGTGGCCAGAACTTCTTCAGCTTATAATGCAATCTTGGAGCGTCCGGCATTGAATAAATTCAGAGCCATAGTCTCAATATACCATCTGTTGGTTCGGTTTCCTACCAGGACAGGCATAGGAGAAGAGGAACCAAAGGATCGCTCATCAGTGTCTCATGATTCAAAACAAACAAACATCCAAACTTTGGCACTTGACCAGCTAGATCCAAGAGATGAATCCGAAGACTCGGAGAACTAGTGGAAAAGATACTTTTCATACCATTATCCGAAGATGAGCCAACCAAGCTTCTGCAAATTGGCAGCTTACTCGATGAAGAGTCAAAGGTAAAACTAATTTCCTTTCTTCGAGATAATGCTGATATTTTTGCTTGGACAGCTTCAGACATGCCTGGAATTCTGCCTGAAGTGATTATTCATCGCTTGGAAGTATCTCCCAATCATAAGCCGGTACGGCAGAAGAAGAGAAATTTTGCTCCAGAAAGGTAGAAGGCAATTGATGAAGAAGTTAATAAACTCCTTGAAGCAAGCTTCATAAGAGAAGTCAGTATCCAAATTGGCTAGCAAATGTGGTCATGGTAAAAAAATCAAATGGCAAGTGGAGGATTTGTATAGACTATACGGATCTCAACAAAGCATGCCCAAAGGACAGTTTCCCTTTGTCGAAGATCGATCAGTTGGTTGATGCTACGGTTGGTCATCAAATGCTGAGCTTTATGGATGCCTTCTCAGGCTATAATCAGATTCGAATGAATCTGAAGATGAAGAGAAGATTACTTTTATTACAGAGAAAGGACTCTACTGTTACAAGGTGATGCCGTTTGGGTTAAAGAATGCTGGGGCAACTTTTCAAAGACTCATCAACAAAGTCTTCAAAAACCAAATTGGAAGAAATATGGAAGCTTATGTTGACGATATGATTGTGAAAAGTCTCCATAAGTCTGATCACATCTCAGATCTAAAGGAGTCTTTTGATGCCCTCAGACATCACCAAATGAGGTTAAATCCCACCAAATGTGTTTTCGATGTAACCTCTGGGAAGTTCCTGGGGTACTTGGTCACCAAGCGAGGTATTGAAGTCAACCCAGAGAAAATCCAGGCACTTCGGACAATGAAGCATCCCACTTGCAAAAAGAAAGTTCAAAGGTTAACGGGAAGAGTTGCTTCTTTAAGCCGGTTTATCTCCCGTTCAGCAGAAAGGTGTTTACCCTTCTTTAAGGTTCTTCGCCAAACTCAAAATTTTGAATGGACAGAAGATTGCAAAATTGCCTTCGACAAGCTGAAAGAGTATTTGGAGAATCCCCCTCTGCTCTCAAAACCCTGTGAAGGAGAAACACTATCTATATCTATCAGCCACGGATGAAGCGGTCAGTTCGGTTCTGGTACAAAGAGATGCCAATCATTCACAGAAACCGATTTATTACACTAGCAAAGTATTGCATGAAGCTGAAGTCCGATATCCCAGAGTACAAAAGATTATTTTTTCTCTAGTGGTTGCAGCGAAGCGTCTTCGGCTTTATTTCCAAGCCCATCCTATTGTGGTTCTGACAGATCAACCCTTAAAAACTATACTTCGTTGTCCTGATACTTCGAGGAGGATAGCTAAATGGACTGTTAAATTAGGGAATTTGATATTGAATATCAACCCAGATCATCAATGAAGGCACAAATTTGGCTGATTTTATAGCTGAGTGCACATGGGGATCTAAAGAGAACCAACCAAGAGCCGAAGAGGAAGGAACTGAAGACAATCCGGAGTTTATTTGGATGTTGCATGTTGATGGCGCTTCGAACGCCAATGGTTGTGGTGCAGGTTTAATTCTTGCTGGTCTGAACGGGCAGGTTATTGAATATGCTCTTCGATTTTCTTTTCAAGCATCGAACAATCAGGCAGGGTATGAGGCACTTATTGCTGGACTTAAAATCTCGCAAAAACTGGAGATCAAAAGGGTCAGTTTTTTCCGATTCACAGCTGGTGGTGAACCAAGTAAAAGATGATTTCGAAGCTTGAAATTCAAATCTGATCCAGTACCTAGAAAAGGTCTGAAGCCTGGCATCTGGGTTGGAGTATTTTGAGATTATTCATGTGCCAAGAACAAAAAATTCTCGGGCAGATACTCTTTCAAGACTTGCAACCACTGCGTCGGATTCTCTTGGGAGGACGTATGTGGAATATCTTGAAGATCCCAGCATATCGGAATCCCCAGCTGAAATCTGTCAAGTTGAACATGAACTTTCATGGATGGATCCAATTCTCAAGTTCTTAAAAGAAGGTACCTTGCCCGAAGACAAGTTGGAAGTTAAAAGGCTTCGGTGGACGGCCTCTCAATACGTTATCTTGAATGGAGCATTGTATAAGAGGTCTTTCACACAACCTTTGTTGAAATGCTTAGGCCCATCCGATGCAGATTACGCACTCAGGGAAGTGCACGAAGGGATATGCGGAGACCATTTGGGGGACAGATCTTTGGCATACAAGATAATCCGTCAAGGTTATTATTGGCCAACCATCTAGAAGGATTCTGTGGAATTTATTCGAAAATGTGATCATTGTCAGAGATATGCCAATGTGCAAAGGCGACCTGCTAATCAGTTGACTCCGTTAACGGTTCCCTTGCCTTTCGTACAATGGGAAATGGATATTCTTGGTTCATTTCCTCCAGCTTCCGGACAGCGAAAATTTCTCATTGTGGCCATTGACTATTTTACTAAATGGGTCGAAGCTGAAGCATTAGCACAGATTACTGAGGCCAAGGTTGAAAGTTTCATAAGAAATTTCATCATCTTCCGTTTTGGGATTCCTTATTCTATTATAACTGACAACGGGAGACAGTTTGACAATCCGAAGTTCAAAAACTTTTGCACTCAGTATCATATTCTACACAAACTTACTTCGGTAGGGCATCCACAATGTAACGGAGAAGCCGAAGTGACCAACAGGACTATTTTTCATGGTTTAAAAACCAGGTTAAATGATGCTAAGGGATCATGGGCTGATGAATTGAATTCGATTTTTTGGACATACCGAACTACTCCCAGACGGCAACTGGTGAATCTCCCTTTCAATTATCTTATGGTACCGAGGCAGTTCTTCCCATAGAGGTATCTTTACAGTCTCTACGGATTGATCAGTTTAAAGAGCCCGAAAACTCTGAGTGCCGAAGAATTGACTTAAATTTGTTACAAGGCACACGGCTCCAGGCACAGTTAACAATGGCTATGTACCAGCAAAAGGTTGCAGGATACTACAATTCTCTTGTAAAAGAACGGGTCTTTTTCCCGGGAGATCTAGTTCTACGAAAGTCCGAAGTATCAAAGCCAATGGAACAGGGTAAGCTTTCTCCTACATGGGAAGGGCCGTACTGGATCAAAGAGGTCGTTCGACCTGGAACTTATCGGTTGGAAGCTTTGGGAGGTGTTTTATTACCTCGACCTTGGAATGTACAAAACCTCCGAAAATATTATCAATAAAGGTTTCATTCAAGGTCATCAATACAGTTTAATCTGTTTATCTTAATAATTGCTTAAAAGCATAATGGTGTTCTCCGTGATCAACCGTATGACATGCCAAGGTAAGCACAATTAGCATATCTTATTTCTATCTTATAAAGGCATGAGGATGATCTCCGGATCTACCTCACGAAGTGCCGAGTTGGACTTAAAACAGTCCATCTTAATCAAAAAGGCATAAGGATGATCTCCGGATCTACCTCACGAAGTGCCGAGTTGGATTTAAAATAGTCCATCTTAATCAAAAAGGTATGAAGATGATCTCCGGATCTACTTCACGAAATGTCGAGGTGGGCATGATCAGCCTGTCTTAGTCCCAATGCAAAAAGACATGAGGATGATCTCCGGATCTACCTCATGAAATGCCAAGGTAGGTCCGATCAGCCTATCTTAATTTTAAATGACCCAAGGTCTATTTTATCCTAAGTCCGAAGACTTAGTGTATTTTCAAGTCCGAAAACTTGATTTATATCTGGTATTCTTTTATCCTAAGTCCGAAGACTTAGTATAAATTCAAGTCCGAAGACTTGATCTTTATTTGGTATTCTTTTATCCTAAGTCCAAAGATTAGTGTAAATTCGAGTCCAAGAGGCTTGATTATTATCTGGTATTCTTTTATCCTAAGTCCGAAGACTTAGTGTAAATTCAAGTCCGAAGATTTAATCTTTATCTAGAATTCTTTTATCTCAAGTCCAAAGACTTGGTGTATTTTCAAGACCGAAAACTTGATTTATATCTGGAGTTCTTTTATCCTAAGTCTAAAGACTTAGTGAAAGTTCAAGTCCGAAGACTTGATTCTTGTCTGGTATTCTTTATCCTAAGTCTATAGACTTGGTGAAAATTTAAATCCGAAGACTTGATTATTATCTAGTATTCTTTTATCCCAAATCCAAAGAAATTATATTTTCCAGGTCCGAAGACCCGGTATTATGTGCCTCAGAATTCTTGATTATCCGAAAACTTTACACTTAAGAAATTTCTATCCATCCACATACAATTGGAAATTCTAAAAGGGGTTTTTTCATTGATGACAATTTTCTTACATCCTTTCCAAAAAGAGAAAGAAAAGTTACAAGCCCTCTATTGGAGCCTCATCGGTAAGATCAATAGGACCCGCCACCTCTTCGGCCGTTGTTGGTGCTTCAGAGTCCTTTTGAGGTTCAGGCACAGTTGGACTCTCAAGATCAAACAGTTGAATACCTGAAATGTCCAAGTCCGGGTAGAGTTTTTGCACCTCCTCCACTCCATCGTTGAAGCCTCCTTGATAACTATGAGTCCCTGCTTCAATCATTTCGGTTTCAAAGGCTAGAGACGCTTTGTAATTCTCTATTGCCTTCCCCAGTTGATCTTTTAAAGATCGGATTTCTCCGATAGCCTCTTCTTTTCTTTTGCAAGCTTCTTCGGAAAGTTTGTTAGCTTCCTTAAGCGAGGCTTCCAAGGACCGAATCTTGGCTTTCCTCTTCTTGGACCTCGCCTCTTGTTCAGAATGCTCCGATCAGATTTTTTCTATTTCGGCTTTCAGATTTTGAACCGAAGCATCACTCTGGGCGAGCTTCTCCTCCATAGCATGCTTTTGCTCTTTGGCTATGGTCTTCTCGGCTTTGGCCGTTTTTATTTTCTCTTTCATTTTTCTATAAGTCACTCTGAAGTCGAAGATGCTCTCCATATGAGTGATATCGTGCATCATCTGCAATAACAAGTTGGCAACTTAGCAGCTATAGACTTAAGTTTGACATAGCAAATGTATATTTACCTTCGGTGCGGATGAAAACATCGAGTCCGAAATTTCTTCGATGCACCGGAACTTAACTTTGTCCTAGTCTTTCGGAAGAAGAGTGCGTTTCATCAATTCCCTTGCTAACTCGGGATTCTCCAAGCCCTCTTGATCTGAGAAGATGGTAAAATCCACATTGCATCCCCCCTCCGAAGTGGCGTTCCACCAGGATCATCTTCGGATCGGTACTTTGACATTTCCTGACTCTTATTCTTGTGAGGAGCAATCACAGATTCTTTATTAAAAGCTACGTCACGCTGATCCGTAGTTGGCATCGGTCGAGGACTCTTCGGAGGAGGCATCCTCGGAGATGGACTTCTGGCAGGATCAGGTGGAATCGAAGCAGAAGGAATATCTTCATCCGATGTGGGCCTCGTCGGAGGTGTGCTTGAACCCTCCTCAGCCCTTCTTTTCTTTCTGACTTCGGTCGTTGAAGGAGCAGCCACTGCTCTCTTCCTGGAAGCTTGCCGAACTTTTTTAAGTTGTGGCTTCATTTTCTTACCTACAATCAAAAAAAAAAAAAAATATCATATCCATGTATGGAGAAGGGAAGCGAGAAAAGTCTGAAAACTACTAATTCTATACCTAATGTCGGGACCTCGCTGATATGGGCCCGATGAAGGTTTTCTTCCCTCAGCAGTTCTTTAAGTAAAGGGATCTCCGGTTCCGCTAAAATGTTGAAGTCCCTCGTATCGGATCTCAAGACTTTATTCCCGGCGTTTGCATCCAAACGCGGAGTTTTCCGGTATGTGTTGAATCCCCAATGGGTATAGTATGCAAAAAAGAAATTGGGCTTCCACCCGTGTATGGCACTAAGGGTTCCTTTCAACAGTCTTCGGCCAGGCCGAGGACCTATAACCCACCACCCTTTGTCATGGAAATCTCTTTTCAACATGAAAAGAGAAGTAAACAGGCTGGTCTTTGGCTCTCCATTTCTAAGTTTGCAAAGAACCAAAAACCCGCAGATATTTCTAAAGCTGTTGGGAGTTAATTGGGCCGGGACCACTTGATAAAGATTAAAAATCTTGGCGAAGAAGGGATGAAAAGGAAGCCGAAGACCAGCCTTAAGGTGGTCTTCGTATATGGCAATTGAATGCATTGGAGGCTTATCTACCCTCTCTTCGGGCCTCGGAAGGATCAGTTTGAAGGTTTGGGGAATGTGGAAACATTGCCTAACCTCTTCCACCTTGGCAAGTGTGAAAGAGCTTGGAACGAAGTCAGGTGACCTTTCTGAACTCCTCTTTCTACCCGAACCTTTTCCTCTACTGGTTTCGCCCCCCGGCGAACCCTACCGGATCCAACTCTCGATGGACTCCTCTCAAGTTCTCTTCCCATTGCTTCCATACCAAGGTCACCCCCTAGTGAACCTGGGCTAGAAGAAGAAGTCCTACTGGATTCTGACATTGTAAAGAAAAAGAAGAAAGGAAGAAGGAAGGGTTCTCTAATCTTTGAAAAAATGGCAATGGCGGACGATGGTGCAGAGCGAGAAGGAGCGCGGGAGCAAAAAGGAATAATTCTCTCAGGGAGGTTCTTTCCCCTTCTTATAGGTGAAGGTAACGGGTTTCGAGGCGATTCGGAGATCTTGCTGATCGTGCGCCGTATCGGCAGTTTCGATCGTGGATACGGTTTTCCAGAAATTTCATTAATGAGATATGCCATTGCAATCCGTTTGAAATGTCGCCATTGGCTGCGATATTGCCAGCAATATAATCATACTCCGGATGACTGCCACGTGTCCAATCTTGGTCGAATAAAAATTTCTTTTTCGAGAATTTCCCAGGATTTTTTCCAGAATCGAGGCGTTTCTTTTTTAACAGCCAGTGATGGGATGACACGTATCTTTATCACGTTTTATCGCGCCACCAGACAGTTATGGTGAATGATGTGTCAGGATTCAATTTTATCATTACCTGTCAGTTATCACTAGAAGACAAAATTAAATTACTCCCATTCTTCGAAACTTAATCATTTCGAACTTGGGAGTGGGGGACAGCTGTTGTGATATCCCGGTTTTATTTCTATTAATTATTGGACCGCTTTCTGGACCAATTTCAATTTTTCTTTTGGTTTATTGGTCAAATCAGTTGGCAAAGGATCTTCGGCTTCGTATTATTATCTTGGTCCGAAGACCATGCTTAATATCTTTGGCTTTACCTGTTCCGAAGGATATTATTAACTCTGGGTCTTCGTCTTCGTATTATTATCTCAGTCCGAAGACGATGTTTAATGTCTTCGGCTTCGTATTCTTATTTCGGTCCGAAGACCATGCTTAATATTTATGGCCTTATTTCCATTCCGAAAGATATTATTAACTTTGGATCTTCGGCTTCGTACACCCACCTTGATCCGAAGACTATGCCTAATATCTATAGTTTCGTATCTATGATCCAGGAGATAAGTTTGTTTACTGTCTTCAGCTTTGTACATCCACCTTGATCCGAAGACTTAGCCTAACACCCTTATCTATGGCTCTAAGCCAGGTTTATTTACTTCATTGTCCTCGGCTTCGTACAATTACCTTGATCCGAAGACCTGATCTCCCAGGCGAATATCTTCGGCTTTATTCTCTCAATATGATCCGGAGACTGTAAATATTTATTTTTGTTGCATCCAAAAGAATCCGGAGTGTGAAGCTAACATTCCCTTCAGGAGCGCTACTAAAGAGAATGTAAAGAGAATATAAAGCTCACTTCGGATCCATGCTTAAAGAAAGAAGATTCTGGAGCATATGGGTTTCTTGGACAAACAGTTAAAATCTGTTTGGGTTGTTGCAACCATCCACATGGTCTGAAATCTCAGATTGAACAAACCTCGAGTGTAACGGCTTTTCCGACAGCCACTACTTACAGTTATGAAGTGGTTGCGTTCGTCAATCTCCATAACCGTAAGTAGTTATGTTGGAGCCTATAAATACTGGTAAAAGGGGCACACAGGGGATCCTTCGCTCTCTTCTTCTTGGCATTTGCAATTTCTCTTTTCCTCCTTGCTCTCAAAACTCTCTATTCTGCTATTGCCTGGGCTCTTTGGGCTCTTTCTGATTTAGGCATCGGAGTGTCCCCCGCCGGAAAATCTCCGGTCAGGAACTTTTTTTTGCAGGTACCGGTCGACGGCGATCCGGCGGAAGAATCACTCCATCTGGTCAACAAAGGTTCAGCATCAACGGACAGTATAAACAAAACCTTTTAATGACTTAGGGAATAATGTATTTGGATAATATCATTTTTTCCATTTTCTCTACATTCAGAAACACAAATTCTGTGAAGGTATTATGTAACCCTGAGAACTATGTGGCAATGCTTAGGATACAATGGAATATCAATTTGACAAGAGATAACACATTGTGCCCACTGTACATTATAGAAAGAATAGATAGGTAGATGAAATGCATATGTAACAGAAATGGAGCATATAATTTGGAGATGTGCTTTTGGGGTGTTTTCTTACTAGTGCATCCCTTGAGAAGAATTTTGGTTAAACAACAATAATAAGGTGCACAATATTGTATGGCTCAAAATGATGGGTACAATTGTCCGAGCAATCGAGATGGATGTGGTAGAAACAAAAACATTGAGATGGGCTTGTAGTGAACTATTCTAATCATTAGTTGGGGACAAAGTGACGGTAAACCAATAGAGATTTTATTAGCATGTGCAACAACAATCTGATGAGGCAGTGGTAAGAAGAGGTTCTTGATTATATATATTGAAGATTCTGGAAAGGGAAGTAGAAGACTAAAGCAAACACGGATGGAGTCATAAAAAAGGATGTAAAAAAGGATAGAAATACCACCAGAGATCGTTCTTAATAGTAACAATTATTGATTGAAGATTTATGAAACTCACTTCTTATAGTTCAGATGGGCCTTGGGGGTTGTAATAGTGGTTTTGGCTTCCCCTTGCTGACAAGGAACTTTTTGTGCTTGCATGCTTTTGAATGAGATCTATCACTGCCATATTAGATAATATAATCCCATGGAGGTGGGTCCCCTCTTGTTCATCTATAAGAACTCAGGAAAATGACTGCCATAAAAACTGATGACATTTTGAGCAGAGTAATGAGTCTGGACCTGGAACAGTACAAGAAAGGGAGCAAGTCATCTGTACAGACCCCGGGTCGTTGATTGCCACCCGAAGGCTGCCGGTAGTGGAAGTCTTGAGGTTGAAATTAGCAGATTGATTTGGATTCTTTACAATCTTAGTAAATCATAATGACTTGGTTGGATGCAATGACTTGGGTCTTTGTTGACATCTGTGCCTCCCAGTTGTGAAGGGGATCCTACAAGCTACAGGGTCAACTCTCTTTGGGTCATACTTTGTAACATGGCGTCGCCCAATATGGCCATATAATGGAATGGTCAGAGATTAGGCCAGCTGCGGGTACAAAAGAATTCTTCACAAACTTAGAGCCAGTGGTGGTCCTCGTTTCACATTCAGACATCACTGGCGTGGATTTTGAGAGGATTATGATTCTTATTGGATGGGCCGTTGGGGGAAATTGGTGCTGGGTCTTGATTTTGATATTATTTCATGTTGGAGATCTTGCTTGACCTTTACCAGTGGTTCAATTTTTTATGTCAATCTCAATTTTGTTTATGGTTCATCAGATTGTGGATGGATAATTACCAGTGGTGTTTTGATTGTTAAGCTACGCAGGGTTATTCCTCATCTTGATAGGAAATGTTGGCAGATTTGCCAACTGGGGATGTTTGTTTTGGGTGAAGTCTGAGCTTCTTTTAAATGCTATCCTACCTGAAAGCGTGTTTGGTGCTTGAATGCTTGATTTACCTCCTGGGCTTTTCATTATCTATGCAGCAGCAAACTCCATGGGTGGTGGGGGTTGGTACCTACTATAACTCTGAAAATCTTGAGAAAGTTTAAAGATCTTTTCTCAGTTTTTGCACTGAAATTTCTGAAATTATAATTATATAAGATACCTACTATAACTGTGTACATCAACTGAAATAAGTAGACGAACATTCAGATGTTGCATATATTGATAATTTCTCATTGCAATATCGCAGTAACAATAAAGGATTATAAAAGCAGCTGGAACCCTTTTTTTTTTCTTTTTTTCTGTGCCTACCAAAAAGAAGATAATTTGTGATTGGGCTTCAGAAAATCTCAGAAATTACCGAGAGATGAAAATGATGAAGGGGTTTGTTATTTGTGATGGAAAAATAAAGTGGAAGAAAAGAGGAGGAATAGAATCACCACCAGCATCGGCGATACTAGGGATCTCTCTAGTTCGCTTAACGAGAACGTGGCCATGGATGGATTTGATCTTGTAGTTAGAAGTGCTCCAATGTTCGGATTGGCGGCCAAAGGAGAGATTGCGACGTTCCATCCCATCGTTCACCAAAGGATATATTAGTTTCGGAGTATTGACGCGTGTTTCACGAACAGAAGGCACAAGCTCTGCTGTCAACAATTTTGGTTTATTTCTGTGGGGATTCTGTCTAAGAAAAGTTTCGGCAATTGGTCTGGCAACGTGTCACCAGTTAATTGGTCCGGACGCTGCGTGTATGAAGATCGTGGTATGGCTTAATTCTTCACGTCCCTGCTGGTACGGCGAAAAATCTATGGGGGCCTCCACGTCAAATCGTCAATCCATTCTAAGTGGACTCGTGGAGTTGAAACGGTCGAAGTAGTTGCCTTGCCGTATTTGGTAGCAGCGGCGAGCTGTAGAAATCAAATGCCTCCATCACCACTTGGTGTTTCTCTGAGCGATGATCTGATCAAGCAACTGACGGCGGTCATGCTGCCACGTTCACCGGCGCACGCACGCACGCACGCAGCGTCTTCTTATGCGCATGGGGCCCCGTCTACCACGAAATGGCCTCGGATCGCGACCGCTTCGTGTATCCCGATCGCCCTCGACCGGCTGTCCCCGGTCCAATGGGTTGTTTATATATATATATATATTCCAAATCCCATATCCCTTTTTTTTTGAAAAAAGAAAAACACGGATACATTGGATGTAGTTTCTCGTCTCTGGTTAGGTGGTTCGGTAATTGCATGGAACAGAAGAGGTGATTTTCAACGTAAATTGTAGTCTTATTTGGCTAGAGGGAGAAGTTTCAAAAGAAAGATTTTCTGGCCTGTGGATGGCTGGTTCTGGTTGACCGTTTGAAATTTTTAGTGTCACAGGAAAATTGTTTTTTTTTTTTTTTTTTCCTTTGTGTGTGTGTGTGTGTGTGTGCTATGGCTCGGTCGTTTCCATTCCTTCTCCATAGGCGTTCGTTTATGTTAAAGATGTAGGCTTCGCTGAGGTCCTGTATTCATGGATGTATTTGATTACAATTACTGAATCACATTCCAGCCAGACATTTGGCTGCAAGCTGTGGATCGTAGATGATCATAGGCCATCTATGAATACCAATGTTTTTTTTTTTTTTTTTGGATAGATGCAGATGATCACACTAGTCTCATATGAGCGCAATCCAAACATTGGAGTACGAAATGTCCTACAAGCCTGAGAGTAATCATCAACCTGCCACCAGGTTCAATATTAAAAATGACCAGCAACAAAAGACAATCTAATTTGTTGCAAAGTTCATTTTTTGAAAGGCATGTTAAACAGACACCGCGATGGGATGACAAAGAAAGTTCTAGATATCTCGGAGAATCGGATGGATCTTGAGATTTTTTGTCCCATTTCTGATCCAGCCGATGATCACCGTGATAGAATCACCTTCAATAATAATCTTCTTCGCTCGCAATTCCTGTCTAGCATAGATAATGCGTACCCAACCTGCTTTCGGGACAAACGGCTCAAAAAAATAAGATCCTCCCGCAGCCAGCAGCATGGTATCCGGATCACGGATGATAAAGCCAACACCCCTCTTGTCATCTCTAACATTGCCATTAAAGTTAACCTTGGCAAATCCTAGCGATGGGGTCTTCCAAGAGATAAAAAAAACTCTCTAGGTTGCTGCAAGCATAGCATGAGAGTCCCAGGGAAATAGGGCATCAACGATCGAGCGAATAATGTTGAAACAGTCGTACTCTATAGCTAAGGATAGAGCTCCATCTTGAACCCGATGAGCAGGTACAATCTCAGTTTCGAATACTAAACTATTTCTAGATAACCAGATATGATAGGTGACATACGCCATCCTGCCCCTTCAAGTACCGGTCGATCCCTTGGTAGAGCTTCTACGAATCGCGTCCAGAAGAGACTCAACCATGAACCAGTACTAGCCCACCAAGGCTGGCCACCCGCCATCCTCTAGATCAATCTCGTCCTAGGACAATGGAGGAGAGCATGTTCAATGACTTCTCAAGCCCGCAAACTAGGCAAGCCGTCGTAATATTCATACCCCTGTTTCTAAGAAACACCTTCATCAAAAGCCAATCCCAAGCTACCTTCCACGAAAATAGTTTGATCCTGGGATTGGCTGCCATTTTTTAGATCCAAGCAGCCTAAATCCTCCTATCCGGCATTGCCTTGCTCAATGCAGTGAGGTCCCTCATAAGAATCTTGTGACAGCATGATCAGTCCCAAACCCTCGAGTTCTGGCTCTGATGGATAGGAATTGAGATAGCAAGAATATTATTAGCTAGTTGACCGCCAAAGAGACAAGAGATATCATGTGTCCTCCACCTTCTGCCATCCTCCGTCAACAAATCACATACCCGCATAGGTCATCCACCTATATGCTAATATAGGTCAGCCAACGAGATAGGGGCAAGCTGGAGATCCAAGCCTCCTGACTCATACTAATGGAAGTTTCATCCCTAACCAACCATCTGATCCTGGCAGCAACAGTAGGGGCATATATGTAAATTTTCTTCTAGATGAAGGAGCACCCACGTACATTTCGGATCTCCGAATCCTGACTCCATGTTCCATACCGAGCCATCATCACTCTGCACTATAAGCAATTAGGTTGGGTAAGAAAATGAGCAGCATGTTTGGCAATCAAGGCCTCCCGCTAATTAGCAAGGACTGAATCCCCAGGCCTCCATCTTACACAAGTTAATAAACCATATCCCAAGGTAATAGATAAACTCCATGGCTGCCCTCCTGCTAACTAGCAAGGATCGAATCCCTAGGCCTCCATCTTGTATAGGCTGATAGACCATGTCTCAAGGTAACAGATGAACTCTACGGTTGCCATGCCTAGAACCCCATAGAAAGTTCCGGAGCTACTACTCCACATGTCTGGGACAAGAAATTGGCACAATTGTGTTCGCTAAGAGCTAGATTGGGATGGAATACAGAATCGATCTCACCAGGGTTGCCTTGCCCATCATGGAGAGAGTATTAGCTTGCTAGCCCTCGAGGTAGTCCTAGATCCACTGCTCTGTAGGTTGACAGTCAGATCTCTGCAGTCTCTATCCTGTGATAGGAACTCCCAGATAGGTCAAGGACCTGATCTATTCTAAGATTCTCAACATCTCCCGAATTGCTTGCTTCACTTTAATCATTTTGGGGCTGAAAATGATAGAAGACTTCTGCATATTCACTAACTGACCAGAGCCTGGCAATAAGCCTTGATAATAGAAGCGAAGTGTCCCACGTTCCGGATGGAGGCCCATCAATAAGCATTTAGTCATCTACAAAAAGAAGATGCAAGAGAGGCATAGCCCCAAGGGTATGCCAGTAAGGTTCTAGCACCGACCCCTGAACCACTACTCGTAGAGCACGAGATAGAGCATCAAAATATAAAATAAATAGGTAGGGTGAAAGAGGGCACCCTTGGTGAAGTCCACTAGTCAATGAAACAACTTTGTCGGGGCACCGTTGATTAGGATAGCTAAACTTGGGACCTCCACACAGTCTATGATCTAATCAATCCACCTATCCTTGAATCCAAAGTCGTGGAGCGTCCGACATAGAAAGAACCAGCTCATCTGATCGAAAGATCGCTCTGTCTAGCTTGATTGCCATCAAGCTTTGTCGAATGCTGGCATGATGCAAATCATGCATGAACTCCTGGGCAAGCGGGATATTATTGATGATGCCACGGCCACTAACAAAACACCTGCTCGGACTGATCAAGCGAGGGATAATCAATTTCAGATGTCCAACTAGAATCCTGGCATATATTTTATAGGATCATACACATGCTAATCGGTTTGAAGTGCCCAGGGGTCGATGCATCAGGTCTCTTTAGGATAAAGGTTATCAGCATCTTCTTCCACTCCTTTGAGAGATCTCTAGACTCAAAATCCCCCTAAACCACCTCTACCACCTCTCCCCCAATAATAGTTCAGTGGCAACGAAAAAAAAGAGAAAGAAAATCATCTGGCCTTGGGGCCTTATCCTTCTGAGAGATCAAAGGGCCTCCCACACCTCCATAATAGAAATAAGACGAGTCATAGTCTCATTTTCATTATTAAAAATATAGTAGTCAAGCTGGGATCCCTGGAGTGGACCACCCTCGTCTAAATGTGCAGTCCAATGAGATTTGAAAAACTAAAAAATCTGCTCCTTGGTCTCAATACTATCCTCCACCACTCTGCCATCACTCTCCTGCAGCTGCTTGATGTGGTTAGTCGACCTCCTAATTATCATCGACTAGTGAAAGAATCTAGTATTCTGATAATTTTTTTTAATCCATTATATTTTAGACTTTTGTCTTCATAGCATCTCCTGTTATCTTAGCAAAGAATGATGCACAGAGAACTTGTGATAATGTGACCTCAAGTTTGATTCTTGAAAGGTCCCCCTCCAGATCCTCTCTATGCTGAAGCTTCATGATATCAGCCTCTATGCCCTCAATAAGCATGAAAATATTACCAACTTCATGCTTATTCTAATGAAGGAGCATGCGCCTTGCAAGCTCGAGCCTCTGGGTCACTTGATATCTCGCACCACCATGTATCGGCATCCTCCAAACCTTCATAACCAAATCTCATGAATGCGGGTAAAAGGTCTAAAACTTTTTAAATCTGAATGACATTCTAAGCAAGTGCGGACCATCAATGGTGATGAGAAGTAGGCAGTGCTCAGAAGTGATCCTTGGAAGGTATTGAACCTTATATCTCGGAAAAGACTGGAACCAGTCAGTAGTAGCAAGTGCCTGATCAATCCTCTCCCAAACCCTAGCCATCCCAATCCAATTATTGTACCAAGTAAATCTTAGTCCAGTATAACCAAGATCAATCAAGCCTAAATCATCGATAAATCTCCTGAACTCTCTGAAATCAATGCTATCATCATAATGCCTACCTCCCATCTTTTCGTGAGACCTTATAATATAATTAAAGTCTCCAGCAATAAGAGAAGGCAAGTCTAACATCATCAACCTGGAAATCCCAGACCAAAGAACCCTTTGCTCTTTGTAATTGGTGCTCACATAAACACCCAATAGCAACTAAGGGCCTTTGGTTTACTTCGAAACCACTAAAGCCAATAGTTGCTCACAATTATGGACTAGTCCACCCTGACGAAGCCCTATCGCCACATCATGATGATCCCACCCAATAGATCTCTGGATTCCACCATGAAGGAGGACCATATCTATGTAGCTCACCATTTAACCGGGTCAAGGCTCGTTCCTGAAAGACGGGTTTCAAGCAAAACACAAATATCATGACAATGCTATTGAATAAGTCTACCAAGGTCATACAGAACGAGGGCTTCCTTGCCCCCTGGGAGTTCCACATTAACATCCTCATCGGGCCATTTGGCAGGAGGGGGAACTTACACCAAAATTTCCCATGTCTTGAATCACCACCCCCATCTTAATTGTCATCGAGTTCATAGCCACTAGACTCCCCTCCTCCCCCTGGATAGCCTTCCTCAATCGGATTGCTGTCTCATCATGATCCATGACTTGGCCACCTTCTGAAGGATCCAAACACATCGGCTCCTATCCCACAAGAGGCAACTTGTTTTCCCTAGCAGGAACTTCGCTCCATGCTTAGATCGCTCCACCTCTGGGACATCAAGAACACCCCTTGTTCCTCCGTTTGGACCATAACCTTTTCTCCCTCACCTAGGGTTCTGGTTGAGAAAATGAAAACCCTAGGCCCTCCAAAAATAGCCATCCTCTTCCTCTAGGCCTTCGAATGAGCTGGGGGCTTACCCTTGGCCCTATCAGATGCTTTAGGATCTTTTTTAGAAGTCAAAACCCCTTTTCCCAGGTCCTTGGGCCTCAAATCTATGTGGCCCAGCTCAGATTTAGTTGGTCGGGCCCATTTGGGCTGGCCCGAACTTGAAGCTGTCGTGTTCGCTATGCTGGCCCTCGGCTTAATGCACGCGCCCATTGGAAGCGGGCTTTCTCCCACGTCTTGGCTCGGTGCTAATGGGCCAAAAGAATTATCGACACCAATCTCCATGCTCTTCGATTCCTGTCGGCCATTGATCGAGGCCTGGGTCGGATAGCTGATCGCTGCCATGTGATCTTGGCTAGCTTGATCTAGTCATCGAATCTAGTCAGCAAGTCAACACGGCCTAAGTCACCGTTCTCGGGTCAGCTCGTTGTTGGTCTGACCTCAAGGCCCTCAGTTGACCCGACCGTCTTCTTCCCCAAGTCGGCCGGCAACCATTGATGGATGGCCACCAACCAAGGTCCCATCCATGACCCTCCTTCCACTGCTCCGACTACCCTCCCTTTAGTTGGGTCCTCAGCTTCGAGCATAGACCAATCATCGGGCTCCCTCCATCCTCTCCGGCCAGGCTCACCACCATCGGAGCATGAAATTGTCCGCACCAAAGGTAGAGCCCATCCATGTTCTTGCACATGAACTACTGCTAGAAGGGTCCCTTTGGCCCTTTGATCAGAACACACAGTCTCAAATGGCTAGGAAAGGTCGATCATGATGCATACCTGAGAGAACCCAAGCCTCCGCTGCTCCGTTATGCAGTCATCCACCATCAACAAGTTGCCGATCCAACTGAGAACCTTTTAGATCGCCACCTCTCCCTAGAATTCTACCGGCAATCTTGGCAGACGAACCCACACCACGGTCGACTTGATGGCCCCTTATCGGGAAGAATCCTGATTGTCATGGCTCCATCATCAAAACCTATCCAGCCACCACCCATGGCCAAGGGAGGATCAAGTTCCTCTCCCTGATCGCCTTGAAACGGAATATGAGGTTGCCCTACTCCAAGTTGAAGCCGGCCACCTCTCCTTTAAGCCCCCCTCTGAGATGAAACCTCTCACCACATCTCTCCATGGACATTGTATGGCGAGACTCCGAACCACGACTATAGAGGCTGCCCACCCCTCCGATTTCACCCTCACATCCTCATCTGGGAGCTCCACTATCTCTAGAAACCACCACACAAGCTCCTCCATCTCCTCCGATGATGGTTCTGGTGAAACCTACATAGAGCGGCCTTGGACTCTCCTCTTCCAATTCAAATATGGTCGATCCTCCTATCACGCCTCAAATCCAAAATATTATAGGTGAGGAACGTGATAACCACCGCATACTCATGGAATGGGGATCCACAAGTATGCAAGGCGACAACCATGTTTAATAAAACCAATATAAATAATATGCTTTTTGCATAGGAGTGATAATAACCATAACAACTAACTATATGCTTATATTTCAAAAATACTACTATTTAAAGTATTTACACATCACCTTATATAAATATTAATATACATATACTGATTCAAAAAAGAATATCTACGATCTCTAGATTGGCCTTGCCTCTATATATATGCCTAAAATATCGATGATTGCTTTCCAAAAATGAGATTCCCGTATCTAAAAAATATATATGAAAAATATGAGTTTCACAACTCAATAAGCAACAAGCACATTTTATAAAATATATTCAAATCATATTAATAATGCCATTCAATTACATCAAACAAGATTTGATGTACATATCAGTGTCATAATCATACAATCAATAGTATCTATATTAATATTTCTTGCCAAACTTTCTATAGAATCAACATAAAGAATCAATATAACATATTAGAGTCCAATATATAATCGTTATAATGATACTATAATAAATTTGGGCACCCAACTCTTTTAGCTCTACAGCTCTTACTATGGCATATTTTATCATCCTTGCAGCTCAGGTATCATCACGATTTTTTTCATGACAAGATCACTACGATATCTCCTGTGGTAGGAATCATCACGATCACCCTCATGATGGGGTTGCCACACTATAGTCAAAATATCATCACGATCACTCCCATATCAAGGATATCAAAATAATCATATCCAGACTCATATACAATAGAACTAAGAGCCAAGTGATACATATATAAAGATATATAAATTATATTCTTTATTTCTTTTCAATATGGCTTTGAAATGTAGGCAATATTCAATATTTTATCTACTTGATCTAATCAAAACATGTGTCATCTTTCATTTCAATTCATAAAATTTAAATAGATCAATTATTCATACTCATAGAAATCTTAATACAATTAAATTTAAATTAATCATAATAATTACATTATTTTAAAAATAAAATAATTTTTATTTAATTTTAATTAATTAATATAAAATATAAATATTACTTATCTCGTAGCTATCAATTTACTGGCACTTTAAATATTTTCCTGAGATTTGTTAGGATCTAATAATTTAATATTATAATCATGTATCAAATTAGCGATATGATCATATTTTAAAATTAATTTTTAAAAATTTTTAAAATTGTAAAATTATAGTCTCTAAATTATTTAGTATTGGAATATAAAAATAACCTGTAACTTTGTTTTATTTTCGGTCACACGAGAAAAAATAGAAATGATACTTTCAAAGATCTGTATTCTAAGTCTATTTATATCCTCGCTATTATTTAGAAAGCAAGAAAGAAAAAAAAAATAAAAAAAGACTGTAAAAAAAATTTTAAAAAAATAAATAAATAATAATAATAATAAAGAGAGAGCGTCGCCAACACGTCGTAGAGCGACTGCGTAGAAAAAACGATGGCACGAGAGACATGGAATTTTCAGAAGGAAGAGACCGAGAGGGACAAGGAGAGTGTTTGGGAGAGATTGAGAGTGAAGTGGCCGGGAGAAGAAATAAAAGAGAAAAAGACTAGCTCAGGACACACGGAACTCATGACGCGTCCATGCACAACTCTCTCCCCCCTTCTGACTTTATTATCCCGATACCGTCTCAAGGGGTGCCACAAAATTAAAACAAAATAAGATTTAAGGGCCCAGGCTCTCCACACCTCCGCTGCGAGGTCGCCGGACGTACGTGTTTGCCATCATCGCCAGTACCGTCATTTCCAACAAATGGGTCGATTATCGCCGGTAACCAGTAAAGAAGAAGAAGTATAGCATATGAATCGCAAAGCACCCAACGGAAACGCACAATGGTCACCGAGGAACAAGCAAACGCCTCACCCCGACACCAGTGTCAACCTACCCAACAATGACGATGGTGTGTGCTGGCGCCGGACTCCAGCACAAAGGACAATGCCTCTCGATTTCTAACCCGAAATCGAGTATTTTACTCTATGCAGAACATTATCGATCTGATGAAGTCGAGACATTCTTATGAATACTAGATTATGTTAGATTGAGATGGTCAAAGCACTACAGTGAAACGGGATTTTAGCAATATTTTTTTTGATCTTTACCGATGCTTTTAAGCATCGCCGAGAGATCTCTCGACGTTTTTAAGCGTCGTCGTCAAAGCATCACCTATATAAACATGGGGACACCGAAATGCCGATGCTTTAAAGCGTCGCTAGAGTTAAGTCTAGCGACGCTTTAAAGTGTCGCTATGTTTGGACCTAGCTTGAATCGTGGAAGCCAATGTCTGTCAGTTCTTCTGGAAATCAATTATTTGTCGCTTCGGGCTCCCCGTTGCATCATCACTGACAACGGACGATAGTTCGACAACCGCGAGTTCGAAGGGTTCTATGTTGAGCACGGATCCAACACCGGTTCATCTCGGTAACTCATCCCCAAACAAACGGAGAAGCTGAGGTGACCAACCGAACCATTTTTCAAGGACTCAGGACCACGCTGGACCAAGCTAAAGGCATGTGGGCAGAAGAACTCCAAAGTATCCTGTGGGCCTATCACACAACGCCCAGGACTGCGACCAATGAAACACCCTTCAGCCTCGTCTTCGGCGCCGAAGCGATCGTCTTGGTCGAGCTAGGCATGCCCATGTTACGGGTGCAGTAGTACGATGAAGCACGGAATTCGACGCACCTCCTGCTCGACCTGGACCTTGTCGAAGAGGCAAGGGATAGAGCCCGTCTCCGGATGGCGGTGTACCGGCAACGAGTGGCCCGGTATTACAATGCCTGCATCAAGACAAAAGCCTTCAAGCCCGGAGACTTGGTGCTGCGGCGAGCAGAAGTGTCTCAACCCAGAGAGTGCGGCAAGCTTTCGCCAAACTGGGAAGGCCCCTACAAAGTAGTCGAAGCCCTTTCACAAGGGGCCTATTACCTGGAAGATCTCAGCGACGTCAAATTCCCCAGAACATGGAACGCCTCCAACCTGCGGAAATAATACCAATGATGTAAGGTTTCCCAGCAATGATAATAACAATGATTTTTTCCTTGCGCAAGTGTCTATCTGTCTTGCAGGAGAATTCCGCCCGTGCACCCGGGCTTAGTCCCAGGACGTCGATCCGAGACCGGAGCCAAGACCTCCGGCCAGGAGATCGTAGAGCCATGCCGCTCTCACTCAAGGCGTCCCCGAGCCTAGCTCCAGGACGTTGAAGAATTATAGAGCCACGTCGCTCCCAACTCAAGGTGTCCCCGAGCCCAGCTCCAAGACGTCAAAGAATCATCGAGCCAAGCAGCTCTCAACTATAACATCCCGAGCCCAGCTCCAGGATGCCCTTCTCAAGACCGGAGCTCAGATCTCTGGCCAAGAGAACTTTGAGCCAAGCAGCTCTCAGTCATCAACGTCCCCGAGCCTAGCTCCAGGACTCCCTCTCAAGACCGGAGCCCAGACCTCCAGCCAAGAGAACTTCGAGCCAAGCAGCTCTCAACTATCAATGTCCCCGAGCCCAGCTCCAGGATGCCCTTCTCAAGACCGGAGCTCAGATCTCCAGTCAAGAGAACTTTGAGCCAAGCAGCTCTCAGTCATCAACGTCCCCGAGCCCAGCTCTAGGACGCCCTCTCAAGACCGGAGCCCAGACCTCCAGCCAAGAGAACTTCGAGCCAAGTAGCTCTTAGTCAACAACATCCCCGAGCCCAGCTCCAGGACACCCTTATCAAGACTGGAGCTCAGATCTCCGGCCAAGAGAACTCCGAGCCAAGTAGCTCTCCATCTCAAATGTCTCCGAGCCTAGCTCCGGGATGCCAAGAGATCATGGGGCCACGTAGCTCCCATCAACGCCTCGAGCCTAGCTCCAAGGCGCCAAAGACCTGAGCCAAGATCTCAGGCAACCCCCTGGGCCCGAGCCTAGCTCCATGTCCAGGAAGGTCTTGAGCCTAGTTCCAAGGCAATCAAGATTGGTAACCCTCCTTCTCTGATCTCCCCACTTGAAAAGAAGACGAGAGGGGAAGGAAAGAAAGAGAACAAAGGGGGAAGCCTGGCAGCCCTCTTCTCTGATCTCTCCCTCAAAAAGAAGACGAGAGAGGAAGGAAAGAAAGAGAACAAAATGGGGGTACAACCAGCATCCTCTCCTCTGATCTCCCCACTCCAAAAGAAAAAAAAAAAAAAAGAAAAGGAAGAAGGAGAAAGAAAAAGAAGGAAGAGAGGGGGAGAGAAAACAAGAGGGAGATACAACATTGAAGTCACTACTTTCCACACTCAAGACCGGAGCTCAGATCTCCGTCCAAGAGACCTCCGAGCCACGCAGCTCTTAACCATCAACGTCCCCGAGTCCAGCTCCAGGATGCCAGCTCAAGACCGGAGCTCAGATCTCCGGCCAAGAGAATTTCGAGCCACGCAGCTCTCAACCATCAACATCCCCAAGCCCAGCTCCAGGATGCTAGCTCAAGACCGGAGCTCAGATCTTCGGCCAAGAGAATTTTGAGCCACGCAGCTCTCAACCATCAACGTACCCGAGCCCAGCTCCAGGATGCTAGCTCAAGATCGGAGCTCAGATATCTGGCCGAGAGAATTTCGAGCCCAGCAGCTCTTAAGTGCCACCAACATATGCCCATCTTGCTGATGTTGAAGTTTAATAACTCAACCCCTCGCAAAGTGCGGTACCCTCTCTGATCTCCCCAAACATCAAGAAAGAAAAAAAGAGGAGTGAAAGAGAAAAAAGAACTGGACAAGAAAGATAGAAAATTTGCACTTCATTGATTAAATATCAATTACAAGTATCCCGCGGGCCCCCGACATGCCAGGTAGCCCTGCCAAGTACAGAAAAAGAACAAAATACAAAAAGAAGCAAGAGAAGATTGCTGGCTAGCTGGACCGCCGACCTGGGAGTCTCCATCAGCAGGAGCTTCAGGCCGCACGGCCTCGGGCTCAGGTGGCACGGCCTCCTCAATGCCTGCCTCCTGGTCTGAAATGCTGGGAAAGTTAAGGTGGCTACGGCCCTCGGCTGGGACAAACTCCTCGATCAGGCGGCGCAGGTACATGAAGCCCTTGAAGGAGTCCGACACTGTTTGTTGGATCTCGGCGAGGAACTCCTCCGAGGCTCTGTACCTTTCCACCGCCTCCCTAGCTTCCTTCTTCGCTGCGGCCACCTCGTGCCTGGCATCCGCGGTCGACTTGGCCACCTCATCTACTGCCCTCTGGGCCGCGACCGACTTCTATTCCTCCATCGCCAGTCGGGCCTGGAGGGATTGGGTGTTCCTCTTCTATCGGGCTGCCTCGATGATGACCATGTCCAGCCTCTTCTCGGCATCGACAAGCCCCTTAGCTTTCTTCCTCGACTTCCCCTGCTCGTGGTCGAGGATCTCCTGGAGCTCCCTCACTCGCCCCTCAAAGTCGGCGAGCTGCTTCTCGAGGTCCTTGACCCATTGGCCAAGCACCCCTTCGAAGTCCGCCCTCCTCTACAGGTCGGCCCTCAGCGACTCGATCTCGGTCGCCCGTTCCTGCTCGGCTCAGCTCCAGTTTTGACAGCTGCTCTTGATGAAAAGAGCTTCGACTCTGATCTGCACCACATGGGAAGGTCAAAAAAAAAAAAGGAGAGAAAGAAGAGAGGGGGGAGGAAGAAGATAGAACTGCTTACCGTGAAGAGCTGAGGGAAGATGCTGTCGATCACAGCTCCAACCGGCAACCCATCAATCTCCTCCCGGTCGTAGGGTTGGATGGAGAAGTCCATCATGCGATAGGCCAGGCCGCGGTTGTCGGCTAAAGAGCTCTCCGGTCCCAGCTTGAACAGAAGGCGGTGCCTCGCCCAGTCTCTCCTGCTCTTTCAGGGAGCGGCCGCGCCTGTCCCTCCGGTGGTGGGACCCCCAAGAACTGGTCGAGGAGCCGGCACTGTTGTGGTCAGATCCCCCATCACTGGAGAATCTCCGGGACGGGTTCCTCCTCCTTCAGCCTCGACCGCCCCCAAACGCGGAGAGCAGGGCGGCACGACAGCAGCAACAACGCCGGTCTAGACGGTAGCCTCCGGCTCCAGGATAGGGAGTTCCGCCTGTAGCCTCGCCGGTCGCACGGGAGCTTCCACGACCTCCTTTCCTATCAGCGCGACCGGCACGGCGGGGGTAGATACCGACACTCCCTTAGTCCGCACCTGCCTCGGAGGGGGCTCGGTGGGCATCTTGATGGGCGGCCTCTTCCTGGAGGTTGGCAATGGCTCGCCCTCCGAAAGGGTCAACCCTGCACAGCAACAGCTAAGAAGGTCAGCCTAAAATAGAGAAAAGAGAAAATGCAGACGGAGGAAGGGCTGAACTCACCTGGCCCCACCGAAGGGTCGACCCTGGCATCGAAAAGGTTCTACTCCGATAGCAGGACCTCCAAAGAAGGGATCTGAGCGGTGTGGAGTTGATCGTAATCATCCCGATCGGCTACATCGACCGCGGAGATCCGGTTGGGGGACCTGTCCGGCTCGCTCCAAGCCCAGACAACCCCCTCAACGTCTGTAAAAAAGAATCTGCTCTTCCATCCCTTGATGGAAGAGGGAAGCTCGAACTTGATGCCGTTTGGGCGAGAAGATAAGGACCACCACCCGTCCTCGGTCGGGTGGTGTTTCAGGGTGAAGAATGCCTTGAACAGAGAAAATCGGGCAACAAACCCGTGGACATGGCAAAGTATGATGAAAGAGAAGATCACCCTGATGGCATTCGGCACCAACTGCGCGGGGACTAGATGATAGTTATTCAAGACACATAAGAAGAAAGGATGAAAAGGGAAGCGGAGAGCCCCAGAGAAGGTCCCCTCATAGAAGGCAAGACGCCCCGAGCCACTGGAAGTGACCCGCTTCCCGGGACGGGGGACCATGAGTCGAACAGAAGACGGGATGGCATAGGCATCCCGGATGGCCCCCAGCTCCGTGGCGGAAATCATCGAAACGATCCCGCCCGGACCTGTTGATCGGACTGACTCAGGGGCTGACTCAAGTAGCAGAAGGGGAGGACTGGTCGGACGGGAAGGAACGACCCCTGACTCCTTAACGGACACCGGGGGGGCAGGAAGGGCCGGCCTGACGCTAACCCTAAATTGTTCCCCCTCCGACTCCTCGTCGGAGGAGAGCACTACCCTTTGGGCGAAAGACATGCTGGACTAAGAAGGAAGGAGCCTACCTCAGAAGAAAGGAAAGAAGAAGAACGAAGCCGGTCTGGACACCTAGAGAAAAGAAGGACGGGTGCAGATCGTGGAGAAGAAAGGGTCTGAGCACTGCTGCAAGCGCGGAAGATTTGAAAGAAAGAAAGGAAATTTTCGGGTAAGGAATTTTTCTTTTCACCCCGAAAAGGCCCATCAAATCTGCGCTGTTGTGATCCCCTCGCCAACGGATCTGCACCACGTGCTGCCCATCGACGAAAAAGGAGTCCCAGCCACTCAGAATTCTGCGCCAGCATTAACTGCTCCTCGGATGTGGCCACGTGGCATCCCCGCACCGGCCAGCGAGGCTATCCCTCGAAGCGCCAGCGACCATGGCCATCATTGCACCGGATTTTTGCCTCTCCACGTCAGCACTACGGTTACTCCCTTCGCCTCGAGCATCGTGCACT
Source organism: Areca catechu (assembly GCA_021397845.1). NCBI lineage: Eukaryota > Viridiplantae > Streptophyta > Magnoliopsida > Arecales > Arecaceae > Areca > Areca catechu. Next base: position 10,229,902 of record CM038052.1, read on the forward strand.
AATGAGACTCGGGAATGGGGGGCAAATGATGTGGCGAGACCGCTGATGTGGGTAGCTGACAGGTGTCATATTAAGGGAGGCTGCCATGACGGATGCCAAGACAACGCCCCAGCCCGGATCGTTTTGCCAAGCTAAGTTGAGCTCCTACAAGGCCACGGGTCGAGCTCAGTCCTCCGCCAGGTCATGCCCGCAAGTCCGGGATGCCTAGGCCGGAGCCGTCCTCTGCCAGGTCATGCCCGCAAGTCCGGGACACCTTGGATGGAGCCGTCTTCCGCCCTCCAGAGCGAGACCCTCGGAGGCTAGTGCCTTGCGGTCGAGGTCGAGCTCAGTGCTCACCCGCCGATGTAGAGCCTCTTCGAGCGTGCGTCCTTTGGACTGGGTCCGTCCTCCGCCCTCCAGAGCGAGACCCTCGGAGGCTAGTGCCCTGCGGTCGAGGTTGAGCTCAGCGCTCGCTCACCGATATGGAGCCTCTCCGAGCGCGCGCCCTCTGGACCGGGTCCATCCTCCGCCCTCCAGAGCGAGACCCTCGGAGGCTAGTGTCCTGCGGTCGAGGTCGATCTCACCGCTCACCCTCTAATGTGGAGCCTCTCCGAGCACGCGCCCTCTGTATCGGGTCTATCCTCTGCCCTCCAGAGTGAGACTCTCGGAGGCTAGTGCCCTGCGGTCGAGGTCGATCTCACCGCTCACCCTCTAATGTGGAGCCTCTTCGAGCGCGCGCCCTCTGGATCGGGTCTGTCCTCTGCCCTCCAGAGTGAGACTCTCGGAGGCTAGTGCCCTGCGGTCAAGGTCGAGCTCACTGCTCACCCGTCGATATGGAGCCTCTTCGAGCGCGCGCCCTCTGGACTGGGCCCGCACTCTCCCCTCCACCGAGGCGACCGCACGAGCTCGGAGCATCCAGACCGGAGCAAGCCCAGCCATCCCAGGACACCGGCGAGCCACCCAAGGATCACAGAATGGTGCCCCCCATACCACCATAACTACCTGCCGAGCTGTACTTCCAGGAGATGGGCCAGCCAGAGAGCATGCACCCCTAAGGTGGCGGCCCCCGGATCGAGGCTCTGCCAGGCTTCCCGGAATGGGGCGATCGAAGAGAATGTCAGAGTGAATGGAAGCTTCCCCCATCACCTGTCAAGAAAGGCATCTCGTCTACGACACGGAATCCCGCCGCACGTGCCTGCCAATCCAGCGAGGATCCCGAGGCAAGCTTAAAACGGCCAATTTTCAACTACAAAAAACAATCGTCACCCCCATAAGGGGGAGGTAACATACCTGTTGCCGATCCCACCACCGCGCCTGTGGCTTCGGAACCGCCGATCCGACTAGACCGTCTCGCCCCTGGGGCCTCCTGGCTGGACCGAACCTGCAAGACAAGGTCAGAAACCCTGGCCGGGGATTCTAGCGAGGGAGCTCCGACGGTCAAGTTAGTAGACGGTGAGAGGGAACAGATTCTCTGGGACGGGCCCCCCGAAGGAGTCCCAGGCTCAGAGAACGTGTTAGCAAGAAAGGTGTCAGAAAGACCAGAAACCCGGCTGGGTTCCTTCGCCGAGCTCACACCAAGGGGCCCCCTCTCGGGACCTTGGATCTTGCTCTTGAAGCGGAGTCTCCAGCCTTTGTTTCTTGCTTGCTCACTTACCTTGTCATCTATTCTCTCATTCCTTTTATCTCCTCCTGTTGCCCCCTCGTTTTTCGCTCCTGGGAGGCTCCTTTGTTGCTTTCATTTCCTCCCCTCCGTCCCTTTCTCTTTCCCCTTCTGGATCAGAGGGCCGGGCGATTTTCCGGCCTCGTTTGCCAAGCCTAGCGGGGAAAGAGTAGGGGAAGGGGGTGCTGGTCAGACTGCCGATCAGACCTTGGGCCGAGCGTGAGCGCTCTCCTTCCCAGGCACCGACGTTGTCCATTATCGAGTCCTGTTTTGTCAGGGTCTCGTCTCTCGACTGCGGAACATGTCGGGCCGACGTAAGTGATGTTTCGCGTGTCGCCGTCGTTCGTACGGGGTGCCTTTCTGGGGGTGCGGCGCGCACGACTCGAGGGGCAACCTCGGAGCCCGCGCCTCCATTCTTCGGGGCCTTCTCTGTACAGGCTGGCCTGCGTCGGCCAAGGTGGACCCCTCCCGGGTGGACACCTGGCGGAGCAGGAGAAGGATGCTCGGCTTCGGCCGAGGTGGCCCCGTCTCCGGGCGCCACCTGGCGAAGGAGCGAAGGGGCCCGGCTCGATCTCGGTCGAGGTGGGACCGTCTCAGGGTGCCACATGGCGAGGGAGCGGGGGAGCTGCCGGCTTCGACCGAGGTGGACCTCTCCTGGGTGGACACCTGGCGGAGCGGCAGAAGGATGCTCGGCTTCGACCGAGATGGTCCCGTCTCCGGTGCCACCTGGCGAAGGAGCGAAGGGGCCCGGCTCGACCTCGGTCGAGGTGGGACCGTCTCAAGGTGCCACTTGGCGAGGGAGCGGGGGAGCCGCCGGCTTCGACCGAGGTGGATCCCTCATGGGTGGATACTTGGCGGAGCGGCAGAAGGATGCTCGGCTTCGACCGAGGTGGTCCCGTCTCCGGGCGCCACCTGGTGAAGGAGCGAAGGGGCCTGGCTCGATCTCGGCCGAGGTGGGACCGTCTCAGGGTGCCACCTGGCGAGGGAGCGGGGGAGCCACCGGCTTCGGCCGAGGTGGACCCCTCCTGGGTGGACACCTGGCGAAGCAACAAAAGGATGCTCGGCTTCGACCGAGGTGGTCCCGTCTCCGGGCGTCACCTGGCGAAGGAGCGAAGGGGCCCAGCTCGACCTCGACCGAGGTGGGACCGTCTCAGGGTGCCACCTGGCGAGGGAGCGGGGGAGTCGCCGGCTTCGGCCGAGGTGGACCCCTCTTGGGTGGACACCTGGCGGAGCGGCAGGAGGGCCCGGGCCGAACTCGACCTCGACCGAGGCGGACTCCTCCTGGGTGGACACCTGGCGGAGCGGCAGGAGGGCCCGGGCCGAACTCGACCTCGACCGAAGTGGAGCCGCAACTGACTTGGCTGAAAAAACTCCACGTGGCTCGAATCATGCCCAATGAAATTTGAGACATGCCACGTCATCGTTACGACCGTAACAATACTAGTAGCACCAAAACCACCACCAATAACACAAGCACAAGCTCGACCAAGAGGGCGAAGCGCCACCACCAAAAAAAAATCACAACTGAGGGAAAACGAGGGAAACAAGGAGAAGCAGAGTGATATGGAACCCCTCTGTCCCCGCTATTAGCCTCCCCCAATCACGTTTTCATCTATACACATCTCTCACTCCTCCTAGAGAGGAGTCCATCAAGAGGGGCCCGACCAGGAGGATCTGTTTTCCTAGATCGTCACTGACTCGATCGTCAGAGTGCCCCCATCGAAAATCTCGGCCCGGGTCACTAACCCCTGTTTCGCAGGTCCAGGAGCAAAGGACCAGCAGGCAGTGAAGGGAGTGCACTCTGGCATCGGCAGCAGCTATGGGCCACGACGGAATTGGCGGCAACATATACTATTTAATCTGCAACTAAATCAAAATGACTACTGTTGCTGCCAAGATCGTCGTGGCCTGTAGCTGCATCGGCGTCGAAGTGCGCTCCTGCCGCTCGCCGCTCTCGGTTCCTGGATCTCCTTGCTATGTGTGGTCGCCTTGTCGTCCGGCGGTCCTCCGCTCCTGGACCTGCGAGACAACGGTTAAAGAACCGGATCGGGATTTTCGGCTGGGGCACTCCGACGATCAAGTCAGTGACGATCCAAGAGAACAGATCCTCTTGGTCAGGCCTTTCTTGATGGACTCCGCTCTAGGAGGAGTGTAAAATATGGGTGAAGGTGAAAACGTTGCCTGGGGAGAATGATAGCGGGGACAGAGGGATGCTCTGTTCCTCCGCCTCTCCTTATATACCTCGCTTTCCCCTTCACTGTGATGGTAGTGGCGCTTCGCCCTCTTGGTCGAGCTTGCGCTTGTGCTTGTGGTGATGGTGGTGGTGCCGTCCCCTCTTGCTGGTGGGGGTTGCCCTTCTTCTTCTTTTTTTTTTCTCTCCTCTGTCTCTTGGAGTTGTTGTGTGTGTTACCTCTGGGTTTGCTGTGAACCAGGTTACCGTTTGGTGCTTGTCTCTAGATCCCCGTCGGGCTATCAGGCGCATGTGGTGGTGTCCCGAGGGACCTTTCCTTATTCATGATAGGGGGCGTTGTCAGGTGCTTCGACACTCCTCTTGGTTGCCTCATTCCAAAAAATTTGGGGTTGCTTCGAATAGCGGGTCGCCGCCCACGGGATTCGAATCCTCGGATTGGTGTAACTGGCGGTCGTAAGTGGTCAGTACAGCCTGGAAAGTGCTTCTGTGCAATCCTCGGGCGGCTCGCCGGTGTTCTGGGCTGGTGAAGACCTCGTCTGGACTGGGGCCGAGTTGAGACGGCATGACTCCCTCCGACCTCGACATTCCAAGCCCGCGGGGGCACCTCGGTGGAGGAGGGTGGAATGCGGACCCGGTCCAGATGGTGCGCGCTCGGAGAGGCTCCATAGCGACGGGTGAGCTCGTGGCTCGACCTCGACCGCAGGACACTAGCCTCCGAGGGTCTCGCTCTGGAGGGCGGAAGGCGGACCCGGTCCAGAGGGCGCGCGCTTGGAGAGGCTCCACATCGGTGGGTGAGCTCTTGGCTCAACCTCGGCCGCAGGGCACTAGCCTCCGAGGGTCTCGCTCTGGAGGGCGAAAGGCGGATCCAGTACAGAGGGTGCGCGCTCGGAGAGGCTCCACATCAGTGGGTGAGCTCTTGGCTCGACCTCGTCCGCAGGGCACTAGCCTTCGAGGGTCTCGCTCTGGAGGGCGGAAGGCGGACCCGGTCTAGAGGGCGTGCACTTGGAGAGGCTCCACATCAGTGGGTGAGCTCTTGGCTCGATCTCGGCCGCATGGCACTAGTCTCCGAGGGTCTCACTCTGGAGGGTGAAAGGTGGACCCGGTCCAGAGAGCGCGCGCTCGGAGAGGCTCCACATTGGTGGGTGAGCTCTTGGCTCAACCTCGATCGTAGGGCACTAGCCTCCGAGGGTCTCGCTCTGGAGGGTGGAAGGCGGACCCGGTCCAGAGGGCGCGCGCTCGGAGGGGCTTTACATCGGCGGGTGAGCTCTTGGCTCGACCTTGATCGCAGGGCACTAGCCTCTGAGGATCTCACTCTAGAGGGTGGAAGGTGGCTCCGACCTAGGCGTCTCGGGCGCACGGGCATGGCCTGGCGGAGGACTGAGCTCGGCCTGCTATTCTGAAAGAGCTCAGCTCAGCTCGGTAGTGGGATACGGGCTGGAGAGTTGACGCGGCGTCTTTTCTTGACGTGGCGGCCGCTGGTTCCCCCATGTCAGCGATCCCTCCACATCATTTGCCTTCCACTCCCAAGGCTAGTCAGTGCGCAGCGCTCGGGTCGAAGGGAGTAATTGCGGTGTTGACGTGGAAAGGAGAAAATCTGGCATGATGATGGCCATGATTGCTGGCACTTCGGGGGTCGGCCCTGCAGTCCAATACGGGGATGCCATGTGGCCACGTATGAGGAGCAGTTAATATGGGTGCGGAATTCAGAGCGGCCGCGATGCCATTCTCGTCGATGGGCGACACGTGGTGCGGTTCCGTTGGCGGAGAGTCTGAACCGGTACGACTCCATCAGGTCATTTCGAAATGAAAAGAGGGCCTTACCCGAACCATCTATTCTTTTTGAATTCTCCGTGCCTGCTGTCGCCGCGCCCAATCTTCCTCCTTCCAATTCCCCCGAGTTTTCTAAAGGAATAGATTAGCTTCTTCTTCCTCCTCCTCCCCTGATAGGATAGAGTTTTTTCCTTCGGGCCTAGGGTCTTCTCTTGGGTTGAGTCTTCTTCCCGGTCTTTCGTTTTGTATTCTTCCTCTCCTTTGTCCTTGAGGATGTCCCGTATATCTATCATCTCGCTCTGGAGGGCGGAAGGCGGCTCTGACCTAGGCATCCCGGGCCCACGGGCACGGAATGGGGGGACGGAGGACTGAGCTCGGGCTGCTGTTATGAAAGAGCTCAGCTCAGCTCGGTAGTGGGGATACAGGCTGGAGAGTTGATCAGCATCTTTTCTTGACGTGGCGGCCGCTGGTTCCCCCATGTCAACGATCCCTCCACATCACTACAATCGGTTGCCTACAAAAGAAGGTCATCCAAGATTGTTGCCATTAGAAACAGTTGAATCAGCAAAACATACATTGCATAATCATCATAGCCTCCATATACAAACCTTAAACCAATTTGACATTGGTTACATAGCTTCTTACTCTCCAAGCAAATACCTGATAAGAAAACAGGGCTAACATATAGTTTGTTTCCAAAACTCAATATAATTTTTTTCAAATCTTAGGTACCGACGGCACAGCCCATAAAAATTTGATGCCAATAATTCAAAGCCAACAATTGTATTTTTTAATGTTCGCTTTGTATTTGCATTTTTAATTATGCTTCTCATGCCCTAGGTACTGACGGCACAGCCCATAAAAATTCAAAACCATCAACAATTATAATTTGTTTAAAACTATATATTATATATCTTATAATATATATATCTTTCCTAGGGGCAACATGATGCTCACTCAACTGATCCATCCCAAGCTTACTTGCAACTAATAATTGAAGTAGCGCAGTGGCATATAACGGGCTAGCGTTGGCCCATTGGTCACAAGTTTATTGCAATTGTGGGCCGGCCTGTGGGCTACACTCCATCGATCTTATTTATGTTGGCCCAAGCTGCAGTTAAACTCTTGCTTATTGAAATTTCATAAATCCCATTGGCTTCTGGTGACACTTATTTTAATTAATAATAAGAAATATGGTTGTGATTTTTTTTTAATATTAAGCCATCTAGAAAAGGTTTGTATTAAGGTTCATCAATCTGACTTCTTTAGCTGAATCATTTATTAAAAATGGGACCTAATTCCATATTATATATTTTTATATAATATTAAAAATTGGTCCACCAAAATAGTACATTCAGGAAACAATTAGTTTTCCTTAATTAATTTTCTGATTTAATCAAACAAGCTTGAGAGTTTTTTTTTAATATTTCTTTATCTTTATCCTCTTTTAATAATTTTCTATATTACTTAATTAGGATCGATGCAACTTCAAGTCTGTTTCTTCTTGTAATTAATTTGTTATTAAGATATACAACAATTAATAAACTCAGAAATTAACCTGCTCCCACCAACTCCATAAGGGAACAAATAGTCCCTTAGTATTTCTTCGTGCAGAATGGCTCATGCAATAGAGATGATTATATTTTTTTAATAACAAATCTGTCGTTAAACAGAAATAAGGATGATAGAGATCAGCTATTATAATTTTTTTAATAATAAATCTTTAGATCCTCCTGGAAGAGAGCAGCTGAGGATCAGTTTGGGTTTAGTTTTAAAATCTTTAGATCCTTCAAACTCAACAATTTCAATCAACAATCAATGAGATCCGTTATCAAGGAAAAATGAAAATGTATTGATGAATTAGCAGATCAATCAAATGGATAGATGTTGTGAACCCATCATCACAAATTAGCACCTTCAACACAAACAGAAGCGATAATTTTAAAAACAGTCCTGGGAGAAATAAAAATGGATTAGATGTTGGGAAAGGGGAAGCATACTGGACAATCGAAATATCTCCTATATGAAATCGGATATTCAAAACGAACCCATCCCAAGTATTCAGTCCATCATTCCACATCAAATAGATGATAAAAGAAAACAATTGACAGCTCCATCACATTAAATTTGTACAATACCGTTAACAAATAGATGGACATCTATAACTGAAACGAGCTATGAGGACGAACTAAGGAAAAATCTAAGGAACAGAGAAAAAAAATCTGAACCACGTGTGGTTGATCGTTTACCCACAGCAGAAGAAGAGCACGGAACTTGGAAGGCCTTCTCGCTTTGTCGATAAAGTTTGCTGCCGCTTCTCGGTGGTGGTAATAGTGGTTGCCGCTGAAGGAAGGAAGATGCGTGGATGGGGTTGCTTGCATGGAAGGGAGGGGAAGGGTGGGGGTGAATTTGTAGAGGCGCCACGCCCCCCGATGACGACAAAAGAGCTCGCTTTGTCGAAGCACCCCGTGCCCTGAGGTCTAAAAGGAGGAGGCCGAGAGAGGGAGGAAGAAGAAAGGAGGGAGCTGGGGCGGCGGTCGAATCGATTGAAAATGAAACTAGGGCTCGGTTGTGGATTATGGAATTTTTTCGATGCTTTTACAAATCCGACGACGTTTTTAAGTGTCGATAAAAGTTCAATTTTTGCCGACGCTTAAAAGCGCGGCAGGTTGAGGATGATGCCGACGTTTTTCAAAAGTGTCGACGGATTCCAGGATGGCGAAAGTGTCGGCGGATTCCAGGATAGCGATGCTTATAAGCATCGGTAAAGGTCCGGTAATTACCGATGCTAAAAGCGTCGACGGGTTTCGCAGTATGCTGACGTTTTCTAAAAGTGTCGGCGGGTTCCTGAGTATTCTCGATACTTTTCAGAAGCATCGGGAGAAAAGAGACGCTGTTTATCTTTTTTTGTAGTGAAGTTTTGAGTTGAGTAACGGGCCTTTCTAGTGCTAATTAACGATGTGAAACAACAATATCTTATAGGTGACTTGATAGGCCTTTCTTTGGTTTTTTCTTTTTTATTCAAAGGTCTCATGTATGTAGAAATACCTTGTGATGTATGAGTTGAAAACTACCTGAGTTAATTATAACTACCGGGATAAATCTCAGAGGATAAATTGCCCATGACGAAGTTTTTGTAGGGCTTGTATTTGTAAAAACATATCTAGCAATAATGCATTGGTTTTTCCTCCAGCGTACTCATGCAACTATATATTAGACTGTAGGGATTTACGTGGTGCTCGCAAGCTTTAGTGAAACTTGGAAGATTATGGCAGGGATGCTGGAGGCGATCCCTGAGGCTTGGGGTGTGTCCCAAGCGGGTCCTGGATGTATTCCAGGGGTTTCCTGGAGGTGTTCCAGGGATACTCTGAGTCTGAGATTGAGAGAACCAATGAGACATGGGTGTACATGGGTTCGGGCATAGGTTTTCTAGAATGACTCAGAGGGAGAGAGTTTTTTAGGGCTAGGTCGGTTGTGACCTAGGGTTATATCTTTATGTGTATATAAAGAACGACGGAATGTCGGGAAATAAGAAGAATAGACGCGATCCCTTTTCTCTTTCAGGAAAATCCTAGTTTCTTCTTCCTGGTTCTTTCTCGTGTGTGGAGCCCCATGGGGACTCGCCTCCGCGACAGGAGTAGATGGCGTGCCCCATCTTTTCCCTGGTGATGTGTTCCATTTCTGCCATGGTGGCATCAAGGAGGATCCTGGGCATTTCGTGGAGCGGGCATGCTCCAACAATTGGTATCAGAGCAACCTTGATGCGGTGGCGTGAAGGATGTAGGGAAGAGGATGTCACGAGAATGGTGAAGATCTCGAGATGCCGAGATCTGGAGGTGAGGGCCTGTTGTCCTTCCTGGTAATAGAGATGGAGAAGGAGCAGATCCGGCGTTGATCTGGGCGATGCACGGTGCAGCATGTTGCAGGACGCGGTACAGGATGTCGGTCGCAGGACAGCGATGCAAGGGCAATACAGGCGACTCGGCGCGAGAAGGTGCAAGGCATCGTGCATGGTCGCAGGGCCGGAGTAGGGTCGTGGGTGCGGACGTGGTGCAGAGCAGCGCAGAGGCATTGCAGCGAGATCGCCGGTGCGGGAGCAGCGCGGCGCGGGGCGGCGCCAGGCGCGGCGCAGGGGGCGGGCTCGGTAGTGGGAGCAGCACTCGGGCACGGGCGCAGAGCAAGGCTCGACCGCAGCATCGTAGGAGCGGTGCTGCCGGTCGCGTGCATTGGCTCGGCCGCAGTATCGCGGGAGTGTCACGGGGCCGACTTGGGCGTGCGGATGGTGCGCGGCTGGTCGCCGGTGGCTCGGCATCGTCGCGGGTGGTCACCGGAGGCGACGACGGTGGCCGGGGGGCGACGGCATGGCTGGGAGAGGCTGCGGTCCTCGATTCCCTGTCATGGACCGGCAGCCATGGAAGCCCTAGACTGGCTTGGCGCGCGTGGACCGGCAGGCTAGTTCATGGTGAACCGGCCAATCAAGGATTTCAAGTCACTCTCTACTCTGAAAATCGTGCTGATTGGATTTCGACGATTCTAGGCTCAATTGAACTCTGATTTGAGCTCTGCCTGCGCTGTTGGACTCCATGTTTCGAGCTCTTCATGTTGAGATAGGTTGGATCCACTAATGGAGTCAGTTCACAGGATATGTGGAGATCGTGGTGCAGCGGCCATGTGTGCGGGTAGCACGTGCAGGATGGTTCCATCTTCGGTACTCCTAGGCGGATAGAGATTCATGGTGTTGGGAGCAGTGTGGAGGTTTGCTGGTTGAGCGGATCTCGTCGAGGATGATGGATCCTGTGGTGCAGGAGCTCGCGATGGTGGTGCAGAGCTGCGGGTCCCGTGCTGGGGAGCATTGACAGGTCGAGTGATCTGTGGTTCAGCACAGGTGGAGCAACACGCACCGGAGATCTTTCATAGCATGAGTGGTAGCTCCATTGGTAGTGGACAGGTTTGGTCACTGTGGAGAGGAGCGATCGATAGTATTCCAGCTACCTTGATCGTGATGGAGCGGACGTGGGTGGTATCCCGCATGGTTGGAGGTCATTCTCGGGAGATAGATATCTCAGGGAGACCGGAGTACATCAACAGGAACGGTACCAGAGGCAGCTCAAGGAGACAGGGGACAGTCTCAGGGAGCGTCGAAGGTATCGGGCAGTCGGGAGTGTCTTGATATAGCGGCTTTTGCCTAGGGACATAGACTGGAGCTGATGGGGCTGACAGCTCAGGGAGACTAGGGATAGGTCTCAGGGAGCGCCAGGGATATCATGCAGCCGGGAGACAGGTTGGGACATGATGGAGTAGCCGTTGGAGTTGGTTGCTGGGTTCAGTCAGTGGGTTAGAGGAGTTGGGATGAGCTCCTGGGTTTCGGAGGTTACTGCGGGGATGCAGAGTATCCGAAACGGTCTCGGAGGGGTCCACGTGTTGGAAAATGTGTCCCAAAGCCAATTGTCTACTATAGACAGTTGTACATTTGATGTAATTGTATATGAATTATATTATTGAATAAAATATTTATTCTGGCAGTTCATCACTATTTCATCTTTCTGTAATGAGTTCTTGAGTGATGATGTCCTTAGGACTATTTGTATTTGATATAAAGAGGATATATCATATAGTCCTAAAATTGTTCGCGATCAAATGATACACTTATTTCAGGACGATAGTATATCAAGTATAGGTCGTTGTATGCCATAGTCGTTGGTTGTCCTCTTAACCAAGGAGTGTGGAGACACTGGTATGGCATGTAAATGTTGTGTTTGATATTTCATCGAACGTGACCCGTCTGTACTTTTTCTGCCTAGTATTTTTGATATGGACGTAGTTATCCCTCAGATATGAGATCGTCATGGTAGCTTGCGAGCAACTTACTGTACTTTGGTGCTGGACTATCTGGATTTCTAATCCAGGGATGGTAGGTTTCTGGGTGCAGTTAAGTACTCATGTAGCAGTGATCGGATCAAGATGGGATTGACCCTCCAAAGTGTTTGGAGCAGATATCTTACTGTGTTTCAATTTAGCAAAACCTTGACCAGGGTAGTCTCTGTAAAGTATTACAGGACTTGTTAGGTTTAGACACATTATTGATGGACTTTATGGGTGGGGCAGTTTAACCCCAAGTCTTCCTGAGCATTGAGATCAAAGGGATTAATTACAGGGTTTCCGTATCTCTTGGTTCTTGATTGTTGCTCTGCAACTTCGACCTATCCAGACGTCGGGTGTATTGCTAGATGGCGACTTTGACTGGTATTGAAAATGTTCCAGTGCTACGGCTTAGTGTTCGAACCTATGGGGTCACACACCATAGGGTTTCTACTTGATCTAGTGATTGGAGAATGATTGGGAATCGTTCGTGGACTCACAAAGGAAAAGTATTTTTCCTTATCCTAGTGTCGACACTTGATATTCTTGAAAGTGTCGACACTGTGTAGGTGTCGATACTTGTTGATTTTACAAGTGTAGACACTCGATGTCACAAAAGGTTATGACATAAAATTTTTCACTAAAAGTTGGTGATGCATGGAGGTGAATTAAGTAATGTGATTACTTGATAGCCCAATTTGATTGAGCTATAAAAATCTGGAACGAATCAAATGGGATTTGGTTCAAAATCGGTTTGGGTCCAATTGGGTTGAACCAATGTATGCCACTTGACCCAATTGATTTCAGTTATGAACTGAAATTAATTGAGACATTAATCTGAATTTAAATAGGTTTAAATTCAGTTTTGGGGAGTTATATAACCTCCAATGACCAAACTTTCCATGACCACTCATAACCCCTCCATAACCACCCATAACTCCCCACTCTCCCTCTCCCTCTCCACCTATATGATGGGCTGAAATGGGAGGACGAAAATAACTGATAATTCAGCAAAGAAATACTGAAAAAATCAAAAGGAAGGAAAGGGAAGAAACTAAGAAAGGTTATAGGTTTTGTATGGGTGTGAGACTTTGGAAAAGAGTGTGCATATTTGTACTTAGTGATCTAGGTCTAGGGATTAAGTGTTTGGATGGGTTTTAACATCTCATCCTCCACCTCTTGAGTTTCTTCATTCATTCAGAGAGTCCGGCATCGAAAGAAGAAAAGGAGTCCCGATCAAATCGTTCCACAACAAGCTAGCACTTGGAGTGGAAGTGGATCTTGAAAGAGCTCCGGTGTGAACCATCTATAGAGGCCGGATACATGTGCAGCTAAGCAGAGTTCTTCTACCTCCTCCTGGATCTTCCACAGCGGAGAGCGTCTCCACTTGATACGAGGTATGGTTATATATATAGAGATATGTTTATTTGAAATGTTCATAGCATGAGTTCATGATTTCATAGTTTATATTACTCATTCTTGCAAGATCTTCGGCTAAGTAGCATAGAAAAGTTCTAAAAGCATACTTAGATTAAATGTTAGTCTTCTTTATTACGCTTCCGCTGTATATTATTTTGAAAAAATTTTAAAATAGAAAGCATGCTTGCTACGTTTTTCCTTTCAATTGGTATCAGAGCAACAAGGTTGCTCTAGCATGAATGTTAAGTATAAATATTATGAAATCAGTTTAATTTCATACGAGTACTTGGATTGAGTGCCATTGTGAAGGACTCGTGAAGAAGAAAAAGAAAAGAAAAAGTAAAGATTAAAATGTTTTGATCTTTATTATGTTCTAAATTTAAAGTCATAAAATGTTTTAGAAATGTTCTAAAGTTAGTTTATGATTGTTATGTTAAATAGTTTAACATAAAATTCAAGTTTAGAAAAGATAAAGTTTGGGTTTCTGTATTTCTGTGCTCGGGTTGGATCAAGTGTCGACACTTGGTTTACCTAGTGTCGATACTTGGGTGTCTATGTGTCGACACTTGGGCTTCTAGGTGTCGACTTACGAACAAAAACACAGAAATTGGTTCATTATTTTTCACTGTGTGTCGACCGTCTCAGAGTAGTGTCGATACCTTGGTGTCGACACTTGCTGCTGAAGTGTCGACACTTCATAGTGAACAGAATTCAAAAGTTGGGTTTTCTTGTAAAAATGTTTTACAAAGTTTATTAAAAATGTTTCAATCTGATGTATGACTAACTTAATTATGAATTAAGTAAATCTAAGTGACTAAATGATCTAGGTATACGATTCAAGGATCTAAGTCATATTCATAACTTTAGATTAAATGGGTTAGCTTGAATTAGGTCCTAATTGGGTTAGGTCTAAGTTTAGATGAATTGGACTTAATAGAGAATTAACTTAATCAAATGTTGAGTTAAGGTTCTTCTCCAGTATCTATCTAATAGTTAGATTGATTGGTCCATATATCTAAATGGACTTAATCTTGGCTTCGTGGTAGGACCTGATTCCTTAGGCTAGCCTAATCGAAATTGGTGAACACCAATTGGTGTCTAAGGTAAGTATGGTAATGATCTATGATTTTTGGAGCTACCTCTTTCCTGGCCAATGATATTGGTGTCTAAGGAAAGATGGTTAATGGCTTAACCATAACCTTGATCTCACTTACCTGGCCAATGTGGTCAACCAGATTGATTAGTTCGCTCATTGATTTGAGTTAGCCCATGCCAACAAGGGTTAATCAGCTTGAATGATTTAGGTGCCCATGGATTTTGTGGTTCATGTAAACCTTTCATTAACATATGAAGTTAGTGGAAGATAATCCATGATTTATCATTTCTCTTTTGTCACAACATGTATAAAACCTCTAAATTATAGGTCCTTAAAAAGATGGAAAATATATGATAATTTTTTGTCTTAGCCTCCATTAAGGTGTTTGGTAATGAGTCCAGTAGTGGGGTGATCATCGGCAGATCCACAGATCGGGTGGTCATCATGCTATTGGAAAAGCCATTCATTTATTGATGGTATAGTGCAACTTTCTTAACAGGTGGTCAGGTTAGCCGGCCAAAGTCGGGCTTGATCATTTGTTAGCTAGAAGCATTAAGATCAGTCATGTTAATGGTTGGACCTAATCAGGACCTTCTTTAGCAGGGCCCAAAGGCTGATTGAAGTGTTCCTGGGGCAAAATAAATTACTAGGAGTTGTTTGGAGAAACAACTGGTTATGAACCTACCTTTAGATGAGCAGGGGTTGGCCGACCAAAGTCGGGCTCATGTATTGTCTATGGATTCTGGTACCCACTAAGGGATAAGTGTATTTTCGGATTGAGGTAGAGGCTATAGTCTGAATAAAATAATGGGAGGAACTTTTAGACAAAAGTCCATGTCTTTAAGTTTTAAATAATTCATATACTAAATAGTCTTGGTTTCTCCTTTTCAGATAATGTCTACTAATCTGTCGCTCCGGTCATTATTAGATAATGACAAGCTCATGGGACCCAACTCGATAGCTGGTATCGAAGACTGAGAATCGTTCTCGAGCACGAGCGGATCCTTTATGTATTAATGGATCCGGCACCTGAGGAGCCAGCCCTCCGCACATACTGCAGCAGGGATGCTTATCAAAAGTAGGTCTCTAACTGTACTACGGTGCGGTGGCATTATTTGGCGGCTATGAACGACGAGTTCAGTCGCAGATTCGAGGAGGCCCAGCCGTAGGAAATCCTTTAAAAGTTGAAGAAATCTTTTGGTGGCCCCATACGACATTGAAAGGTACAGGGTTTTCTCTACCATCTTCAACACTCGAATGACTGAGGGGTCCTCGGTCACTGATCATGTATTGTACATGATCGAGTGCCTGGCCAAACTCGGATATCTTTTCATGAGCAGCTGGGAAGGATGCGATTTTGAATTCTTTGCCTCCCTCTTACTACCTTTTCTAGATCACTATAGATTGACAAGCCTATAGTCAACTACCATGGGTGTTGGGGTTGCTGCAGACTTATGAAAAGGATCACCAGCTCCAAAAGAGCTTGGTGAATTAGTGGGAGGCAGTGCGGCAAGGCGTCGTCCCTTTAAGAAAGGGAAGAAGAATAAGAATAAAATAAAATGGTGTAAAGTGCTGGGCCCAGTCAGGCTAAGAGAGGCTGATCAGAGTCAGGCATAATGCTTCTACTGCAAGAAGCCGGGTTATTGGAAGAGAAATTGTTCTGCTTACCTAGCTACACTTGACCCGAACAGGCCAAGAAGAAGAAGCAGCAAAAAGTTGCTGGACAAGGTATTTATATGATAAATCCTTGTTTTTCTATTTGTGATACTACTAACTGGGTATGGATACTGGTAGTCCTTACCACATTTGCAATACGTTGCAGGGACTACAAGTTAGTAGAAGATTCGAGAATGGCGAGAGATTTCTGAACGTGGGGAATGGAAGTCAAGCTCCAGTCCTGGCATAGGAATTGTCAATCTGTTTTTCGAGTTTTGTAAAGTTGTTTTAGTGATTGTCATTATTATCCATCATTGCTTGTAAATATCATCTTTGTAGGCCAGTTGGTTAGTAATGGTTATGAACTATTAATCAAGAGTGATTTTTGCAAAGTCATTATGAATGATATTGTAGTTATGACTGGACATATTAAGAATGGCATTTATGTTTTATCACAGCTTGTTAGTGTAATGTATATTTCATGCAAACGCCCTAGATTAGATAATGTCAGTGATACTTATCTCTGGCACTGTAGGCTAGGTCATATAAACAATATAGAATCAACATGTTAGTGGGAGGTCTCTTAAACGTTAGTGATGTGAATCACTGCCGATCTATGAATTGTTTACTTGGTAAAATGACCAAGTCACCTTTTACTGGAAAAGGTGTACGAGCCGATGACATTTTGTGTCTAGTACATACTGATGTATGTGGACCAATGAATGTCGATACCAAGGATGGGTATAAATATTTCATTATATATGATCTAGACTTGTCACTTTGAAGGTACGGTATGTCTTTTGATGACATAAAAGTGATCGTTTAAAATGTTCAAACGATATCGTAATGAAGTTGAAAAATAAACCAGAAAGCTTATTAAAACCCTTGATCAGATCGAGATGGTGAATATCTTTCTGGGGAGTTTCTGACTTATCTTGAAGAGAATGGGATTCTCTCTCAATGGACACCTCCTGGGATGCCCTAGTTAAATGTTGTGTCTGAAAGGAGGAATCAGACTCTGTTGGACATGGTCTGATCCATGATGGGGTTTAGAACTCTGTCAACTTTCTTTTGGGGGTATGCTTTGGAGTCAGCATGCTATCTTCTAAATAGAGGTTCGAGTAAGTTCTGTTAACAAAAATCCATATGAGATATGGAATGGGCGTTAAGCGACTCTTCCCACCTTCAGGTTTGGGGGTGTCCGGCTTATTTCAGCGTTTGGAGATAGATAAACTTGGACCTAGCTGACCTAGGTCTGACAAGTGCCTCTTTGTTGGGTATCCTAAAGAGTCTAAGGATTATTTCTTCTATATGCTGAGGAACAAAAGTTGTTCATCAGTCTTAGAGCTACCTTTTTGGAAAGGGAGTACCTTACTGAAGGTGCTCAAGCTGCCAAGGTTGAGCTTACTGAAGTTCAACAATAGAATAACCAAATCACTCAAGGACTACTACAGAACCCGTTATGATAAGATCAAACCCTGAGCCTATTGACCGGTCATTAAGGAGATCTGGTAGAGTACCACGTCAACCGGACAGATACTACGATTTTCTGGTCCGGGACGGTGATCCCGTTGAGCTCGATGAGAACAACAAGGATCCGATTACCTATATGGATGCGATGCAGAGGTCTGATTCTAAGTTGTGGCTGGGAGCCATGAAATCCAAAATGGAGTCCATGGAAATCAACAAAGTATGGACTTTGGTTGATCCACCTGAAGGGGTAAAACCCATGGGTGAAAATGGGTCTTCAAAGGAAACGAGGCGCAGATGGGCAGGTAGAGACCTATAAAGCCCATTTGGTTGCCAAGGGATATCGTCAGCGTTATGATATTGACTATGACGAGACGTTTTCTCCTGTGGCAATGCTCAAGTCCATTCGGATTATGCTTGCCTTAGCTGCATATCTGGACTATGAAATCTGGCAAATGGATGTCTGAACAGCTTTCCTAAATGGTGAGCTAGATGAGGAGGTGTATATGATATAAACTGAAGGGTTCACATCCACAGATGAATCTAAGGTTTGTAAGCTTAGTAGGTCCATCTATGGATTAAAGCAGGCATCTCGGAGTTGGAACATGCATTTTATAAGTGTATTAAGACGTATGATTTTGTTAGGAATAAGAAGAACAAAGAAGAACCCTGCATATATAAGTGGGCAAATGATTCTGTAGTTGTATTTCTTGTACTGTATATGGATAACATTCTCTTAATCGGGAATGACATCCCTGCATTACAGGAAATAGAGGTGGTTGTCGTCCTAATTTCTATGAAAGACTTGGGTGAAGCTCTTTCATACTAGGTATGAAGATCTTAAGGATAGATCAAGGAAGCTTCTGGGTTTGTCCAGTCTACGTACATTGATACCGTGCTGAAAAGGTTTAGCATGAAGAATTTCAAGAAAGGCTATCTTTCGATAGGCCATGAAATTTCTCTTTTCAAGAAGGATTGTCCGACAACTCCTAGGAAAGAGGGCGTATGAGTAGGATTCCTCATGCTTCGGCAGTAGGGTCCATCATATACGCTATGACATGTACTAGACCAGACATGGCATACTCATTAGGAGTAGTGAGTCGATACCCCAGTCTGACCCAGGTGAAGCACACTAGAAGGTTGTAAGACCATCCTGAAGTATTTGCGAAATACCAAGGACCAGTGGCTTCTTTTTGGAGGGACCTGACTTGAAACTTGTGGGGTATACTGACTCCAGTTTCCAGTTAGATAGGGATGATAGCAAGAGTATGTCTGGCTTTGTTTTTACCCTGAATGGTGGAGCTATCTGCTGGAAGAGTTCCAAGCAGCACACTGTAGCAGACTCTGTATGCGAAGCGGAATATATGCAGCATCTGATGCAGCAAAGGAAGCGTTTGGTTGCGAAAATTCTTGTGAGTTGGGAGTGGCACCTTCCCTGGATGGTCCTGTTCTAGTGTACTGTGACAGCACTGGAGCCATTTTCTCAAGCCAAAGAGCCGAAGTCCCATCAGCGTACCAAGCATATTCTGCGCCGGTTTCACCTTGTGTGAGAAATCGTGGAGCGAGGTGACTCGACCTTCTGAAGATCGACGGAAAGGAGAACCTGGCTAACCCTTCACTAAAGCCATTGGAATCAAGAACTCGATGATTGTAAATGGAAGATGGGTATACGATATGTTTTGATTGGCTTTAGTTTAGTGGGAGTTGTTGGAAAATGTGTCCTAAAGCCAATTGTCTACTGTAGATAGTTGTACATTTGATTTAATTGTATATGAATTATATTATCAAATAAAATATTTATTCTGGCAGTTCATCACTATTTCATCTTTCTGTAATGGGTTTGAGTGATGAAGTCCTTAGGATTATTTGTATATAATATAGAGAGGATATATCATATAGTCCTAAAATTGTTCGCGACCAAATGATACACTTATTTCAGGACAATAGTATATCAAGTATAGGTCGTTGTGTGCCATAGTCGTTGGTTGTCCTCTTAACCAAGGAGTGTGGAGACATTGTATGGCATGTAGATGTTGTGTTGATATTTCATCGAACATGACCCGTCTGTACTTTTTCTGCCTAGAGTTTTTGATATGGACATAGTTATCCCTCAGACGGAGATCGTCATGGTAGCTTGCGAGCAACTCACTGTACTTTGGTGCTGGACTATCTGGATTTATAATCCAGGGATGGAAGGTTTCTAGGTGCAGTTAAGTACTCGTGTAGCAGTGATCGGATCAAGATGGGATTGACCCCTCCAAAGTGTTTGAAGCAGATATCTTATCGTGTTTCAATTTAGCAAAACCTTGCAAAGGTAGTCTCTGTAAAGTGTTACAGACTTATGAGGTTGAGACACATTTTTGATGGACTTTATGGGTTGGGCAGTTTAACCTTAAGTCTTCCTGAGCATTGAGATCAAAGGGATTAATTAAAGGGTTTCCGTATCTTCTGGTTCTTGATTGTTGCTCTGCAACTTCGACCTATCCGGACGTCGGGTGTCATTGCTAGATGGCAACTTTGATCGGTATTGAAAATGTTTCAGTGCTACCGACTTAGTGTTCGAACCTATGGGGTCACACACCATAGGGGTTTCTACTTGATTTAGTGATCGGAGAACGATTGGAAATCGTTCATGGACTCACAAAGGAAAAGTGTTTTTCCTTATCCTGTGTCGACACTTGATATTCTTGAAAGTGTCGATACTTGTGTAGGTGTCGACACATTGTTTGATTTTGTAATGTGTAGACACTTGATTGTCACAAAAGTTGTTTGTTGTCGTCCTCTCGCCGCCGCGCCCACCGCTACTATCAGTTTCTGATCCTTCCTGACCGCCTGGCGGCAGCCTCCCTTCCCCTCGAGAACCTGCAAACCAGGGTTAGAGGACCCTGGCCGTGGATCTCGGCGAGGGAGCTCCGACGGTCAAGTCAGTAGACGACGAGAAGGAACAGACTCTCCAGACGGACCCTCGAAAGGATTCCAGACTTAGAGAGTTAACTGGTGAAGGAAACGCTCTGGGGACCAGAATCTCGGCTGGGCCTCCTTGCCGAGCTCACACTCAGTGTTCCCCTCTCGGGATCTCTGGTTTCTCTCTCGGAGCAAGGCCTTTCGCCGGCACTTCCTCCCTGTCCCCAGGCTAATTGGCTTACCTCGTCGTCCCCAGATTCCTTCCTCTTTATCTCCTTTCGTCGTGTGCTTGTCCTCTTTTCTCCTCGAAACTCCCCTCCCCCGTCCTCTTCTCTTTTCCCTTTTCGGTGAAGGAGGCCAGGCGGCTTTCCGACCTCGTCCGCCGGGCCCAGCAGGGAAAAGGCAAAGACAGAAGAGAAAGAGGGGAGGGCGGCGCTGGCAGGGCGGCCGGTCATGCCTCGGGCTTAGTGAGAGCGCTTCTCTCCCCAAGCGTGGGCGCCACCCATCTATGGGGCCTGTCCCGTCAGGATCGGGTCCCTCGGCCCGGGACCTGTCGGGCCGATGCAAGTGATGTTCCGCGTGCCGCCACCCTCCGTACGGGACGCCATCTGGGATTCGTACGCCCGAGGGATGGCCTCGGGACCCGTCTCTCTCTCCCCGGGGCCCTCTCTGTACGAGCGGTCTGACTTCGGCTGAGTTGGACCCGTCTCCGGGGCCAACTGGCGAGGGGCAAGGGATCGGCCGACCTCGGCTTAGGTGGACCCCTCCTGGGTGGACACCTGGCGAGGTGGCAGGAGGTCACCTGGCTTCGGCCGAGGTGGGCCCGTCTCCGGGTGGCCACCTGGCGAAGGGCGAAGGATCAGCCGACCTCGGCTTAGGTGGACCCCTCCTGGGTGGACACCTGGCGAGGTGGCAGGAGGTCGCCTGGCTTCGGCCGAGGTGGGCCCGTCTCCGGGTGGCCACCTGGCGAAGGGCGAAGGATCAGCCGACCTCGGCTTAGGTGGACCCCTCCTGGGTGGACACCTGGCGAGGTGGCAGGAGGTCGCCTGGCTCCGGCCGAGGTGGACCCCTCTCCGGCCGAGGTGGACCCGTCTCCGGGTGGCCACCTGGCGAAGGGCGAAGGACCGACCGACCTCGGCTTAGGTGGACCCCTCCTGGGTGGACACCTGGCGAGGTGGCAGGAGGTCGCCTGGCTCTGGCCGAGGTGGACCCGTCTCCGGGTGGCCACCTGGCGAAGGGCGAAGGACCAACCGACCTCGGCTTAGGTGGACCCCTCCTGGGTGGACACCTGGCGAGGTGGCAGGAGGTCGCCTGGCTCTGGCCGAGGTGGACCCGTCTCCGGGTGGCCACCTGGCGAAGGACGAAGGATCGGCCGACCTCGGCTTAGGTGGACCCCTCCTGGGTGGACACCTGGCGAGGCGGCAGGGGGTCACCCGACCTCGGCCGACCTCACTTAGGCGGACCCCTCCGGGCCCGGGCGCCAATGAGGTGGTAGAGGAACTCCGAGCCGAGCTCGACCTCGGCGAGGGCGGTTTGCCTTAGACAGTCGTCGGACGGGGTAGTCTTGCCAATCCTGGCTTTGAGGATGTGGCGCTGACTTGGCCGGGGAAACATACACGTGGCTCGCTCGTATTCGGTGATACCTGAGCGTGGCCACGTCACTGTCACGGCTGTAACAGTTGCCCCCCAGCCCGTCTTTCCGTCGGGCATCGTAGAACGGAACGTCGGGATTAAATGCGGACATGACGTGGAGAGGCGAAGATCTTGCATCATAATTGCCACGATCCTCGGCACCGTGGCTCGATGCGGCTGAAGACCTATGGGGAGCCGTCACGCGTCGCCCACTTGCCCGTAATTATATGCGTCGCTTCGAGGCAGAGGCCGTTACTCTGCTATCGAGGCGTCGGTGTCGGGTGTGCGCCCACGTGACGATCATCCAGTGGCCTGAGACGGAATGACGGGTACGGCCGCTGTCGGCTGAGTTTGAAAGGGAGGGGACTTTCAAGAACGAGGCCTTTTTCCTTGCTTCGTGGGCGGTTTGCTGCAGGCTAACAACTCCTGTTGCTCGCGCTCGTCTGGCGTATTTTCGGTGAGTGCCTCCTTCTTCTCCTCTAGCCCCCCTCCTTCTCTCTCGTTTCTTTTCTGATCTTTTGTCCTTTCCCTTTCTATGGCGCGCCGTCGCCATGTCTCTTCCAATCCGGACGAGGCCGGTCCATCCCGGCCGAGGACTCCATCTTCTTCCTCCTCAGATGAGGAGACAATCCCGGAGGAGGTCCGCCGGCGTCTGCAACCCGAGGGTATCACCATTGGTATCCCCAGGGGGATCCGGTCCCCTCCGGTTCCTAAGCAGAAAGTCATAGGTTCGCCCCTCCTGGCGTGCCAATCTGTTGCCGCTCTCACCGCCGCGCCCGTGCTACGGATCAGCCGATCCTTCCTGACCGCCTGGCGAGGCAGCCTCCCTTCCCGCGGAGAACCTGCAACAAAGGGGTTAGAGGACCCTGGCCGGGGATCCCGGTGAGGGAGCTCCGACGGTCAAGTCAGTAGACGACGAGAAGGAACAGACTCTCCAGACGGACCCTCGAAAGGATTCCAGACTTAGAGAGTTAACTGGTGAAGGAAACGCTCTGGGGACCAGAATCTCGACTGGGCCTCCTTGCCGAGCTCACACTCAGTGTTCCCCTTTCGGGATCTCTGGTTTCTCTCTCGGAGCAAGGCCTTTCGCCGGTACTTCCTCCCTGTCCCCAGGCTAATTGGCTTACCTCGTCGTCCCCAGATTCCTTCCTCTTTATCTCCTTTCGTCGTGTGCTTGTCCTCTTTTCTCCTCGGAAACTCCCCTCCCCCGTCCTCTTCTCTTTTCCCTTTTCGGTGAAGGAGGCCAGGCGGCTTTCCGACCTCGTCCGCCGGGCCCAGCAGGGAAAAGGCAAAGACAGAAGAGAAAGAGGGGAGGGCGGCGCTGGCAGGACGCCGGTCAGGCCGGGCTTAGTGAGAGCGCTCTCTTCCCCAAGCGTGGGCGCCACCCATCTATGGGGCCTGTCCCGTCAGGATCGGGTCCCTCGGTCGCGGGACCTGTCGGGCCGATGCAAGTGATGTTCTGCGTGCCGCCGCCCTCCGTACGGGACACCGTCTGGGATTCGTACGGCCCGAGGGATGGCCTCGGGGCCCGTCTCTCTCTCTCCGGGGCCCTCTCCGTACGAGCGGTCTGACCTCGGCTGAGTTGGACCCGTCTCCGGGGGCCAACTGGCGAGGGCGAGGGATCGGCCGACCTCGACTTAGGTGGACCCTTCCTGGGTGGACACCTGGCGAGGTGGCAGGAGGTCGCCTGGCTTCGGCCGAGGTGGGCTCGTCTCCGGGTGGCCACCTGGCGAAGGGCGAAGGATCAGCCGACCTCGGCTTAAGTGGACCCCTCCTGGGTGGACACCTGGCGAGGTGGCAGGAGGTCGCATGGCTTCGGCCGAGGTGGGCCCGTCTCCGGGTGGCCACCTGGCGAAGGATCAGCCGACCTCGACTTAGATGGACCCCTCCTGGGTGGACACCTGGCGAGGTGGCAGGAGGTCGCCTGGCTCCGGTCGAGGTGGACCCGTCTCCGGGTGGCCACCTAGCGAAGGGCGAAGGACCGATCGACCTCGGCTTAGGTGGACCCCTCCTGGGTGGACACCTGGCGAGGTGGCAGGAGGTCGCCTGGCTCTGGCCGAGATGGACCCGTCTCCGGGTGGCCACCTGGCGAAGGGCGAAGGACCGGCCGACCTCGGCTTAGGTGGACCCCTCCTGGGTGGACACCTGGCGAGGTGGCAGGAGGTCGCCTGGCTCTGGCCGAGGTGGACCCGTCTCCGGGTGGCCACCTGGCGAAGGGCGAAGGATCGGCCGACCTCGGCTTAGGTGGACCCCTCCTGGGTGGACACCTGGCGAGGCAGCAGGGGTCACCCGACCTCGGCCGACCTCACTTAGGCGGACCCCTCCGGGCCCGGGCGCAATTAGGTGGTAGAGGAACTCCGAGCCGAGCTCGACCTCGGCGAGGGCGTTTGCCTTAGACAGTCGTCGGGCGGGTAGTCTTGCCAATCCTGGCTTTGAGGATGTGGCGCTGACTTGGCCAGGGAAACATACACGTGGCTCGCTCGTATTTGGTGATACCTGAGCCTGGCCACGTCATTGTCACGGCTGTAACAGTTGTGATATAAAATTTTTCACTAAAAGTTGGTGATGCATGGAGGTGAATTAAGTAATGTGATTACTTGATAGCCCAATTTGATTGAGCTATAAAAATCTGGAACGAATCAAATGGGATTTGGTTCAAAATCGTTTGGATCCAATTGGGTTGAACCCAATGTATGCACACTTGACCCAATTGATTTCAGTTATGAACTGAAATTAATTGAGATTTTAATCTGAATTTAAATAGGTTTAAATTCAGTTTTGGGGAGTTATGTAACCTCCCATGACCATAAGTTCCCATAACCACCCATAACCCTTCTATAACCACCCATAACTCCCCACTCTCCCTCTCCCTCCACCTATATGATGGGCTGAAATGGGAGGACGAAAATAACTGATAATTCAGCAAAGAAATGCTGGAAAAATCAAAAGGAAGGAAAGGGAAGAAACTAAGAAAGGTTCTAGGTTTTGTATGGGTGTGAGGACTTCGGAAAAGAGTGTGCATATTTGTACCTAGTGATCTAGGTATAGGGATTGAGTGTTTGGGAAGGGTTTCAACATCTCATCCTCCACCTCTTGAGTTTCTTCATTCATTCGGAGAGTTCGGATCGAAAGAAGAAAAGGAGTCCCGATCAAATCGTTCCACAACAAGCTAGCACTTGGAATGGAAGTGGATCTTGAAGAGCCCCGATGTGAACCACCTGTAGAGGCCGGACATGTGTGCGGCTAAGCAAAGTTCTTCTACCTCCTCCTGGATCTTCCGCAGCGGAGAGCGTCTCCACTTCATACGATGTATGGTTTTACATATAGAGATATGTTGCTTTGAAATGTTCATAGCATGAGTTCATGATTTCATAGTTTATATTACTCATTCATGCAAGATCTTAGGCTAAGTAGCATAGAAAAGTTCTAAAAGCATGCTTATATTAAATGTTAATCTTCTTTATTACGCTTCCGCTGTATATTATTTTGAAAAGTTTTAAAATAGAAAGCATGCTCGCTACATTTTTCCTTTCACCGCGGTGATGCGGAGGGTCCGAGAAGGCAACGACTGGGTACGAGTTTCAGGTGCAGGCTCAACAGGGCAGCGTTGAGTTGCTGGCCTCGGGATTTCTTTTGTGGCATCAGGGGACTTCAGTTTTAGGTGGAGCACCGGTGACAGGTGGCTTCATGGTGGAGCAGGTTTTGACATGAGTTCAGAGCGGGAGGTGCAAGGATGACAATATCCTAGCACGAGCGCCGGGGTGCACTTAGCCAGGTGGAGTAGAGTGTGCGGAGATTGGCCTGGCTCTGAGGTGATGGTGTTAGGTAGAACTCCAGTTACAGCAGGTGCCGATTTAGGTTCGCTGGGTTCTCCATAGGGAAGTTCAAGAACAGACTGATGCAGCTGTCAGGCAAAAGGAAGGCTACAATCGGTAGTGCCAGGATACAAGTGAGGGTTTTCAGTTGTGGAGGCGGTCATCTCAAAGGTCTCTAGGTAAATTCAGCAGCTGAAGAGTGTTGGCAGAGGCGAGGATATCTATACGGTGCTGTCAAGACACGTAGTTATAGCAGGGTTGTGCATGGAGGACATTGCCTGGTTTGCCAAGAAGGCACCAAGGTGGAGATTGTAGGGATTTGCATGGTGCTCCCAAGCTTTGGAGAGACTTAGAAGATCATGGCAGGGATGCTGGAGGCGATCCCTGGGGCTTGGGAGCGTGTCCCAAGCGGGTCCTGGATGTATTTAAGGGATTTCTTGGAGGTGTTCCAGGGATACTCTGAGTCTGAAGTTGAGAGAACCAGTGAGACATAGGTGTACATGGGTTCGGGTTTAGATTTTCTAGAATGACTCATAGGGGGAGAGTTTTTTAGGGCTAGATCGGTTGTGACCTAGGGTTATATCTTTATTTGTATATAAAGAACGACGGAATATCGAGAAATAAGAAGAATAGACACGATCTCTTTTCTCCTCCAGGAAAACACTAGTGTTCTTTTCTTCTTGGTTCTTTCTCATGTGTGGAGCCTCATGGGGGCTCGCCTCCACGACGGGAGCGGATGGCGTGCCCCATCTTTTTCCTGGTGATGTGTTCCATTTCTGCCATGGGGGCATCAAGGAGGATCCCGGATATTTCGTGGAACGGGCTTGCTCCAACATTAGACATGCAGTAGAGGCCTCTTCTAGATTTTTCTTTACGTGTCTCATAATTTCATTAAAATTTAGCTTCGAACTCACACGTTGACAATTTCATTAAATTTAGCTTCGAACTCACACGTTTTATCGTCGAAGTGCTGTTGGTAATGGAGTCGAACTTTTGCACAATGAGCAAGGAAGGAGAAGAACTTTACTTAAATACTTCACGCTTAATTTTTCGAGGTAATGGAGATGGACATCGTACTAATACTCACTCAATTAATGCTGTTGTTTTGTTTTGTTTCATTTTGTTTTTTTATTTTTTAATTTTATTATTATTATATTATTTTGATAAATTGTGTATTCATTAAATTGAACGTAGATGAATATAATTTAAGGAGTCGGCAAGTAAAATATTCTAAGCTATATAGGAGTAATCTGTCAATCAGTCCATAAAATAAAGTCAGTATGCTGAGCAATATAGAGGCTACCCAGTCAGCTGCTGAGTTAGCCTTTCTGAAAATGTGTCTGTCAGAGAAGAGCAATCATGTAGTATGAGTCTAATGTCCCTGACTATCGGATGATCCATTTGCATAGAGAAAGTCTGCAAGATCCAAAAATGACAGTGACAGAATCTCATAATGATAAGGTGGTATAGGTATAGTACCCGACGAGCATATCTTATCCCCAGTCCATGCAGCATAAAGTTCAAAATCGACACCAAAAAATTGAAGCAAGGGATACCTCCAGCCGTCAAAAAATCTAATAAAGAGTCATAATGAAATCTGCTTCGTCCATCCTGCCGCGGAGGTTCCATCGAACCTAATAGTGGCGAAATGCTGTCGCTTTACTGCACCAAAACCTAAACTAGCACATGGTGGACCGGTTCTCTGATTTCTCTGCCATTTAATGGTTCAGTACGGTGATGACCGCATAAAATGCATCAAGGTGCATAAGATTCGCATTAACGTGTGCATCATGTGGGTATAACCGTTAATACTTTTGATTTTTTTTTTAAAAAAAAAAAAAATTTGTTACAAGAAGGAAGGAGAGTCTTAACCCGAATTCTAACGAAGACCAGGACATGAAGGTCATCGTAAGTCACGACCATCAAGCTACGATGGTGATCGAATCTTTTGATCCAACAAACGGAACCCCCCCCCCCCCCCCACACACACACACACCTACTTTTTTTTTTTTTAATAATAATAAAAAAAAAATTCCGGTGTAGCTCCGCCATTAATATATATATATATATTTTTTAAAAAAAGATCGATACCCCTTTGTTAATATAATAAATAACTCCCTTCTGGCCGGATAGGGAAAAAAAAAAAAGTGGGACTTGACCTAATCCGACGTGTCACGGTGGGCCCCGTGGTGTCCTTGACCGCAGGCACTTCGCGGTTCCGTCCCTTTCCCTCGTGGCTCCTTGTTCTACTAGGATCCTCTCCGCCATCTCCTCCCGCACGGCACACACGTTACGTGTCATATGATGACCTGCTTCACCGCGTGACCCGCAGTGGAGGTGCCGGCAGCTTCTGGCTCATGAAGCTGTTTCCTGTTTGGTTAAAGACAGCTGAGCCGCCATCGTTGAACGGAGGCGTTTTGACCATTCCCGGGCAGCGGGCAGGACCTCTCCCGGGCAGCGGCACGACCCCGCACGGGCTGTCGCTCGGCTGTCTCTTGTTTGACGAGAGGACAGCCCTTATTGCTAACCCGGCAACTAACCATTGGCCTACTCCAGATGGGTCCCAAAAGGTCACCAACGGTAACCTTCCACGTAATCAGTGAAGGCTGTTTCGCGTTCGAGAGGAGACAGCGGAGGCTCTCCCCCTCCGCATGCCAGGTCCCTCCCCCTCTAAGCCCTCACTCAGGCTGACCAGAAAGACAACAAAAAGATATCCGCGATTTTTCTCGGAGAAGAGAGAGAGAGAGAGAGCGCGGAAAATTCTTCATGGTTTGCGCCTTAAAGAAGAACAAAAAAAAAGGGGGAGAAAGGGGAAAGAAGATAGACAAAGGGGAAGGAGAAGGATAAAGGGTGCTCGAATCTTCGTCGGATCGCTTCCGAATCTCTAATCAGTCAGGCGTTGCGAGATTCGAGCTCCGATTCGGATTGGATCGGTGGTCTTTTGGGCGGAAATGGTGGGAGATTCGGGGGTCTGCTGAGGGCCGGAAGGCGGTGAGGTTCTTGGGAGCGGGGGGTTTTGGATGGATCTGGTGGAGTAGCGGCGGGTTTTGCGTGGAAGAATGGCGACCGGGGAGCAGGACGCGATTGTGCTTTGGTTTCTATGGCTGATCCTGGTGTTCCACCCCGTCACTAGGGCTCTTGCCAACTCGGAAGGTATGTTCGTAATCTTTTGATCTTCTTATGCTCTGCTGTTGCTGTGACCGATGCTTTGGTTGGTTGAAACGATGGTGAGTGGAAAAGGATCTGGACATTTTTGGTAGCTTAGATTATGTTGGTAACCTGATTATCGAGATCTGTATCTGTTTTATTGGAGAGGTTTATGAGCTGATGGAGGTGAGAGGGTTTGAATTGAGTGGAATTCTGTGAGAAAGGTGACTATTTGATCCATTTAGCTACAGTTGCTTTTGTCTCCCCATGAATTTCTAAGCCTATAGTACAAATATTTCTATATTTTCTTTTTCTTTTTGTTTTACCGTCCTACTTTTCCTCTGGCATAAAATTCGTGAGCTAGGACACTGGAAGCTGTGTTTTGACTGAGCTGTTGGAAATTGGAACTCAAGCTCCTGTTGCACCTTAAGGCTTGTAATTGACTTTGTTACGCCCGTTCAGCTTGTCCTGGTTCGGACCGGCTTCGGGCACGGTCGGCCGACTCCCGTGTAGAGTCCGACCTCATGGTGGCTGACCCGGGGCCTTCGCGGACTGGTGGGTGCCTCACTGTCCGTGCATCGCCCCTCTTCACGGCCCGATCGGCTCATGGGGTCCTGCCGATGGCCCTGATCGGCTTCTAGGAGACCAGCCGATCCTAGCTCGAAGCTTTTAGGAGCCACTCTTCCCCTTCTCGACAAGCTCTGACATTCTGTTGTAATAAACTCCAGCACGTAGCCATGACCCTTGTTGCCAGGCCACCACTCTGACACTTCTTCCACACCGCCAGCTCACGACCTTGCCGCCATGCCCCTCCTGGGAGCATAGTCGGGCTTTCCCTGCCTGCTCTACAACGGAATTTGGTAGTATTCCGTGCCTATAAGAGGCACCCGGGGGACCTCTGCGAAAGAGGGTAACGCTCTTCCTTCCTCTTCTCGAGCTCTCTTTCCAGCTTCTTCCCATTCTATTGCTCCAACCCTCCTCTAATTTAAGCATTGGAGTGTCCCCGTCGGAGTCCCTCCGGGCGCCCAGGGATCTTTTTTGCTTGTTGGCCGGTCGAGGAGCTTTCCAGCGCGTCCACCAAACCCGGTCCAGGAGGAACGGCGGCAACAGATTGGTGCTAGAGAAGGGGCTTTGAACCTTCGTTACGCCCCTTCTCTAAAAGGGAAGAGTGACAGGAAAGACGCAGCAACGGTAAGAGGAAGAACCCGGAGTGTTTCTGCGAGGGGAGGACGCTCCCACCAGGGGCCCGGTGCATACCACGCAGAGAGCAATGCCGCCGCTACCGCTGAGCCCACCATCACCATAGGGCTGCAACAGTTTAGACGCTGGTAAATCGCATCGAAACACTTACCTCTGCGGTCCAGTGCTTCCAGGAAATGGCGGATCATCAACAGCAACCGCCGGCGGCTTCCTGCATCAATCACCACCAATCACCACGGCGGTGGCGAGAGCCGACTGCCGGAGGCGCCTCCACCCCCGTCCTACGCAATTCCAGAACTCCAGGGGTACATGAGGGCCCGCACTGAAGGAAAGAGGGCGAGGTCGGCCTCCCCCTCTTTCGCTGATTCTGTTCCTCTGGATGACGGCCGGCGCCCTGCTGCGGACCGCATGACTACGGAAGTAAGATTATGCGCATGGAGGAGCGCATCGCCGAGATAGCCGAACGGCAGGAACAATGGAGGAAGGCCGGCGCACGACACTTGCCGCCCTTCTCCGCAGAGATTCTGGGGGAGTCAATCCCCGACACTTCAAGCTCCACAGGTGGACCCCTACGACGGTACCACTGATCCCTTGGATCATCTGGGCATCTACAAAGCCCATATGATGGTGCAGGGCGCGTTTGACGCCCTCCACTGTATCGCCTTCCCGGCGACTTTGAAGAAGGCTGCGCGGATGTGGTTCTCCGTCATCCACCCAGGTACGATCCATTCTTTTTCTCAGTTCGAGATCCTGTTTCTTTCTCGTTTCAGACCTGCAGCCGGACTCCAAAGAACACCGACTGCCTTTTTCTCATTCAACAAACGGAGGGAGAGACCCTCCGGGAATACATGGCCCGCTTCAACTCGACCGTCTGGAGATCCCTGACCTAAATGAAGCGGTGGCCATGTCGGCTTTTAGAGGGGGGCTTCGCTCGTCCAGACTTACATTTTCCCTGGACAAGAAGTTCTCCACAAGCTACACCGACCTGTTGGCCAAGGCACACAAATACGCCTTGGCGGAAGAGCAATCGGCGAGCCGGCGCCAGGCCGAGAGGAGGTCAGCCCTGAAGAAGCGGGGTGATAAGGCCCCCGCAGCACGACCTCCTAGTGACGACGGCCGATCTGCCCGGCGCCAGAGCCCCAAGCCACGGGACTACCTCAAGCGGTTCAACAACTATGCGCCCCTCCCTGCCGCTGGAGAAAATTTTGATGGAGATTGAGAACGAGGCCTTCTTCCAAAGACCTCGGCCGATGAGAGGACCCCCGCCTCCAGGAACAAAAACAAGTACTGCCGGTTCCACAGGGATCATGGACATGATATGGAGGAATGCCTCCAGCTGAAGGATGCCATCGAGGACCTCATCCGCAGGGGGTACCTGAACAAGTACGTCCGACCCCGCCAGGATCGGGCCGGGACTTCAACTGTCAGAGACCTCCCAGGGGAAGCTGAGCTCCCCAACCAGTGCCCAACTGATGGAGGCATTGGCATGCTGCACCGAAAGTCCGACTGGGGGCGGAAGGAGGACCTGGACATTGTAAAGAGGCCCAGGGGGTCTAATGCAATAAGTTTTTCTGATGAGGACCTCCTGGAGCCTCCTCTCCCTGGCGATGACCCTGTGGTTGTGTCGGCTGTCATCGCCAATTATGATGTAAAGCATGTCCTTATTGATAATGGAAGTTGTGCAGAGGTTTTGCTGTATGATGCTTTCATTTGGATGAACCTGTCCAGGTCCAGACTGCGGGAGTCCGTGGCACCACTTACTGGCTTCGGAGGGAACTCCGTTGGGGTTGAGGGCGAAATTGCCTTACCTGTCACCCTCGGGACTGTACCCTTCCAGCGAACTTTCTTCGTCAATTTCGTGGTCATCCGTATGACATCCGCGTATAACGCAATCCTGGGACGGCCGGCCCTCAACAAGTTCCAGATTATTGTGTCTACTTACCACCTGTTGGCCAAGTTTCCGACCCGTGACGGAGTCGGAAAGCCGAGGGGAGACCGTAGAATGGCCCGGCAATGCCTTGCTATCCATGACAGGCAGTTGGACGAGCGCCCCACGCTCGAGCAGCTGGATCCCAGGGACGAAGCCGACAGCCACGGCCGGCCTGTCGAGAAGATTGTATTTGTGCCCTTAGAGAGGATGATCCTACGAGGGTCCTCCAAATAGGGGGCACCCTGGACGAGAGAGCCAGGCAGGAGCTGGTCGGCTTCTTGAGGAAGAATGCGGACGTCTTTGCCTGGTCGGCGTCCGACATGCTGGGCATCCCGGCGGCCCATCAGCTCAGGGTGGATCCCACTTACAGGCCCGTCCGGCGAAAGAAGAGGAGCTTCGCCGCCGAAAGGCAGAGGGCCATTGAGGAGGAAGTGAAGAAGCTTCTTGATGCTGGCTTCATCAGGGAGTCT
Organism: Areca catechu; assembly: GCA_021397845.1. Taxonomy (NCBI): domain Eukaryota; kingdom Viridiplantae; phylum Streptophyta; class Magnoliopsida; order Arecales; family Arecaceae; genus Areca; species Areca catechu. Next base: position 10,262,100 of record CM038052.1, read on the forward strand.
CACTATCCGGAGTGGCTGGCCAACGTCGTCATGGTGAAGAAGGCTAGCGGGAAGTGGAGGATCTGTGTAGACTACATGGACCTCAACAAGGCGTATCCCAAAGACAGCTTTCCTTGCCAAAAATTGACCAATTGGTGGACACGACGGTCGGTCACCAACTTTTGAGCTTCATGGATGCTTTCTTTGGGTACAACAAGATCAGGATGCATCCCGAAGATGAGGAGAAAATGGCCTTTGTCACGGACAGGGGCCTGTATTGTTACAAGATGATGCCCTTTGGTCTGAAGAACGCAGGCGCTACCTTCCAAAGGTTGATCAACCGGGTTTTTGAAGCTCAGCTGGGCAGGAACATGGAGGTGTACGTCGACGATATGATTGTCAAAAGCCTCCGTAAAGCCGACCACATCAAGGACCTGCAGGAGTCTTTTGATGCATTGAGACGCCACAGGATGAAGCTGAATCCTGCCAAGTGCATTTTCGGGGTGACTTCTGGGACGTTTCTCGGCTTCCTAGTTACTCAAAGAGGAATCGAAGTTAATCCCGAAAAGATCAAGGCCATTATTGACATGACCCATCCAACCACCAAGAAGCAGGTGCAGGAGCTTACGGGTCGTATTGCTTCTCTCAGCCGTTTCATCTCCCGGTCAGCTGAGAGGTCCCTCCCATTTTTCAAGACTTTGCACCAGTCGGACCGTTTCCAATGGACTGATGAATGCCGGTCGGCCTTCGGAGCCTTGAAGGACTATTTGAGAAGTCCCCCACTCCTGGCCAAACCAATGGAGGGGGAAGTGTTGTATTTGTACCTGTCGGCCTCTCACGAAGCCGTCAGCGCTGTCCTCGTGCGCGTGGAGGAAGGCGGTCAGCAGAAACCTGTCTATTACATCAGCAAGGTCCTCCACGATGCTGAGGTCAGGTACCCCAAGGTGCAAAAACTGGCATACTCATTGGTCATAGCGGCTAAGCGCCTTCGACCCTACTTTCAGGCGCACCCTATCGTAGTGCTGACGGACCAAACCCTCAGGGCGATCCTCCGAACCCCCGATACTCCGGGCGACTTGTCGTTAGGCTGGGCGAGTTTGACTCTCTTCTAGCCACGGTCGTCCTTGAAAGCCCAGGTAATAGCTGATTTTATTGCGGAATGCATCTGGGGCAAGGAGCCGCCCCCGGCGGCGGAGGGGGCGTCCGAAGTAGAGCCCGTGTTGGAGACCGATCCGGCGGGAGGTGCCGAGCCCGCCTGGACCCTGCATGTAGATGGAGCTTCCAACTTTTCAGGGTGTGGAGCAGGCTTAATCCTAGCCGACCCCGATGGGCAATGTTTGGAGTACGCCTTGCATTTTGCGTTCCAGGTGTCGAATAATCAGGCGAAGTATGAAGCTCTGCTTGCGGGGTTGAAGATAGCAAATGAACTGGGCATTGGCAAGGTCCACGCCTTCTCCGACTCTTAGTTGGTCGTCAATCAGGTGAAGGGAGAGTTTGAAGCAAGGGATCCGTCCTTGGCCAAGTATTTAGACAAGGTACGAGACCTGGTGTCACAACTTAAATTCTTTGAAATCCTTCACATACCCTGGCAGCAAAACTCCCGGCGGATGCTTTGTCGCGATTGGCCACCGCTGCGGTTGGCACCTCCGACCGGACCTTTGTGGAACACCTCCAACACCCAAGCATCACTGAGGAGCCGACAGAGATCCACCAGGTTGAGCAAGAGGCCTCGTGGACGGATCCAATCCACGCATTCTTGGCGCAAGGGGCCCTCCCGGACGATCCGACGGAGGCCAGGCGCATCCGCTCAATGGCCTCCAAGTATGTCATCCTCGATGGGGCCCTCTACAAGCGCTCGTTTTCTCAACCATTGTTGAAGTGCTTGGGGCCGGCTGATGCGGACTATGCGCTCCGGGAGGTGCACGAGGGCATTTGCGTCGATCATCTCGGAGGAAGGTCCCTGGCTTACAAAATTATTCTCCAGGGCTATTACTGGCCCACAATTCAGAAGGACGCCTTGGATTTCGTACGAAGGTGCGATGCATGCCAGAGGTTCTCCAGCATTCAAAGAGGCCGGCCAGCCAGCTGATCCCACTCACGGCACCTTGGCCATTTGCTCAATAGGGGATGGATATCCTGAGACCTTTCCCCCCAGCCTTCGGTCAGCGAAAGTTCCTCCTCGTGGCCATTGATTACTTCACTAAGTGGGTGGAGGCGAAGGCATTGGCACAGATAACTGAGACCAAGGTAGATAATTTTGTCCGGAATAGCATTATTTTCCGGTTTGGGATCCCGAAGACGATCATCACTGATAATGGGAGGCAGTTCGACAACTCCCAGTTCCGGGACTTTTGCCAACAATACCACATCGCCCATCGGCTCACGTCGGTCGCCCACCCTCAGTCCAATGGGGAAGCCCCTGCCACGTTTCTGGCCCTGCGCTTACTGAGGGGGAGGTCATCCCCGTCCGACTCCACTTCAACGACCGGGACGGGCCGCTCCTCCTCCCGCCTCTTCTTCTGTCGTTCAGCGGTCTGCATAGGGGCCGACGCCGGGGCGGCCCTCTTCCATACCGCCCGTTGGATGACCTTTGACTTGTCCACCCGCTGCATCCTCTCTCTGCAATAAGGCACTCGGAGTCCATAAAAAAAAAAAAAAAAGAAAGAAAGAAGAGGAGAAGAAAGAGAGAACGGGGGTCGGCCCTTGCCTAGAAATCTATGGGGGCTGATCCCCGCTTGATGAAGGGTCTCTTCCTTCAACAGCTTATAGGCCGCCACTGGGCCAGCTCTCATGATCTCCGTAAAGGTGCCCAGGTCGGCCACCGACACCGACCTCCCCTCGCGGGCTCTCGCCCGCGACTCTCTCCACAGCGGCTCGAATCCCCAGGGCTCGAGGCTGCTGACGAAGAAGAACCTTGCCTTCCAACTGTGGACGGCTGATGGAAGGCACTTCAAGACCTTTCGGCCTTGGCGGGGGACAAACAGGACCCACTCCTTACTCCTAAAGTCCGTCTTCAGGTAAAAGAGACTACCGAAGAGGGACAGGCTGGGGTCGGACCTAATCCGGTGACACAACACAATGAAGCAGCATATGACTCGAATGCTATTCGGGGTCAGCTGCACTGGGGGACCCTATAGTGATTGAAGATGGTTATGAACAGCGGGTGCAAGGGGAACCTAAGGCCGGCCTTAAGGTGGGACTCGTACATCGGAAGGGTCCCTGGACCTAGGGTTGTTTGCCCTTCCCTCTCGGCCTGGAAGAGTTAGGTGCAGGGTGGTCGGAATTTCGTAGACGGCCCTGAGGTTCTTGACCCGTTCCCGGGTCATGGTCGAAAGGATCTCGCTCGGCCCCGGGTCCCTAAGCCTATGGGCCGAGCTTCTACTGCTAGACGCCATTGATGGGGAGAAGAAAGTGGAGAAGGACACACCAACCTGGAGGGGCTCTAGATGCCTGGTTTTGCGGAAGGTGGAGAAAGAGACTCGCAGCGAAGGAGAAAGAGAAGGGAGGCAGAGCTTGAGATCGTGAAATGAAGGAACAGCAAGGAAGCTTCCTCGCTCCGCCTTCGCCCCCTTTTATAGGCTCTGGGGGAAGGGGGGAGCCGTTGCCCGCCTCGGGCGCGCCCCCGCTGTCCCGTCAAGAGCCATAGCCACCTTTGCAGGATCCGAAGCGACGGGAGCACCTCTTCACGCGGATCGCGATCCGCGGGCGCGCTAGATCGACGGTATGGGACTGGCCCCTGAGGGTAGCGCCAACTGACCAGATGTCGACGCGTGGCGCGGCGCTCCACTTTGCCTCGTACTGGCGCGGGACAGCCTGGTCTTCATCATGGCGCCTAACCCGCTTTAACTGCCTCGCCTGCACTCCAACGAGCGGCTGACAGCTGTCCAAAGAGCCGTTCAGGGGAGGTTCGAAACTACCGGACGCCCCAATCCAGAGCCCGTTGCAGGCGCGCACGATCGTGCTCCTATCCTTTTGAGCCGCGTGACACTTCAAGGCCCAGGAGCAGGGGGGGCAACTGTTACGCCCGTTCGGCTTGTCCCGGGTCGGATCGACTTCGGGCGCCCGGTCGGCCGACTCCCGTGTAGAGTCCGGCCCCATGGTGGTTGACCCGGCGGCTTCGCGGACTGGCGGGTGCCTCACCATTCGTGCATCGCCCCTCTTCACGGCCCCGGTCGGCTCCTGGGATCCTGTCGATGGCCCTGGTCGGCTTCTACGAGACCAACCGACCCCAGCTCGAAGCTTTTAGGAGCCACTCTTCCCCTCCTCGACAAGCTCTGACATTCTGTTGTAACAAACTCCAGCGCGTGGCCATGACCCTTGTTGCCAGGCCACCACTCTGACACTTCTGCAACGCCGCCAGCCCACGACCTCGCCGCCACGCCCCTCCCGGGGGCATAGTCGGGCTTTCTCTGCCTGCTCTGCAATGGAATTTGGTAGTATTCCGTGCCTATAAGAGGCACCCGGGGGACCTTCGCGAAAGAGGGTAACGCTCTTCCTTCCTCTTCTCGAGCTCTCTTTCCAGCTTCTTCCCGTTCTGTTGCTCCAACCCTCCTCTAACTTAAGCATCGGAGTGTCCCCCACCGGAGTCCCTCTGGTGCCCAAGGACTTTTTTGCAGGTTGGCTGGTCGAGGAGTTCTCCGGCGCGTCCACCAAACCCGGTCCAGGAGGAACGGCGGCAACAGACTTCATTAGGGAAGTTGTGCTATTAGACTTGGAGAAGACTTCGATTTATAGGTTTTTTTTTGCTTCAGCAAGTGGAATTTTCTTCTGCTTTTTCTTCCTTCCGGAATGAGTTACGTCCATGATAATTGCTACTGGATATTGTAATTTTGTGCTATATGCACATTTATTGTATTGTTTGCGTTTTTTCCCAGCTTAAAGGTGAAATATGATAAAATAGGATATATTTTCGGATCTCTTTATATGCTTCTTATTGATAAAGATGCTACCTGTTAGACCTGTCATTATCATATAACGTTGAATAAAATTTATCCAATTTGGACATTAGCTTTCAGGAACTTGGTGGGTGTTGGAGACCCATATGAAGTTAGAGTAGCCATAGAAGAAAGGATTAGGCATGAAGCAACAGCCTCAAAGTTGCCAATTACTTTTGGGGTGTTATGTGATCGATTCATTCCTTTAGTGACTTTAAGAAAATATTATGTAAAATAACTAAAATGCATTAAGTTTTGCATGGTCCAGAATGTTCCACAACAAAAGTCTAGTCAAGCAGGATGAGCATGGCATACATGAAAACATTAAAGTCAGTGTGCTGTAAAACTAGTACTGGTAGGGTGAATAATGGATCTATTAGAGGTGAAGAGAGGTGATCGGATTTGTGGAAAGGTCAGAAAAAAATGGCAAGACCAAAAGTTACGTAGATGGAGATGAGAAAAAGCAAATGAAAATCTTGCAGTGAGACAGGATGTTGTCCTTAAAGAAGTGATGGCAAAGAAGTTTTCATGAAGCTTACTCCAAATAGTTGAGATGAGGCTCAATATTTGTTATAGTTATGGCTTGCAGTTTATCAATTGTCTGAGTCATTTTTCAAATGCGGTATATTTTTCTTAATGATTATCACATATGTTAGTTTCAGCAGTAGATTGTCAACTAAAATAATTCATTTTTATTTATTTAATTTATTGCTGACCTTGTTTTGGTTCTACTTTTTCATCAGTATATTTTACTTTTAATACATAACATTGTTTAATCAGTTCCCAATGATTATTGCTTTTTGCCCTGAATAGGTGATGCATTGCATACTTTACGGACCAACCTCAATGATCCCAATAATGTGCTGCAAAGTTGGGATCCAACTATGGTTAATCCATGCACATGGTTCCATGTTACATGTAACAATGACAGTAGTGTTATTAGAGTGTAAGTGGATGAATCTCTATTGCACATCTTATAACTGTGTGACCGTCTTTTGATTTGCTTGGTGCTTATTGTAATCATTGTTTTCTATGTTTGCCCCCAGTGATCTTGGAAATGTAGAATTATCTGGTACATTGGTCCCCAGCTTGGTCTGTTAAAAAACCTGCAATACCTGTAAGTTATGGATTTTATTGGGGGTTCTCTGGGTGATTTATTGATTGTTGAATAACACATGAAGCAGTTTAATAAGATTGCATTTGCATTCTTACATAATTCAAAATTACCATGGACAGTATATCCTACACAATGATGGTAAGCTTGGCATGAAGCTACCTGTTTGTATATTTTTTGTGGATAATATTATTGAATGGAAAAAAGATTGAAAAGTAGAGGTGGGGCTACAATTCTAGTTCCAATTGTGAGGAGTCAACATAGGTTGTTTTCCTTCTTCCTGACATGTTACCAGGGCATTTCTGATCTTGTTTCAGCCGGAAGGCATTGCTCAAATTTCTAGCATGGTTGAAGTATACGTCTTTTATTTCATCAAATAGCACTAGCAATCTCCGTGGTCCTTTCAGACCACTGACCCAAGTGATTATTCAAGTCTTGTTTTGTGTAAAATGGGTCACAGAAATGCATAATGGATTTTTAAGTCACTACCATTATTCCTTAGGAAGCATTTTGCTGGTTATCTCACTACTTCATCCCCCTAAGTGAAAACTGATACACATTATGCTGATATAGTAATATGACTTTTGTGCTTTTATTGTACCATATCCGGAATTCTTGGTAATAATATAGAACATTATGAGTTTAATGGGTCAAACTAGGATCTCCTTGATTTTTAGAACATTTTTTTCTACTGTTTCTTCATTCAATAATTATATTTCCATGACAACTGTACATTACCTATGTTTATTATCTTTTTTAAGGCTAGGTAATTTGTTTTATATGCATGGTTGGAAATGATGTATGCGAGCATGTGATACAATAGAATAGTAAGGTATCCATCTTTCGTTGACCTTTGAAAGATAAGGTATAGAAGAGGAAGAAAGTCAGGGAAAAAACAAGGGGAAACTGAAGAATCCATTTAAAGTTTTCGTGGAACCTAAAATTGGATAACTGAATTTCATGGTTCTCATAATTTTGGCATCATTTCACGGACATATTAGACCATAAAAACAAATATTTAATCAACTCTACAACATCCAATCATAATTTAATGAGGTAACCCTACCAACTCTGCTAATCTTTTCTAAAACCACTTAAGAATAAGAAACTTTGTCCCGGCTCTTGAGAATCATGATGACATGATTGAATAAATTCATCGATCTATGTTGGAGATTGGGTCCATCCTTGGAACTAATATGCTAAAAACTGGGGGCAGAAATGATATCTATGTAGGAAAATGTCTGCTCAAAGTAGCACCAAGGAAAAGAGTGGTAGAATGAGCGAGAATGTGTTTTGGGATGGGATCAACACTATAATATTCCAGTTCTCACTTCTAAGCTCGCACATGTTTACAACGTGTATTGACATGACATGGAAATGGGCATTTCATTATGAGGATATGGCAGAACATCAAAATGGGTGGGTGGGGATCATAGATATGGTTAGCCATATTGCTTGAAGCAACTTTCTTAGGCTCACTACATGACAAGTTTTCATTTGTATAGATTATTAATTTTTTGGGAAATAAAGATGCATTCCCATGAATGTCACCAATATACGGTAGCTCCAGTCGGCATTCCAGTAATTCCTACCTAGATCCCGCCGCTGTACAAATGCCAATTTTAAGATTACAGAATTAAAAAAGCTATGCATGTGATGCAATGTATATAATTGTCTCTGTTCTCCAACTTTGGTTTTCCTGTATTTATCATAAGATGTCTATTACTTGCCATAAATTTTTCTGCCCAATTTTAACTATAATTCTTTATTTTTTAGTAACATGATTCAATGTATATAGTTGTCTTTCTGTTCTCCAACTCTGGTTTTCCTGTATTTATCATAAGATGTATGTTGCCATAAATTTCTCTGCTCAGTTTTAACTATAATTATTTATTTTTTCAGTTAATATTTATTTTAGAAACTTGAAGATCAGTCTTGTGAAAATTTCCTTGTCTTCTTATTTTTAGTATGGATAATTGAGCTTACATTTTTTTTTTCTTGACAGGGAAATTTACAGCAATCACATTAGTGGAACAATTCCTAGTGAGCTGGGGAATCTGACGGAACTGGTGAGCTTGGATCTGTACTTAAACAATTTGACCAGGGTAATACCTGACTCACTGGGAAATCTTTCAAAACTTCGTTTCCTGTAAGAATCTCATCCTTTATATTTCTGTTCTATGATCATTGTAGTTTATTTCTTCTTTTCTTTATAAAACTGCTGGCTTTAAATGCTCAGCTCAGTTACTTCCTTATCATTTGATCATCTGTTTGTTTGTTTTGAAATTCATCATAGAGAACTATTAATGGGTGTAAATTTCCTAGTCTGGGTGAATATTACCCTTTAATTTCTGCAGATGTTCTTTGTAGATCATGATATTTCAGAAGACTAACAAGTAACAACTTACTATACCAAATTGTTATTGATGACAAAGTGCATTCCCATCTGCTTGTTTGAGCTTAGCTTTTGTTTAAATTAGCTTACAAGTAATCCTACTACTGATTGGGAGAAGTTGATATAAGTGGGTCTATCACTGTTACAAAATATTTGCAATGATGTATGTGCCATAACATTGGTCCTGACATTGGGATGGGTGTATAAATTCCAAATCATTTATTTCCTTTTGTTGTTCATCTAGAAGCATTCCATATTAAATCTGGTTATCTATTTCTTATTTTAACAATTCTGTATCAACCAATTTGTATGGGGATGCTTTTAGTAGAAAGACCTTCTGTTGTGTGAATTTGCTGTGTATCTGGATGTTATAAGCTGTTTCTGCATCTTCATTGACAGTCTTGTTTCCATGTGCTATGCTTTTTATAACGAGAATCTGAAAATATCCCCCTTTTTTTCTTTTGGTGGGGATGGGGAGGGAGTGGAGTGGGGTTGCCTGTGGGGTGTTATGTGATTGCCATTTCTTTGGGACATGATGAAGGTTTTTACAGTACCACAATAGGGTAATTGATGTTGTATGGTTAAAAAATGTAGGGCAGTCATGAGGATGTTTATAAAGCTCCACAAAGACAAGAATGTTGCTGTTGATGCGTTTTAAACTAAGAAGAAGGGTTATGCTGTTTTTCGACATCTTAAATTTCAAAATCATGTTATTATCATATTATTTAGCTATTTAGATTCTAATATATGATCCTATAGTAGGTGTTTGGTGGTTAAAAGGGGGAAGTTCAAATATAAAGTTGAAAGATGATAGTGAGGAAAATTTATGACCTTAAAACATTTTGTTCAAATTAGAGATTTCTACGTCCAGGATTTAAAGATTTTGTAAAACACTATTCTGCTTCCAAACATATTTAAATGACAACTTTTAATTTCCAAAAACATGGTCACATAATATTAGTTTTTTCTAATACGTCCAGATGGTTACAGTACCATAGGAGTTATAATGATGGATAACTAAGCTGCGAGTAAGCAAATTAGATGAAAATGGAAGAAAAATTAAAGCCTGCTTTTCCCGAAGTTGTGTCAAGGGATTTGAAAAGGTTGTGTTAGGAGAAGAGATGGCTCTTTGTATTCATAATTACTGTATCTGATAAGAGGGGGGGAAAAGAAAAGGTAGTTTGGGAGAAGCATAACTGTTATGTTTCTAATCATAAATAAATTTAAACTACTTTCTCTATGTAGTATAAATTTGTTCTTTATTAAATTCATACATTCCTTCTGTAAATGACATCTTTTTATGAATCCAAAATAGGAAATTTCATAAGTTTAATGATAAAATGACAAATAGTCATGGAGTTTGCAGACCAATTATTTATTTATTGTTCTTTAAATTGAACATCCACGTTTATAATTTCTTGATTCTTGATTTTTTTCTGGAAGGATAGCCGGCTTAACAACAATAGTCTGTCAGGTCGTATTCCTCAATCATTAACCAAGTTCAATACCCTCCAAGTTCTGTAAGTCACTGTCCTTTATATCATGCAATAGTCTGTCCCATTATTTTTCTTTTGCAAAATTGTTCTTTCTTAATTATATGAACTAGAATGAACAAGCAATTATGATAAACATGCAGAGATCTGTCAAGCAACAAGCTATCTGGAGAGGTTCCATCAACTGGCTCTTTTTCACTATTCACCCCATCAGGTTTCTTGCTCATAAATCTTGTCAACTAATTGGACTTTCTGTGGCTTTAGCAGGATTACTCTAATACTCTCCATGGAGACTCTATCTTGCAGTTTTCAAAACAATCCTGAATTATGTGGCCCGGCTACAACAAAGCCTTGTCCGGGTTCTCCACCATTTTCTCCACCTCCTCCATATAATCCAACACCAGTCCCATCACCAGGTAAAACTTTGATTATTCCGTTTATGATGCGAAACTCTTGCAAGAAAAATCTGGTTAACTTTTGTTTGGTTTTTAATGAACATGCTGCAAAAGATGGTAATCCACTTTATTATAATCCTAATGCCTCGTTCAGCAGAAATTGGCCTACCAAATTATTTCATTTATAATGATATCTTGGTGGGAGTCTCCCAAAGTAAGATGTAAGGTATCTCTGCTAATGGGCAACCGAAACCTCTCCCATGACTTGTTCAAAGTTTTAGGGAATTTACATTTGGTTTTGGTTTGAAATGGCAGTCTTTTAGTTTTGATTATTACAATGGCATGTTGAGTGTTCAAACTAACTATTGGGGCCATCACTTTCTTTTCCTTTAATTTCTGACCTTATTCATCCAAGGAAGCCTCTTTGAGTAACATGCATTACACTGCTTTCAAATATGCATACTTGTGACATGGGACTGGCTAAATCATAGAAAACTGTGAGTTGACTTATTATTACATCTGGTTCTGTCATTGCAATAGGAAGTAGTGCCTCTAGCACTGGAGCAATTGCTGGGCGAGTTGCTGCTGGTGCTGCTCTGCTGTTTGCTGCGCCTGCAATTGGGTTTGCATGGTGGTTCCGCCGTAAACCACAAGAACATTTCTTTGATGTACCTGGTTAGTACTATCACGAATTGTTAATAGATTATACACAAAATAGGATATAATTTTATAAATATTTTTTTGGCACAGCTGAGGACCCTGAGGTTCACCTGGGCCAGCTTAAAAGGTTTTCTTTGCGAGAACTGCAAGTTGCAACTGATGGTTTTAGCAATAAGAATATTCTTGGCAGAGGAGGATTTGGAACGGTCTATAAAGGACGACTTGCAGATGGTTCATTAGTGGCAGTAAAAAGACTAAAAGAAGAGCGCACACCAGGTGGGGAACTTCAGTTTCAGACAGAAGTTGAGATGATTAGCATGGCTGTACATAGAAACTTGCTCCGGCTTCGTGGGTTTTGCATGACGCCCACGGAGCGGTTGCTTGTCTATCCCTTCATGGCTAATGGAAGTGTTGCATCATGCTTGAGAGGTACTCTATGATCCTTCTATTACTTGCCTATTTTTATGCCATGAGTGCCTTTAGGACTTCCTGCCCTCAGTTCTTTTTCTCGGTTACTGGTGAGGGCAATGAGAAAATTTAAGGATCTCTCCCTGCTTCGCTTTAAGAGGGTGAGCCTTGATGCAATGGTAAGGTTGTTCCATTGTGACTTGAAGGTCATAGGTTCAAAACATAGGAATGTCCTCACTGTATGGGGGGAGGCTGCATACATTTGACTTTCCCTAAACCCTACAGCAGCTGAAGTCTCGTGCACCAAGCCATCCTTTTTCTTCCCTTATTTCACTTTTATTTAAATGCTTTAGAGGAACTGTTTTCTACTTATTTGTGCACGGACATGCATTCACAAAGCAACAAACATGAGAGCACTGACCTATACATCCCATGAATGCACAGTTGCACCTATACGCATCTACACGTCTGTATTCAGGTATTAGTCTTTGGCATATTTAGTGTTTTTAGTCGTCTGAAGTTTCCTAAAAGTCTCCTAATGGTAATTTGCAGAGCGGCCTCCATCTGAGCCACCACTTTCTTGGCCAGCTCGAAGAAGAATTGCACTAGGGTCTGCAAGAGGACTGTCTTATTTGCATGATCATTGTGATCCAAAGATTATTCATCGTGATGTCAAAGCTGCAAATATTTTGTTGGATGAAGAGTTTGAGGCAGTTGTAGGAGACTTTGGCTTGGCCAAACTTATGGACTACAAGGATACACACGTAACAACTGCAGTACGCGGAACAATTGGGCACATTGCTCCAGAGTATCTATCCACTGGAAAGTCTTCGGAGAAGACTGATGTTTTTGGCTATGGAATCATGCTTCTTGAGCTCATTACAGGGCAAAGGGCATTTGATCTTGCCCGTCTTGCAAATGATGATGATGTGATGTTGCTTGACTGGGTAAGCACTGTTCTCGCATCTCATATACTAGCTTCTTGAATGCTTTTCTGGGTTTATGTGGATGAGTTCCTTCAAGGAATAGGTTTTTGATAAAAATTAGAGCAATTATTGGCAACCATGACAAATTGGAGATCAATTTTGATTTTACACACGGTTTGTCCACACGGTTAGCTTGTGACCATTGAGATTTGGGGGTTCATATAGAAACTTTTTAGAACATGTTATGTTTGATTCTCAAGTGAACACTTGTAAATATTATATCATCTGTTTATCATTTAATTGTTGTTTGAGATTTAGTGGAGCAATGTCCCAATCTTTAATTTGGTCGACAACACAGTATTGTGGGGAAAAAGAGAATCACATTTTAACTGACCTTTAATCAATCGACCAGGTGCCCAGTGCATGGTGGAAGCCTCTTTTTTTTATTGTAAAAGGTAAGATGTGAAATCAATGCTTAAATGCCTAAGTTCATATATTTTCACTTTGGATTGCCACCATAAAATTTCTCACAAATACATGGCCAGTGTCCTGGGGATCTCAGATTTGCAGAAATATCTTTATGAATAAGTAGATGACCTATGGCACTTGTATTCTGAACCGAAAGTTGAGTGCATGTGAGGCCACGAAGCTATAGATGCTGAGAATGGACTCCACAACCTCCGTGATAGAACCATCTGTGAGAACTCAATGCATCATTCACGTTTTATATTGTGGAAGACCAGAAGGGGAAATAACCATTAATCGTGCTACATCTTTATGAAAATGCAGTTGGTGGCCAACTTCATTTACGTGTGATTTATGTTCTGCTTGCAGGTAAAAGGACTCCTGAAAGAGAGAAGGCTGGAAATGTTGGTTGACCCTGATCTGCAGAACAATTATGTAGAAGCTGAGGTGGAGTCACTCATACAGGTTGCCCTGCTCTGCACACAGGGCTCCCCAATGGACCGGCCAAAAATGTCAGAAGTGGTGAGAATGCTCGAAGGTGATGGCCTTGCTGAGAGGTGGGAGGAATGGCAGAAAGTTGAGGTGGTACGCGATGTGGAGATGGCCCCTCACCGCAACTCTGAATGGATTATTGACTCTACAGACAACCTAAATGCAGTTGAATTGTCAGGTCCAAGGTGACCATCAAAATGAATTTAAAAGAAATTATTTACAGCTTCTTCACCCCTTGTGTCTTCCATAAGCCCATTCTGTATCCAAGTGAAATTCCATATTTGTGCATATGAATCTGGGGCCATTTTATCATCTGCAGCAATTTATTGATTGTGAAATGCTCTCTTTTTACTTTGTGATGCTGCTTTGGTAGCAGCCTTCTTGCAGGAGGCAAATTGCAGACTTTGCAAGTAGGTACTATTTTGCTGTTTACACTGCAACAACAATTTCTGTATTGACAAAGCTCTTGTTTGTGATGCACGGTGAGAGCATTTTGTACTCTGATGATTAATATATGATAATTTATATTGACACGTAACGAATTAGTCCATAAGTACTAAGCACTGTTGTATGATGGCCTTTTGTGGTGAATATTGGTGGTCACTGTTTTACGATATCTGTTCTTCGGTAGGTCTCGCGTTATGCAGTTATTGGTATTTGAGATGCATGCTTGCATTGCATTTTTGGCTGTCAGCTTACAGTCTTATCGTGCTGGAGAACATGAATTAATTCACCGTGGTCGTCCATGACCATAGATTTTTTTTCATTTTTATCGTGTCTCTAAATAAAATGATATCTGTTTTCACAATCGAAAATTTTGACCATTCTTTTCCAAAACAAGCCATACACTCTAAAAAATAATATTTTTTTTATTTAATAAAGAATGATTTGGAAGGTTATATTACTGTTTCTCCATTATTTCTTGTTGTCCTGTGTTATGATGGCATTACAGCCGTTATAGCAGTTGTTATTTTAATGCTAAAATTTATAAGTCTCTACAAAATTGGCAGCTATAGCTATTTTAACCGGTTTCAGCACGGACCATTATCATGGAAAATGCCATCATTTGAAAGCCACCAAACGAGATAAAACAGGTAATTTATAATAGAATAGTCAAAAACCATTCAAAAGTTACATCAACCGGGCTACTTATTAAAAACAAACAACACTTTTATTCACCATATACAAAGGCCGCCTTCAAAGACTGGCATGCTAACCCTACGCAATCGACTTGAAGAACCAATACAACATGCAGCATCAAGGAGACCGTCCTAGGAACGGAAGTTGCTCAGCTTGCATGAACAAAACCGGCTGCTCCTCATATATCACACTCAGAACTCAGAATGATCTACTTAACTATGAATACCTGATCTTTTGATCCGAGCCCTGCGAGGCGAACAGGTTGGGGTACGACAAGTATGGATCATCCTCGAAGGAGGTTAACCGTTGAGGCACAGAAGAAGACCGATGCTCGGGCATTCGTTCCTTTGAAACAGGTGATTCGTCTTCCATCCCAGGCACTTCTTGATATGAAAGATATCGTTCACTCAATCCCCACCTTGATTCGAAAATGTTATTCATATTATCAAAAGAATCTTGATGATCGGATATTGATTTCCCGGTCATGTCCTTCTGTCGATGAGAGCCTTCCCCCTTGGATTCACTGTTGTTCATTTTTGTTACAAGATCCGTGATTCTAACATGTGCAAGGTTTGCAGCAGCACGTGCAGCTGCCGCAGCTCTCTCGGCAGTTTCGGCAGCAGCCTGAGCAGCAGCCAATACATCCTGCAAGTCTACATTGCCCTTACTGTTGTAATCTGGGAAATGGAGGAAGCTGGCTCATTTTTCTTTGCAGATAATGGAGCAGAAGAAAGCGAGGACAACGGAGCTCTCTCGCATTGCCTCTCCGACGATGATACTGAAACAGATGAAAATACTGGGGGAGAGGGCGCTGGCTCGGTTTGCTTGGCAGACACTTGATCAGAAGAAAATGATGGAGAAGAGACAAATGGGATGAACTGTTTGGCTTCCCTTGAGGCAACTGAAACATCAGGCTGGGTGTAGGGGGAAGCAACCGATGCCTCTTCTGGTTTATTTTCTCCAGGCTCCACCTGAGGAACATGTGACATCTCGCTTGCAGCATATTTGTTGACCTGATCAAGTTCCAGTCATGTGGTGGAGAGGATGGTACAGGTGGAACCATTTCTGGAGCCGAGGGAATATCAGATGTTGAACGGACAGAAACTTTTGGAACTTCAGGAAGATCTATTGAATCAAAGCCTGCATCCAAATCCGATTCTTCACGAGACTCTTCCACATGGTTGGAAGACACTGCTTCATCGTGTTTCTCTTTGGGAAGAGCCAACGTAGACCCATTGGTAAAGTGGTTTGGTCCATTCTGATGAAAAGATATGATCCTTGTATCGGTCATTGAAGAAATATGATGTAACACCAGAACATAAGCGCTTCAACTCACCAACAAATCCTCATGTGGTTTAAGAAACTCGGTTTCAGAGGCAGATGGATCCCAGTCCAACTCATGCTCTTCAGCAATTCCTTCAGCAACTTCAATTTTGCTTCCACTGAAGGAGCTCGAACCGACAAAAGTTCGATTATCTGTTGAAAAAAATTTTTAGGAAAAAGACTGCAACAAATCAAAAAGGATGAATGCAAATTTGATTACTGGCACTTAGACGTTCATGTGACCTGGCGGTTGACTCCACAGTCCGGAATGAGCCCGGTGGCAGCTGCAACAAATTCCCTGCCATATTTGGCTGCAAACAACATCTGAACTTGCTGCAACTCGGGTAAATCTGCACATCTTGGTGCAGCGAAACAAATGCTGGAAATTGCTTCTTTAAGGTCAAGAGGACATTCCCTGAACAATTTTAAGGCAGGTTAGACCAGGAGCTCTATGTTGCATATGAATATAAAACTCAAAAAAAAGAAGAGCAAACTCCATAAATAATTGAAAGAAATATTCAGCGGATACATTGATAGTATCTTTGTATTAAGTAGATGGGATGATCCAGAAAAGAATTCTACCTCTCAACTTAAAAAGAATTAACAACTTTAAATAAAAGCAACTTTGCATTTGTACAGCAGATTAGTTTGAGTTCTATAATACACAACCAAACTCTAGAGTGACGAAGGAACATGTAAAATATCACATGTTTCTTCTTTTCTTTTCCCTTTTTTCACCCTTTCTTTTTCTCCCCCCTTTTTTTTTTGGTTGGACGAGGTGGGGGTGGGTGTGTGTGTTTTTTATTTTTTTTGGGGGGCAGCCAGGGGCTCGCAATAGGGCACGTGTTCCTTTTTCCTTTTCTTTTAAGTCTGCAACCCTCCCCTCCCGTAGAAAAAGACACAACATGCAAGAACCAAACCAAGCCTATGGAACTAATGCAACGGAAAGACCTATTGATTGTGTTTAAGCCAAGAGTGCTGGCAAGAAACTATGCCCAGCCAGTACTGCCAGCTGGCATAGATCGGCATGGCACCTATCAACTCTTTTTCAAAAAACAAGTTAATTAAAAAAATACATGCTTTTTTTTTTTCCGCTGAGCATGGCACAGCACATATCATGCCAGTGGGTGACTCGCATGTTTACCAGCATTCGCTGAGCATGGCACAGCACATATCATGCCAGTGGGTGACTCGCATGTTTACCGGCATTGATACTTAAACCTCGGTTTAAAGATTTGTTGGTTCCCGTGAAGATCTACCAACCATGTAGGGGAACAAGTAAACAAAATGCTTTCCTTGAAAATCTATCAACCATGCACTGGAGCAAGCAAGGCTTTCCCCTTTTAACGATAAAGGAAACAATACCTCTCAGGGTAATTAATATCAATCAAAATTTGCAAAATTTTCAAAGTGAAAAATTATGCTGGTATTATGTCAAGCATGCAAAATTTTTGTTAACAAGGATACAACAAATAAGATAGAAATGCAAAAGATGCCAACTAAACCAAATTTAAAGTTCCAAGGAACCCTATTTGTTGGTCACTAAAGCAAATAAAGTTACTGTTCTTCAAGTTTTATAATATTTCGTACTTCTCCAATTTCACAAGATGAACACATCAATATGATTGTCAGTTAAATGTTCAATGTGTTAGACTTCAATGGGTATAGTAGAGGTGCCGCCATCTATGTATCTTGTTATAGGCAAGCAACATCAGCATATTTTTTAAAATCCTATTTAATGGTCATCAAAGAAAATAAACTTACTTTTCTTCCAGTTTTATAATTTTCATGCTTCTTCAATTTGACAAGATGATCCCTTTGATATGAATGCCAGTCATATCACACATAGCATGGCAATGTTTCATATGTCAGACTTGAGAAAATCTGTATGGAAGGGTAATGGTACAAGTGCTGCTATATTTCTATCTTGTTATAGGTAGGACAAAATCTGCACGCATATCTCAATTTCATCAAAAAGGTTCTAATAATACTTTAATCATCAATGCCTATTATTTAATAGTGATAAAACATATATTGTTAGAGATCAGGTTCTAATAATACTTTAATCATCAATTTCTATTATTTAATAGTAATAAAAGATATATTATTAGAGATCAAGAAAAAACAATGAGTTGTTACTAACATCACGTATACATAGAGGCTTGCAAATAAAAAACTACTAAATGTCAGGATAAATTATGCAAGGCATTTGGCCCTCGGTACATATTGAAAGGTTTTAAGTCTTAGCAAGATAGGGGGCATCCCAATTGTCCCATTTTGTTCCTATAAGACAACTGACACTAGGATGGCAGCTGAAAAGGAGTGTCAAAGGATTTGGATTGATTTGGATCCCCTAATGCAAGACATAGTCTACTCTCAAGATCCAAAAGTCTGCAGCTAAGGAAAGCCTCTTCTTCATAAGATCAAGAAGATACTTGCTAGTTTTGAAGATTTTCAAATCTCTCATACCTGGAGAGAAGCAAACCGACTGATTTTAGGTGATCTTTGATTATGTAGTTGTAGTAGACATATTTAGTCTTCACATTTTCCCTTTGATTTGTAAAGTTAATTGAAGAAGGTAGATCCAGTTCTAATGGAACTGCAAATTGTTTATATATATGGAAACCAACAAAATGATATAATCACATTAAATTATCCCTTACAATTGATTCTAATGGAAGCATCATAGTCATGATAACACCCACTAAAACTGCATATTCAAAAACAAGTAACACATTTAGAGCTTCATTTTCAATAACCAATACGCAGAATTCCACAAACATAATCAATGAGCACCAATCATTAGTAATTAGATGAAAGGACTGCATAGAAAGGTTCTAGTAGCATACAAATCCAATTACAGATGTAGTTTTGTCTTTGAAGATATGTTTGGTAGCCGGGAAAAGATATTGAAAAACTAAAGAACTTGGAATCTTTGAAGTTCTAGCCATTTAGATGATGGAAAAACTAAAATAATACAAAAATTGATTTCCAAATCTTATTAGGTTTTTCCTTTTCCTTGGAAAATATTTTCCTTTTTCTTTTCCTCTTGCATGGTTCTCCAAGCAACCAAGCATACCCTTAATAAATGACAAATGACATATAAAACATGCAAGATGCTAGTTTACCTCCCAACTGAGGAACCTTGAAACATAAATGAAACATTTTGGAATCAAACCATAATGACAAAATTGCTTGGTATGTATCTCAGGCTTATCATTACTTGAAACATATGAATTCCTTGGTAAGCATGGTGTACCAGTGCATGATACCATATTCCTACTACCTATTATTCATTTTCAATTTATATTATTTCCATCAAAGATGCACTTCTCAGACTCCACAAACACTGAATGCAACTCCACAACAAACTGCCCCAAAAAAATTGGCAGAATTTAATAGCTGCTAGCTGTCCTATTTGTTAAATAGGATGTCGGATTTTAAATTCCACCTCTCAGACGATGAAACTTGTTCGGTAATTTACCAATATTTCATTAAGTTGAAAGAGATGTCGACAAGAAAACATTTGCCAACAAAACCAATTATAATTCCTAGAAATATGCAGAGTTAAATTATGACACAAACATAATTCTATAATGAAAGAATGCAAACATAATTATACAATGAAAGAATACGAACATGCATACATCCATGCATGCATGATGGACAAAAAAAACTAGAATCAACCACTAACCTCTGCGTCTCAATTATGGGAAGGCGGACAGCTATTAGCTCACAGAACAACTCAATGATCTCCTGTGCTGCCATCATGTTCTCCTCCCGAATAATATGCTCCACCTGTGACCAATGCAAAAGTAATCAATCATCAAAATACTCTGGACATAAAGAAAATACCTCCTTCTAGTTTGCTCCATTTATTGGCTGGACCCTGTGGCGTGGTAACACTCCTCAAACCATGAGAAGAATAAAGATAAGTTTGATTTCACTAATTAAAAAAAAAAAAAAACCCGAATCCGGGCCGTAGCCTCCTGCCCATTCTCAAGAAGCTTTGCAATATCTCTTCATATCTGCTTCAATTGAATCTCCCTTCGATTCCGTAGCAACTTTATTCTCGGAATCGTCAGCTTCAGCAGTGTTTTGCTGATCAGATACAAAATTTATAAAACAAAAAGAATCAATTCCCTCATTATAAGAAAGACCTATGACTTCATCCAAATAAAGATCTTCAGCAAACTATTTAAACACCGACCAAACAAAACAACGATGACATCAAAGCACCAAACTCCTTCAAAAGTTCAATCTTTATATTATAAAAAAGACACAATGTCATCAAATTACGAACTTGATGCCACAATCTGAAAAACCCTTAAATCAAAAACAACCATACATCAGAGACACAACAAAGAAGCCTCTCCCTTTTTAGCATCCAAAAAGCCGATTTTTTTCAAGGGAAAAAAAAAAACTGAAACAACAAAGAAGGAAAACTGGAAATATCAGAACTAGTACAAAACACCCCAAGAATCCAAAATTCCCATCATCGACCAAAAACCAAAGGCGAACCCGATCCAGCACAAGATAATTAAATACGACTGAAACAAAGAAATTAAATAATTTTAACATACCATTTGGCTCCTTTGAAACCCTTATTGAAGAAGCCATCAAGCATCGACATTGCGAATCAAATTCTATCGATCGAGCCTTCTAAACTTCTTCCGGAACGGAGATCATCGACAAAGAATTGATCTTTATATTTGTCCGAGATCTAACCAAATAAAGAATTGATCTTTTAGATTTGTCCGAGATCTGGCCAAATAAGAGAGAGCGAGAGTTCTTTTGCCGTCGTGGTACCTTAGCGAGGAAGGAATCAGGAAGTTGGTAATGGCTTGTCGCATGGAGGTATTGATAAGGACTTATTATCAGCCGTTCGTGTCCAGTCGTTTATGGCGTCCCCGCCGGCCAATAATTCGAGAAATCGCGACGGAGGGTTGGGATGGAGATGTGGACGGGAGATGATAAGTCCGCATGAGAATTGTATAGGGTATACAAGCACCCGAGTTTTCTCGGACGGATGCTTTCCTTCGGCTCGAAGGTTCTCTCTCTTTTTTTTTTTCTTTTATTTTCCCTGCGGAACGTTCGGACAGGTGTATTGATCCATTTAGCGTGCGGTGTGGATTAATGTTAATAATTTGCTCTTCTTTCTTTCATAATGCTTCCATATCGAGCACGTGTGACGCGCATGAAAGAAAAGAATACAATGTTCTTTGCCATTTGACTGATTTGAGTTACATTTTATCCTAAACAAAGCGGAGGCGACTACCCCACCCGCCCTGTCTAATGACTCTATCAACTAAACTAATTGACATCCATGAAGTGGATTAAAGTTGCAACGGTAAAGTCCAATCATAATGCATTGGGATAAAGTTAAAAAATTTTTATTTTGATTTGGCGTTGCATTTAGTAACAGGCAATCTATTTAGATTATTGATAATTTAACGGATCTTATTACGTTATTATGTTTATTATATTTTTCTAGATGGCAATCTATCATCTTTGATAATCTGAATTGTCTTTCAAGAAATAATTTAGATTATCTCTAGGAGGAATGGTAATCCAAATTACCATCTCTCGGATAATCTTTCAAACAATATTACCTTTTCCTTCTCCCTTTCTATTATAATAATATAATATAATATAATAATATTATTTGAAATTTTGTCTCTCATAAGCTAAACTTATATGTCTTTCAATACCAATCTCTTCGCTCAATACAACATCAGTAGTAGCGTAACCTAAATCTTCACATAGATTTTAAATTTGACTTAAAGTTTAACATATCCAATAATTTTCAACAAATATAGGGATGATCAAATAATCCGATCCAAAATTACTAACCTAGCTATCAAAGATTCTACCAAGATGTGCATAGCATATTTTTATATAATATAATTTATTTTACTGATAGCAAATTACCAATCTATGCATTATCTCAAATATATTTTTCATTACATTTTTCAATAATAATCCATATATAGGTTCATCATAAACTTATCCTTTTTAATATTATTAAATTCTTGCACAATCTACATCCTAAACATTTTTTTATAATAGTCCTAAAATTTATAATCCGATAATTAATAATAAAACTGGCATGTTATCATGATCTACATCCATATCAGATTTAGGATTTCAAAATCATTTAATTAATAATCGAACATACATATTCAACATAATTCACTTACATAACATACTATTTTTTCAAGCCAGTACTCTTGATGCTTAGGTCAAACCTACATATCAAAGACAAAGATACATCATATCCAGCTTTTCAATATCCATCATATGCTTACTTATCATGATTAAATATTATAAATCATTCAACTCTTTACACTCATCTTAGATCAATCTTACTATTTATATTAAAGACAAAAATCATGTTCCTCTTTTGCACTAATCATATATCAGATTCTATGTACAACCTAAAGATTAGAAATCCAAACTTCAAGTCTATTCTTGTAACTTTTTTCATGTCCCAATTGATCATAATACTAAGTTCAAATACCTCTTGAGTCATAATCATAATGATAATTATCCAAATTTTAATATCATTCAAATCATATCCTAATCACTTATATTACAGTCCCAAGTGATCATACTTTATGCTTCGATATTATTCATGTCATATCCAAACCACTTATATCACAGTCCCGAGTAATCATAATCTAAGTATCACTCATGTCATGTCCTAATCACTTATGTCATATCCTAAGTAATCATAACCTAAGTTTTGATATCATTCTGTCATATTCTAATAGCCACCACATTAATTTCTAATCACTTATATCACAGTTCCAAATAATTATAACCTAAGCTCTGATACCACTCATGTCATACCCAAATCACTTATGCCATAGTTCCAAGTAATCATAATCTAAGCTCTAATACTCTGTCCCATCCCGAACCAGCATTGGGATTGGCTATGCAATAGTCGCACAAATCCTAAGTATCATCCTAGATCATGCTAGACCTAAGTACACAAGGTTCTCATCATTTACCAAAATTAAAATTTAATTTAATTAACCATTACCATTAAAATAATTGAATAACAACCAAATAATCAACTCATTCAACTCATGATCACTAAATGATCAACTTATTCGTTACATGGGTATCAAAAATAGAACTAACTAAATAAATAAAGATCTTGGTACTCGATCTCATGCTTGTCCCCATCCCATGCTATGCATCATGTGACTTTAAAATAATAGAAAAGTGGGGAGTGAGCTTTGTAACCAGTAAGGACTTTATACAGTCACACAATAATAATATAGTTTGAAAATAACATAGAGATAAGAGTATATTATGTCATGCAACCAAACAACTCAAATATTATAAATAACAAAACCTTTAAAAAGTCATATATTCTTTTTATATTTCAATTGAGTCATCTCTTTTTTAGGATTCTGGATTAACCACGATCATGCTGTAACCCATAACTGGCAATTTTAATATCATACTTCAGCCTGTGACTAGCAAGCTCGTTATCACACTTCAACCTATGACAGGTGTTACCGCCAAGATCGTCGTGGCTCGTAGCTACTGTCGGCGCCGGAGATGCGCTTTCCCTGCCGCTCGGCCGTCCTCGGCTCCCGGACCCCCGCGCTGGGTGCGGTCGCCTTGCCGCCCGGCAGTCCTCCGCTCCTGAACCTCCGAGTCGCCAAGATCGTCGTGGCCCGTAGCTGCTGTCGGCGCTGGAGATGCGCTCTCCCTACCGCCCGGCCGTCCTCGGCTCCCGGACCCCCGCGCTGGGTGCGGTCGCCTTGCCGCCTGGCGGTCCTCGCTCCTGAACCTACGAGACAGGGGTTAGAGACCCGGACGGGGTTTCCAGTAGGGGCACTCCAATGATCAAGTCAGTGACAATCCAGGGGAACAGATCCTTCTGGTCGGGCCCCTCTTGATGGACTGCGCTCTAGGAGGAGTGGAAAATGTGTGTGAAGGTGCAAACGTTGCAGGGAAAGAGTGATAGCGGGGACAGAGGGGTGCCATGTTCCTCTGCCTCTCCTTGTATCCCTCGTTTTCCTTCAACTGTGGTGGTAGTGGTGCTTTGCCCTCTTGGTCGGGCTTGCGCTTGTGCTCGTAGTGGTGGTGGTGTCATGCCCCTCTTGCTGGTGGGGATTGCACTCCTCTTTTTTTTTTCTCTCTGGCTTGTGTTTTTTGCCTGTGTGTTGGAGTTGTTGTGTTACCTCCGAGTTTGTTGCAAACTAGGTTACCGTTGGGCGCTTGTCTCGGGATCCCCGCCGGGCTGTCAGGCGCATGCGGCGGTGTCCCGAGAAGTCTTTCCTGATCCGTGATAAGGGGAGTTGTCAGGCGCTCCGGCACTCCTCTTGGTTGCCTCATTCCGGAAAACTTGACAGTGCCTCGAATGGCGGGCCGCCGCTCACGGGATTCGAATCTCCCGGTTGGCTTCCTTTCTTGGACGATCTGAGTGGTTGGTGAAGAGTGTGGCATCTCGATCAACGTGCTGTTTGCCTTTCTGGTATAACTAGCGGTCGCAGGTGGTCAGTACGGTCTGGTAGGTGCTCCAGTACGGTCCTCGGGTGACTCGCCGGCATTATGGGCTGGCGATGACCTCGTCCGAGTTGGGGCTGAGCTGGTATGGCAGGACTCGCTTCGACCTAAGCACCCGAGCTTGCAGGGGCGTCTGGTGGAGGAGGGCAGAGAGCGGGCCCGGTCGGAGGGTGCGTGCTCGGAGAGGCTCCATATTGGCGGGTGAGCGCTTTTGCTCAACCTCGACCACAAAGCACTAACCTTCGAGGGTCTCGCTCCGGAGGACAGGAGGCGGACCTGGTCCAGAGGGCGAGCGCTCAGAGAGGCTCCACATGGCGGGTGAGCGCTGAGCTCGACCTCGATCGCAGGGCACTGACCTCCGAGGGTCTCGCTCTGGAGGGCGGAAGGCGGACCCGGTCCAGAGGACGCGTGCTCGGAGAGGCTCCACATCGGTGGGTGAGCGCTGAGCTCGATCTCGACCGCAAGGCACTAACCTCCGAGGGTCTCGCTCTGGAGGGTGGAAGGCGGACCCAGTCCAGAGGGCGCGCGCTCGGAGAGGCTCCACATCGACGGGTGAGCGCTGAGCTCGACCTCGACCGCAGGGCACTAGCCTCCGAGGGTCTCGCTCTAGAGGGCGAAAGGCGGACCCGATCCAGAGGGCGCGTGCTCGGAGAGGCTCCACATCGGCAGGTGAGCGCTGAGCTCGACCTCGACCGCAGGGCACTAGCCTCCGAGGATCTTGCTCTGGAGGGTGGAAGGCGGCTCCGACCTAGGCATCCCTAGCTTGCGGGCATGACCTGGCGGAGGACTGAGCTCGGCTTGTTGCTTTGAGGGAGCTCAGCTCAGCTCGGTAGTGGAATCCGGGCTGGAGAATTGACGCGGCATCTTTTCTTAACGTGGCGCCTGCCGGTTCCTCCACGTCAGCGATCCCTCTACATCATTTGCCCCCCACTCCCGAGGCCCGTTAGTGCGCAACGCTTGGGTCGAAGGGAGTAATTGCGGTGCTGACATGGAAAGGCAAAAATCTGGCATGATGATGGCCATGATTGCTGGCACTTCGGGGGCCGGCCCTACGGACCAATGCAGGGATGCCATGTGGCCACGTCCGAGGAGCGTTAATGTTGGCGCAGAATTAGAGCGGCTGGGACGCCATTCTCATCAATGGGTGGCACATGGTGTAGATCCGTTGGCGGAGGGGTTGGATCAGTACGAATCCCTCGGGTCATTTCGAAATGAAATGAGGGCCTCACCTGAACCATCTATTTTTTATGAATTCTCCATGCCTGCTGCTACCATACCAAGCTTCTTCCTGCTTTCTTCCAGTTGCCCAGAGTTTTCTAAGGCACCAGGTCAGTTTCTTCCTCATCCTTCCCTGTTAGAATAGGGTTTTCCTTCGGGTCTGGGGTCCTCTTCAGGTTGAGTCTCCTCGTCGGTCTTCTACTTTGTGTCCTTCCTTTCCTTCGTCCTTGAGGATGTCCTATTTTGGTCCGGACTTCCGCCCCTCCACTGATCAGGGCGAAGCCGGTCCTTCCGAGCGGAGGCCGGTGTCTTCCTCTTCTTCCTCCGGTGGGGAGGAAGATGCAGCTCGCTTCGAGCTCAGTAGGAGGCATCCTCATGGTCCGGTTCTCATCAGGGAACCGGAATCCGGTCCTTCTCTCCCTCCTCCTTCTTCTGCTCCTATTTTCGAGTCTGTCCGGCCTGCAGGTCCTGGTGGGGTAGCCTCGACGATCACCGCCGGGGAACTCAGGACTGTCCGGGATGTCTATGGCATTCCACCTTCTATCCGGCTTATGATCCCTCGTCCAGGAGAACAGGTCACTTCGAGTGGCCCGGGCCGTCTTGCCTTCTACGAGGGGACTTCTCTATGGGTCTCCAGTTTCCTTTCCATTCTTTCTTCATGTCCGTCTTGGATAATTATCATCTAGTCCCCGCGCAGCTAGTGCCAAATGCTATTAGGGTTATTTTTTCCTTCATTGTGCTTTGTCACCTCCACGGGTTCGTTGCTCGATTTTTCTTGTTCAGGGCTTTCTTTGCCCTGAAGCGCCACCTAAACGAGGATGGGTGGTGGTCCTTATCCTCCCGCCCGAAGGGCATCAAGTTCGAGCTTCCCTCTTCCATCAGGGGATGGAAGAGCAAGTTTTTCTTTATTGAGGTCGAGGGGGTTGACTGGGTCTAGAGCGATCCGGACAAGTCCCCCAACCAAAATTCTGCGGTCGATGCGGCTGACCGGGATGATTACGAGCAGCTCCGCACCGCCCAAATTCCTCCTCTCGAGGTCCTGTTGTCTGAGCAGTTCCTCGCCGACTCGGGGTCGACCCAACAAATGGGTTGGGTGAGTTCGACCTGAACTTTTCTTTTCCTTTACTCTTGTACTCCTTGCATTGTTTCCCATAGGCTCTAACTGTTATGTAATTTGCATGCAGGGATGATCTTTTCCAAGAGTGACCTTCTAACCATCACCAAGAAGAGGCCGCCGACTGGGCTGGCCGGGAGCCTGCACCGAGGCGGGCCCGGAGTGAGAGTGCTTCTGCGGCCACTCCCACAGTAGTGGTTGGTCTGAACTCGACCGCCACAGCGGGTCCGAGTTCAGAGGTGTCTCGTGCTGCTCCTGCACCGGTGGAGAGGGCAGCTTCTGTGGCACCGAGGCCAGCCCAGCAGGCCCCCGCTATAGAGCCCGAGGTAGTCGTCCGGCCGAGGGCCGCGGCTACTACTGCTGCACCCTGCCATCCTCCGGGTCTGCCCGTTGTCGATGTCAGGGGTGAGGAGATCGTCCTGCGCGCCCCCGCCCGGGTGCCACGACGGAGGTGCTGCCTGCCAGCACCATTTTCTCAGCCTCCCCCCTAGGGTTCTTCAGCCAGCGGGGCAAGGCCGCCCGCTCACGGAGAGAGCAGGAGGGAGGAGGCGCGGCGCCATCTCCCTTTCAGGATGGGGCCGAAAAGTTCATTTCTTCGGAGTCCCAAGCTAGCCGAACGTATGATGGATTTCTCCATCCAGGTATGCGACCGGCAAGAGATGGCCGGTATGCAGCTGACCGATGTTATCAGTGCCATCTTTCTCCAGCTATACTCGATGAGCTATCCCCCTCTTTCTTTTTTTCTTCTTCTTTCTCTTTTTTCTTTCTTTTTTTTTTTTCAGGCTGACCTCGCTTCATGGTGTAGATCGGTGCTGAGGCCCTCTTCATCAAGGGCCACTACCAGAGCTGGGAGCGTCTCGAGCAGCAACAGGCCATCAAGATTGAGTCTTTGAAGGCCGACATGAAGGAGAAGGTCGGGGCAAATGGGGTCCTTGAGTTGAAGGTCAAGGATCTTGAGAAAGAGCTCTCCGATGCTGAGGGGTGAGCGAAGGGACTCCTGGCGGCTTGCGACCTGGAGCGGAGCCCGCTCGAAGAAGGCGATCGACGACCTCTCCATCGTCAAGAAAAAGCTTAACTGGTACAGTGTCGAGGTCGATCGACACAAGGAGGTCACCAGATCTGCCCAGGTGGAGCTGGCAGCTGGGAAGGAGAAACTTTCCACAGCTGAGAAGGCGGCAGAGATGGCAGCCAACTCGGCGGAGGCAGCTGAGTTGAGGAGGGTGGCCACTGAGGCCACGAAGGGTGTTGAGGATGCCGTCGCCAGATTCAAGGCTTCGAAGGACTTCGTCGCTGAAATCTAGCATATGGCGTCGGACTCCTTCTATAAGGGTTTCATGTACCTGCACGGCCGGGTCGAGGGGCTTATTCCTGACAAGAATCTTAGCTGTCTCAGGTATCCTTCAGCCTCGGAGGTGGAGGTTGACGAGGAGGTCGTTGCAGGAGTCGCAGGCTCAGAGCCTTCGATGCTAGCCGAGGGTGATCCTTTCGAGGTTAGGGCAGCTCAGCCGAAGACTTCTGAGGGTGGGAGCTCTCGGCCTCAGGATCCAGTAGAGAAGCCGATCGGTGCGGAGTGATCCTTTTCTTCCTTGCTTTGTTTTGTACTTTTGTTTCTTGTACTTTGTCAGGGTTACCCGGCATGTCGGGGGCCCAGAAAATACTTGTAACTTGTGTTTAGTCAATGAAGCTTGAGCTTTTTGGTCATCTGTTTTCTTTGCCTAGTTCTTCCCATTTTTTCTCTCTTCCTTTCACTCCCTTTCTTCTTTTTTTTTTTTTTTTTTTTTTTTTTTTTTTTGGGGAGATCAGAGAGAAGGGCTTCACCTTGCTTGGGATGAAGTTATGAACACTTGAGAGCTACTAGGCTCGAAGGTGTTGTTGACTGAGAGCCATGTGGCTCGGAGGTCCCTTGGCCGGAGATCTGAGCTCCGGTCTTGGATTGGTGTCCTAGAGCTGGTCTCGGGGACGTTGATGACTGAGAGCTGCATGGTTTGAAGTTTTCTTGGCCGGAGATCTGAGCTCCGGTCTTGAGTGGGCATCCTGGAGCTGGGCTCGGGGATGTAGATGACTGAGAGCTGTGTGGCTCGAAGTTCTCTTGGCCAGAGATCTGAGCTGCGATCTTGAGTGGGCGTCCTGGAGCTGGGCTCGGGGACGTAGATGACTGAGAGCTGCATGGCTCGAAGTTCTCTTGGCCGGAGATCTGAGCTCCGGTCTTGAGTTGGCATCCTGGAGCTGGGCTCGGGGACGTTGATGACTGAGGGCTGCGTGGCTCGAAGTCTCTGGCCGGAGATCTGAACTCCGGTCTTGAGTGGGCATCCTGGAGCTGGGCTTGGGGACGTAGATGACTGAGAGCTGTGTGGCTCAAAGTTCTCTTGGCCGGAGATCTGAGCTCCAGTCTTGAGTTGGCATCCTGGAGCTGGGCTCGGGGACGTTGATAACTGAGAGCTGCGTGGCTCGAAGTTCTCTTGGCCAGAGATCTGAGCTCCGGTCTTAATGGGCATCCAGGAGCTGGGCTCAGGGACGTAGATGACTGAGAGCTGCATGGCTCGAAGTTCTCTTGGCCGGAGATCTGAGCTCCGATCTTGAGTTGGCGTCTTGGAGCTGGACTCAGGGACATTGATGACGGAGAGCTGCGTGGCTCAAAGTTCTCTTGGTCGGAGATCTGAGCTCCGGTCTTGAGTTTGGAAGGTGGTATCTTTGATGCTGTACTTCCCTCTTGTTCTCTTTCTTTCCTTTCCCTCTCACTTTTTTGATGAGCGGGGAGATCAGAGATGAGGGTGCTTGCCGTGTTCCTCTCTTGTTCTCTTTCTTTCCTTCCCCTCTCTTTTTTCCTCTTTTTTTTTTTCTTTAGAGTGGGGAGATCAGAGAAGAGGATGCTTGCAGTGCCCCCCCTTTGTTCTCTTTCTTTCCTTCCCCTCTTGTCTTCTTTTCGAGTGGGGAGATCAGAGAAGGGGGGTTGCTGGGCTCCCCCCTTTGTTCTCTTTCTTTCCTTCCCCTCTCATCTTCTTTTCGAGTGGGGAGATCAGAGAAGGGGGTTACTGAGCTTGATTGCCTTGGAGCTAGGCTCGAGGCCTTCCTAGACATGGAGCTAGGCTCGGGCCCACGGGTTGCCTGAGGTCTTGGCTCAGGTCTTTGACGCCTTGGAGCTAGGATCAAGGCGTTGATGGGAGCTACGTGGCCCCATGATCTCTTGGCATCTCGGAGCTGGGCTCGGAGAAGTTTGAGATGGAGAGCGGCTTGGCTCGAAGTTTTCTTGGCCGGAGATCTGAGCTTCGGTCTTGAGCCGGCGTCCTAGAGCTGGGTTCGGGGACGTTGTTGACTGAGAGCTGCTTGGCTCAAAGGTCTTTTGGCCAGAGATCTGAGCTCCGGCCTTGTTGGTGTCCTGGAGCTGGGCTCGGGGATGTTGTTGACTGGGAGCTGCTTGGCTCAAAGGTCTCTTGGCCAGAGATCTGAGTTCCGGCCTTGAGTTGGTGTCCTGGAGCTGGGCTCGGGGACGTTGTTGACTGGGAGCTGCTTGGCTCAAAGGTCTCTTGACATCCTGGAGCTCGGCTCGAGAATGCTTGGAATTGGGAGCTACGTGGCTCGAAATTCTCTTGACATCCTGGAGCTGGGCTCGGGGATGCTTGGAGTTGGGAGCTACATGGCTCGAAGATCCTTTGACATCCTGGAGCTGGGCTCGGGGACACTTGGAATTGAGAGCTATGTGGCTCGAAGTTCTCTTGACATCCTGGAGCTGGGCTCGGGGCATTTGGAGTTGGGAGCTACGTGGCTCGAAGATCCTTTGACGTCCTGGAGCTGGGCTCGGGGATGCTTGGAGTTGGGAGCTACGTGGCTCGAAGATCCTTTGACATCCTGGAGCTGGGCTCGGAGATGCTTGGAGTTGGAGCTACGTGACTCGAAGATCCTTTGATGTCCTGGAGCTGGGCTCTTGGACGCTTGGAATTGGGAGCTACGTGGCTCGAAGATCCTTCGACATCCTGGAGCTGGGCTCGGGGATGCTTGGAATTAGGAGCTACGTGGCTCGAAGATCCTTCGATGTCTTGGAGCTGGGCTCGGGGATGCTTGGAATTGGGAGCTACGTGGCTCGAAGATCCTTCGACGTCCTGGAGTTGGGCTCGGGGATGCTGTCGATTCTTTCCTGCAAGACATGTGGATACCCGTGCAAGGGAGAAACCGTTATCATAATTGTTGGTAAGGGAACTTACCTGTTGGGGGCATCCTCGTAGGCTGCAGGCTCTCCTTCTTCGGGGAGCATGACGCCGTCGAGATCTTCGAGGCAACGGATCCCTCGCGGCGGAACTTCGGTCGCCTCGTGGGGGCCTTCCCACGGTGGTTCGCGATCGTCGCCCCGACGACCGTGGCATCTTTATTTACCTTTCTCCTTCGCTTTCTCCTCCCCGCATGGCGGGGAGATTACACTTGGGGCCCCCTACCCCCCGAGTCTTCTTAGATGCATGCGCGATTCTCCAGGCGATCACACCCGCCGGTTTCGCGATGGGGTAGCTGTCGATAATTGGAATTGACGGAGAGTAGCGAGCGCTTGGGGCCCCTCTTGAGGTCTGCCCCGCCGCAACCACCTTTGGGTAGTGCGCTCTCTTGATGTGAGCCTCTAGACCTCCTGCTTACGGTTCAACATCTTTCGATGTCATGGCTATGACCACAGTGGGGGTGATGATGCTTCGCCTCACCGCGACCGTGAAGGCTTCACCGGTAGTGGGTGTTGTAGTCCGGTGGCTCGCTAGCTGACCTTGCATGCTGATGAACCAGCAGGAGAACCCTGCCAGTTTGCGCTCATGCTTCTTCAGGCGCGCTTTCACTGTGTGCCTGATGGTTTCGTCAGCGGATCCCCCTGCCGAAGGGGACAACGAAGGTGACATCTTGGAGAAGATTGGAGATCACCAATCTGTTGACCTTTCTAGCTCGTGTCACATCATTCTTCCGCGGTATGTTGACTTGTGAGGAGGTGGAGGACTTAGTCATGCCCATCCTGCCCCCCTACCTGGCACGCCAATGTGTTGCCACCAAGATCGTCGTGGCACATAGCTGCTGTCGGCGCCGGAGATGCGCTATCCCTGCCGCCTGGCCGTCCTCGGCTCCCGGACCCCCGCACTGGGTGCGGTCGCCTTGTCACCTGGCGGTCCTCCGCTCCTGAACCTCCGAGTCGCCAAGATCGTCATGGCCCGTAGCTACTATCGGTGCTGGAGATGCGCTCTCCCTGCCGCCCGGCCATCCTCGACTCCCGGACCCCCGTGCTGGGTGCGGTTGCCTTGCCGCCCGGTGGTCCTCCACTCCTGAACCTGCGAGACAGGGATTAGAGACCCGGGCCGGGATTTCCGGTGGGGCACTCCGACGATCAAGTCAGTGACGATCCAGGGGATCAGATCCTCCTGGTCGGGCCCCTCTTGATGGACTCCACTCTAGGAGGAGTGGAAATGTGTGTGAAGGTGAAAACGTTGCAGGGGAGAGTGATAGCGGGGATAGAGGGGTGCCCTGCTCCTCCGCCTCTCCTTGTATCCCTTGTTTTCCTTCAACTGTGGTGGTTGTGGCGCTTTGCCCTCTTGGTTGGGCTTGCGCTTGTACTCGTAGTGGTGGTGGTGCCATGCCCCTCTTGCTGGTAAGGGTTGTACTCCTCCTCTTTTTTTCTCTCTGGCTTGTGTTTTTTTGCCTGTGTATTGGAGTTGTGTTACCTCCGAGTTTGTTGCAAACTAGGTTACCGTTGGGCGCTTGTCTCGGGATCCCCGCCGGGCTATCAGGCGCATGCGGCGGTGTCCCGAGGAGTCTTTCCTGATCCGTGATAAGGGGAGTTGTTAGGCGCTCCAGCACTCCTCTTGGTTGCCTCATTCCGGGAAACTTGACAGTGCCTCGAATGGCGGGCCGTCGCCCGCGAGATTCGAATCTCCCAGTTGACTTCCTTTCTTGGGCGATCTGAGTGGTTGGTGAGGAGTGTGGCATCTCGATCAACGTGCTGCTTGCCTTTTTGGTGTAACTAGCAGCCGCAGGTGGTCAGTACGGTCTTGTAAGTGCTCCAGTACGGTCCTCGAGCGACTCACCGGTATTCTGGGCTGGCGATGACCTCGTCCGAGCTGGGGCTGAGCTGGTACGGCAGGGATCGCTCTGTCCTAAGTGCCCCGAGCTTGTGGGGGCGTCTCGGTGGAGGAGGGCAGAGAGCGGGCCCGATCCGGAGGGCGCGAGCTCGGAGAGGCTCCACATTGGTGGGTGAGCGCTTTTGCTCGACCTCGACCATAGGGCACTAACCTCCAAGGGTCTCGCTCCGGAGGGCAGGAGGCGGACCCGGTCTAGAAGGCGCGCACTCAGAGAGGCTCCACATCGACGGGTGAGCGCTGAGCTCGACCTCGACTGCAGGACACTAACCTCCGAGGGTCTCTCTCTGGAGGGCAAAAGGCGGACCCAGTCCAAAGGGCGCGCGCTCAGAGAGGCTCCACATCGGCGGGTGAGCGCTGAGCTCGACCTCGACCGCAGGGCACTAACCTCTGAGGGTCGTCTCGCTCTAGAGGGTGGAAGGCGGACCCAGTCCAGAGGGTGCGCGCTCGGAGAGGCTCCACATCGACGGGTGAGCGCTGAGCTCGACCTCGACCACAGGGCACTAGCCTCCGAGGGTCTCGCTCTAGAGGGCGGAAGGCGGACCCGGTCCAGAGGGCGTGCGCTCGGAGAGGCTCCACATCGGCGGGTCAGTGCTGAGCTCGACCTCAACCGCAGGGCACTAGCCTCCGAGGGTCTCGCTCTGGAGGGCGGAAGGCGGCTCCGACCTAGGCGTCCCGAGCTTGCGGGCACGACCTGGCGGAGGACTGAGCTCGGCTTGTTGCTCTGAGGGAGCTTAGCTCAGCTCGGTAGTAGAATCCGGGCTGGAGAATCGACGCGGAATCTTTTTTTGACATGGCGCCTGCCGGTTCTTCCATGTCAGCGATCCCTCCACATCAATGGGCAATCTTATTGTCATACTCTAGTTTGTGACTGGCAATCTCGGTATCACATTTCAGCTTATGACTAGCAATCTCATTATCACATTCCAGCCTATGATTGGCAATTTCGGTGTCATACTCTAGTATGTGACTAGCAATCTCATTGTCACACTCTAGCCTGTGATTGGCAATCTAAGTAACTACGGTCCTGTATATGGTGTGGCTAGTCTAAACACCTTATTCTCTTGAATTATCACTTTATCATTTCACATCATGTTATCAAATCATGCCATTTTAAGATTTTTATTAACCGACATCATGATCCATATCATCCAAAAATAATTTTGTTTATTTGAACATAACATACATAAATATAAATAATAATACCGATAATCATAAATGTCTATCATGAAGAATCAAAATATACAATACATAATAGTCATGCATGCCAATGCTCATTTCTAGGATCAAATCATGCCATATAAATATATTTATAAGATTTGTGATCAAGTCCAGAAATCCTTACCTTTACTAGAGATAGATTTAATATGCCCGATATCAGTCTATACTCGAATCCTCGACTAGGTACTACGAAAATTCATTCAACGCTCTTCTATTCAGAAAATTATCCTCCTATAATAATAATTTTATTTTTAATATGAATAATTTTATGATACAACAACTATAAATTCAAAACTTTCTACGCAGACTCCATTTGCAATCCATCCGCTACGATCTAACTTCATAACTTTTTTAATAGAGGAACTCTTTGATATTTTTTCAATATTTATTTATTTAACTTGCTCATTTTCTTTCTTTTCGCTTTTTCTCCTCTCCCCTCTTTTCTCTCTCCTCACTCATCTCCTCTCTCCTCTTTCCTCTCTCTCTCTTTTTTTTCCTTTTTTTTTTCTTTTCTTTTCTCTTTTCTTTTCTTCTATCCTCTTCTTCTTCTCTTTTACTTCCCCTCTTCTCCTTCTTCTCTGCCGAGCATGAGGTCATCCCCCACCTTTTCTTTTTTTTTCCTTTCTTTTCTTCTCTTTTCCTCCTCCTCTTCTTCTCCTCTCTTTTCCTCTCTTTCCTCTTCTCTTCTTCTCTTTTCCTCTTCTTCTTTTCTTTTCTCTCGTACGGCCCTGCAAGTGTGCCGTAAGATCTTGTGGAGGAAGCACACGAGGAGATCGAGGCTCCAGTCGTTGTTGTCCCCTCCTCCTCCTCCTCTTCCTCATCATCGTCGCCTTCACCACGGAGATCGCCGACCTAAGCATGAAGATCGAAGATCATGACCTTCGACTCTTGAGGGTAGCCGAAGAGCCTCCAGGAGGCCTTAATCAGTGACCGGACCTGAAAGGGGGAGGCAAGAAGATGGATGGAGGGGATGACTCTTTATAGCTAGAAACCAATTTTGGCTCGATTTCGAACTCCTCCAGGAGAAGGGAAAGGAGATGGGAGTCTTCTCCTAATTTTTTTTTCCCATGCTGGGTATTACCGCATTATCATGTTTCATGGTACATTAAGGAGCACATGTACATCAGCTATCTTTCAATACTCAACAGAAACTATCGATGACTTTGCCGTACCTTTTGGGAGTTTCATAGCTTACAGGGGCACCAGATATCTTTCAAAGTCGCTCGAAGCGAGCCACATTGATTTCTGCCACCTTTGTGCAATCATATATGCCCTCTAAGAAAAGTCTACCCCCTTGACATTATGCCCTGTGCATCTTGAAGTCGAAAATGTAGCATGGATGCATGAGTCCGTGAGCTGCCCAGCATATAGTGTGTCTATTACTAGCTATGAACGGGAGAATGCTTATTCCTCTAATTTAGGTTCTTGATACAAGAAAATTGAAAGGTGTTGTTGTGATCTACTCCTTAAAACACTTGGGTGAGCTGTTTCTATTAATGTTTCACATACCATCACTCTAAAAGACCGTCTCCCAGATGATTGATGCGGTCAGTCAGAGAAATAATAGATAATTGCATTGGAAAGTATGAAATGCTTGTTTATTATAACTGAATGAGGATTTTACACTAAGTTCCATCTGAATTTTATTTTATTTTTTTTTTTTTTGAGAGAGAGAGAGAGAGAGAGGGAGGAAGACCCATTTGCACTATAATTATCCAAGCCAAAATACTTGGGGTTGCACCACCTAAGAATCAAACCTAGAACATCAAGCCAATGAAGCGAAGTCAAGGGCAAGCAATCAGACATCGCCTTTGAAGCGGAGTTTCTGATATATAGCTTGGAGTTGTTGATTCCTCGGCATCAGGTCATGCAGATGCTGGAATCCAAAATGTTGCTTCTCAAGGATTGCTCAGAGAAGTATATTCTCCACCACTAGGAGAAAGTCCCGAGACTATGAAAGATGTATATCGCTTTCTATGATACTGGAGGTTCTGATGATCCAAGTTCTTGATTTTCCCATGGCCTTTATGATCTCGGTTCATGTATTCCATGTTAATCTCCTAACAATTACGTGACCGTTATTTTTAACTTGTATGATATAGTTTAGCCACTGAAGTCTATATGAATGATCTTATATATTTAATAAATCAATGAAACTTACTGTTTTGATCTTGTTGAGCGCCAAGTCAAATAGTATAATGTCTCCATATATCTGATTGCTGATATTGTTTTGTATTGAACTATTTGATATTTTTCCGATTTGATATATTTTTTTTCTGCCTCCATAATGCTGGAATTTTTCTTAATTTGATAGTGTAGCTATTCCATGGAATTATATAACTCGAACAAAGGCTGCTAAAGCATTAACTTGGATTTTCTTGAACTTACTTGTTATGGCTTCTCTTTTTTTCTGCATGATCCTTTAAATGATGAGATTCAGTGGACTCCTCGCAATGTTGTGGATGGCAAACTACTCGTATCGGTTCGAATATTTTACCGGACCATTCAATCGATAGAAACCACAGGTCATGTATACAAAAGGCAGGAACATAGTTAGCACGAGCTAATGATTTGTGTTTACTAGGATTTCTTGTTGGAAACCAATAATTATAATAATCTATTTTTATTATGATAAAATTTTTAAAAATTATCCAGGCTTGTCGGCCAAGATTATAGACTTGTTAAATACATAGTGCGTATGCGGTCCGGAACATCTAAGTATGTTGCAAACCTGTTATTGCTTCAAATTTTTATGGTTTAAACGGTCATAGTCCCTCTAAAAAGCTAGCTACGAAGGGATACCTCTACATAACTGATTAGTTGGCTGAAATCTTGTTCGTTAATGAAATTAACCAGATAAATTGACTTACTTAGTTATTTGCATAGAATTATTTTATATATTCTGTCAGGGGCATCATGCAGTTAGAAACTAGCATGTCTTGCTCGTCGCACGCCGGTACTGCAATAAGCCAGCATAGCCTCGGTCATTTTATGGTTTGACCCCTCGCTTTCCGGGAACCAGTCTGATTTAATCCCCCGGTCTGGCCGGTGTGATTTAATCCTCCGGTCTGGCCGGACGAAGTCTTAAATCCTTGAGGCCTTGTGATGTGGTGCGGTCACCCGACTCCCTTCTACCAAAGCCACGATGCTGCTGCCCGAACTCTTCGCCTCCTTCCTCCGGCGAAATACTACTACCAACCTCTTAGCCTTCTTCCGCCGCCGCCCCCTCGGAGACCTCCTTCTTTTCTCCACCGCCACCGCCGGTGGTAGCGGCGAGAATCCATCTCACAAGCCCCAATTCCTTGCCGAATACCTCGTGTGCTCCTGTCGGTTCCCGCCGGACAAGGCGGCTGAAGTTTCCAAAGTCATCTCTCACCTCAAATCCACCGAGAAGCCGAAATCCGTGGTGGATTTCTTGAGATCTCACGGTTTCGAGGATGCCCATCTCCGAAAGCTTGTATCTTTGAACCCCAGATGCCTCTGCTACGACGTCGAGAAGACCCTGGCCCCAAAGATCCGAGCTTTCCTGGACCTGAGCTTCTCCCCCTCCGACCTCATCCACTTGATCCTTTCCAATGCCGGCGTTCTCAATCTCCGTGTCGACCAAATCGTGCTCAAGGTCGAGCTGTGGAAGAATCTAATAGGCTCCACCGATCTCCTGATGAAATTCTTCAAGAGAAACCAGTGGCTACTTACCTACAGCGTCGAGAAGACTATCCTTCCTAACATATCGCTCTTGCGGGACTGCGGCATTACGGATGAGAGGCTACGTATGATTGTGAAGAAGCGCCCTACCTTCATTACTCAGAGAATGGAATTGCTCCGAGCTTTGGTCGACCGTGTTGAGGAGCTGAAGATACCCCGCAGCTCGGGCTTGTACATGTGGGCCCTTCACATCCTCCATATGGTGAACAGAGCCAGCTTCCAGGCAAAGATGGAGCTCATGAAGAGCTTTGGGTGGTCGGAGTCAGAGTTCCTCGCTGCATTCCGAAAGGCGCCACTCTTCCTATGTGTCTCTGAAAAGGCAATGCGGAGAAAGATGGAATTTTGGGTGAAGGAAGTCGGATGCGAGCCCTCCTATCTTGCCATCAATCCAGTGCTTCTTATGTGTAGCTTGGAGAAGAGGTTGATTCCTAGAGTTCGTGCACTGGAAATTCTAAAGTCAAAAGGGTTGCTCAGAAGGAACCCCAATCTTAGAACTATAATGTCTTTATCAGAACAGGATTTTATCAAGAAGTATGTTCTCTGCCACAAAGAGGAAGGGCCTAAACTGCATAAACTGTATACTTCTGGCTTTAAGCAAGCAACCCCTTTATCCTGAATTCTAGAGGTAGCATGAGAATGACTTGCTTGTCTTCTTATTCATTTTCACACAAGCAGGTATGAATGTTCATATTTGAACATTTGATCAGCAATGATTCTCAAACTGTTTTAGCTATGTTCATATTTGAACAATTCAGTCAGCATGATTCTCAAAAACGTTTTGAAGTAAGCTCTTTGGTGTTCTTTAAGCAACTGACTATGTTTCTGTGGTTATCGGAATATGAAGCAATGGGTATTATCTATGGATGAGAAAGAGAGTGTTTAATTGTTTATAGTTTAGAAACTCAGGAGATGCACTACATGCTCTGATGCTTTTTTGGTTACAAGTTTGTATTTTCTTAAGAGATTGTTTTTTGGTTACAAGTGATTCTTAAAAGTTTGTTTTTTCTTTGCAACTGGTTGACTGATAAGCATCACATGATCCAATGAAATGCCCCAGGTTTTTAACTGTGCCTGAAACAAAGTGCTTCTTATAATTATAAACTCACTTCAGTGACTCCGGGGGAGGAGGATTTAAAATCGCCTGAAGTGAACCACTTTGATTTCTGCCACCTTTGTGCAATCATACATGCCTTCAGAAAAAGTTTACCCCCTTGGCATCATGCCATGTGCATCTTGAAGTTGAAAAAGTTGCATGGACGAGACCATGAGCTGTCCAGCATAGTGCATCACGTAGAGGATTTCTGTTAGTATCTATGAAGGGGAGAATGCTTATTCCTCTAATTTAGGTTCTTGATACAAGAAAATGAAAAGGTCACTTCTCTGTCTCATGAGTCATGACCCAAGGTATTGTAATCTATTCCTTAAACACTTGGGTGAGCAATTCTATTAATGTTGCATGTACCATCACTCTAAGAGACTTTGTCTCTCAGATGATTTTTGTGCTTAGTCAGAACTCATACTTAATTGCATTGGAAAGTATGAAATGCTTGTTTATTATAATGAATGAAGATTTTACACTAAGTTCCATCTCAATTTATTTTTGAGAAAGGGAGGAAGACCCATTTGCACTTTAATTACTCAAGTCAAATACTTGGGGTTGCACCACCCAATACTCAAACCTAGTGTATGCTATAAAGGAAATTCAGAGGGTAGAATGTATCTTATTTTATTTTTTGTACATATGATGTGTGTGTGTGTGTGTGTGTATAGTATAGATATATAGATACAAGTAAGAGACAATATTGTCAAGATCTCTAAGATAATTGTGTTGACTAATTGCTAGCTAGCATTCCAAACTTGCTGAGATATTATTCTAGCATTCCAAATTTGCTGAGATATTGTGCTAGCTTTCCAAATTGCTGGGATATTATCTAGCATTCCAAACTTACTGAAATATCATGATCCTAGCCTAGCATTCCAAAATTGCTGGGATTTTATTCTAGCATTCCAAACTTGCTAGCTTTCCTTTTCCGCTGCATCTCATCTAAATTCAGTTTAAAATTATCGATAATATAGATCACCGTCTACCAAACCAAAAAGAAAGCTTTCCTTTTTCGCTACATCACATCTAATAATCTCTCGGTCCTCCCTTCATCTTCCTTCGTTCTTTTTCCCTCGCGTGGAAGCCGAGTCTGGGAGAGTGGAAACCACTCGATCCGCGAGGGAGATCGGCGGTCGGGGCTCGTGTAGCGATGGAGGATCTGGGCATCGAGGCAAAAGAAGCAGCGGTCCGCGAGGTGGCGAAGCTCCTCCCGCTGCCGGAGCTCCTCGCCTCCATCGCCTCCATCAAATCCGACTACCTTGCTCGCCAGCAGGTATGGAAGTCCAATTCTTCAAAATTTAACTATATTCTGATTAGAAAGCGTGAAATGCTTTCAAGAATTTTTTTAAA
Organism: Areca catechu; assembly: GCA_021397845.1. NCBI lineage: Eukaryota > Viridiplantae > Streptophyta > Magnoliopsida > Arecales > Arecaceae > Areca > Areca catechu. The sequence continues at coordinate 10,302,155 of CM038052.1, forward strand.
AAATTAAGCCATACAAAAGGATTTCCTCATGTCTCACCGAGGAGACACCTCTAACTCTCTCCTGCACAATCTTCCCCACAATTTTCTACACTCTTCCACACAATTTTTCATACTGAAAGGAGACACCAAAGGTCTTTTTAAATAGAGCACTACATGGATGGGAGTTTGACTCCTACCTTAACTCAATAACCAAAAACCTATTAAAACACAAACTCTAAACCAAATAGAGTAACTCTAAAAATAGAGTACTATTTGAAATAGGGCATATAAGAGATAATTAAGTAGAATCCTAAATATATTAAAACTAATGATCAATTAAAATTAGAATCCTAATTGGAGTAGAACTTGGCAATGAATCTTAACACTCATAACCCTCTTTTTGTTTTAACATGTTTACTTAATCTAGATTACTTATATGCAGAACAAATACATATTGTATTATAATCAAGAGGAATTTCCCTTTTAAGAAACATAAAATTGAGGATGTTTTGGTACCAAGGTGTTGAGAATGTGCCTGAAAAATTAAATCAACCAAAAAAAAATGACTAGATCAACAATATTTGTAATATGTTAATATGTATAGAGAAATGATCCCCATGATAAGCAGTTCTATTTTTGCTATAACTTTTAAAGAATGGGACATAATGATTGATGCAGTAATGGATGTGTTCATGCTTTCAAACATGATGAAGTTTATACCTTTTTATTAAAATTAGTGTAGTTTGTCAGTGTCCACCATTATTCTTAGGAGACCATGTCATTTTCTATTTTCTTAGGAATTGTATTCTTGAAGTTCTTTAGATTAGATTAATCTTTGATGCACTAATTATGCTACTGTTCTGTGTTTCCAGGCAAACGATGCACAGCTCAGCACAATGGTTGCAGAGCAGGTAAGATTATGTTTGTTCTATGAATGCTAATGGTTTTTGTCTTCATATTCTGTTTCCAACTCATGAGGCAGATGACAAAGAAACTCTTTAAAGTGGGGAAACATGGTAGTGGCACACATTTGACAAGTCTCTTGGGAGACAACCAATAAAATTGGAAAGACATAAACATTACCCAAGTCACAAGTGATATAAACAATTAAAATTTGTTGTATGATGGTTGGGCTCTTGTCTTTTCTCTAATGTTTTAATTGTTGTCTGCATATTTTTGAACCTTCTCAACAGGTTGAGCAGGCACATGCTGGCATAGAGGCACTGGCTTTATCTCAGAAAACAATAAACCAGATGCATGAGAATTTTTGTCGATTGAAAAGTAAGTCTTTGATGCATCATGCATTGTTCTGTTTGCTGTTTCTGGAATATCTCGTGTAGAATTTTCAAATTCTTAGTTTTGGTTCTTTTATCTTTGTACCAAACTAAGACTAACGTTGTCTCTGTACATGTTAAATCTTGGCATTATGTTATAACAGGTTGTGTCAAGAATGTCAAACACTGATTGAGAATCATGACAAGATAAAACTTCTCAGCAATGCAAGGAACAACTTAAACACAACTTTAAAGGTTGGCCCATAGTTGAGCATCTTTACACTATCACATCATTCTTGGTTCATCATTATTTCAATGTCAATTGTTCCTGTTTTGCATCAATAAGAAAATCAAACCAAAAATGTTTAATTAAAAAACAACTGCTTCTGCTTGATCTAACATGTATTTGGAAACAAGTCCGAGCATTTCAGCAATATGCTACACTTTTTCCAAGCTACCGAGTAATTGCTCTATTCTAATAGGATGTGGGAGGGATGATGTCCATCTCTGTTGAAGCAGCTGCAGCACGTGATTCTTTAAGTGATGACAAGGAGTTGATTCACACGTTTGAGGTACGTTTATTTTCTCAAAATACATTAGCATTTGATCTATTGTAGATATCTTATCGATCCAAATTTGTTAAAATTTTAATTTAAATAATGCTTATGCTTTGCTGTATTGTTGCTTTGTTTGTTGTTCTGTTATGCTGGAGGTAGAGGTTAACAGCACTGGATGGTAAGAGGCGTTTCGCTCTAGCAGCTGCCGCATCTCACAAGGAAGAAGTTGGCAGACTAAGGTCAAGATATTTTACTTTTATATGCCATGTTTTTTTGTTATATTCTTGTGGATAATTTGTTCTTTGATTTTGAACCTGGAAACCATTATGGATTTGGTTTTGAGTTTGCGTTTGGTTCTTTTTACTTCTACTAACGGATACCGGCACAAGTGATTAGGGAAAATACTCTACTGTTCACAAGTACTGACATGGTTGGTACTTGGTAAGCACCTCCACTTTCCCTGTGGCCTTATAAAGATAGAAGCAAACTATAGAGGTTTTCTGACTCAAAATTCTGGCCTTAGCAGGAGCTTGGTTTAGGAGTAGGAACCCACAATTAGTTACCTCTAGATTTTTATTTTTTGTGTTCGGATGGTCAACGATAAGGACTAACTTATGTTTTGACAATTTACAAGAGTTTTGAAAATATTATGTCATTTAATATTTTCAAATTTTATAACCTACTAGCATTGTTCCTATTTGCTGATGTCTACTTTGTGAACCTGTTTACCGTGAACTGTTATTTACTACTGGTTCCTATCAAGGGATACATCATGTCTCATCTTTAGCTTTTTAAATCCTTCTGTGACTTTCATCAATCTTAACTAGGCTTCATCCCCCTCTTTCTTAAATTCTCATACAAATGTGATTTCATTACCAATTTTGCACATTTTCACGTAATCTCAATCAATTTCCCCCTCTTCTTCTTAATTAATGCAGTTCATATGCTTTCTCTTGGGTACCTGTCCTGGAGTCTGTCCTTGCTTTATTGAACATTCATTTTCAAATACTTATCAAGGTTGCATTCAGACTTGATCATCTTTGCTGCTAACATTTTGATCATTACAAAATTTTGGGCATCATAGACATCTTCTAAGATCACCTATTGGAGTCGTGCAGACATGCAACAAGCTTTTAGAAGTTAGAACCCTAAAAGCACCTTGTGACATCCCTGATACTACAATGCTGTTTGATTTATATATCTTGCTTGTTATTCTATAATACCGGCGGGCAACAAAGTTGAACATATTTGGATATCTCCTTGGCCATTCGGGCCTCATTTTCATTTTATTGCTTTGAAAATGCTTTCCAAGTTCTTTAATTTAGGGCATTTTTGCTTCGAAGTGGTAGGATGAACTTGGGTTTCCAGCAGAAGTTTCCATTTCCACATGTTTGGTTTGGTGGAAGTGGGAACCAAACTGCTGAGCTCAAGCCTTGATTTCCCAAAAGGTGCTGATCTAACTTTGGCAGGGGCTGTCAGAAGCCAATTTTGGGAAGTGAACACTTGCTCTTTTGAACAGTACTCTAACCAGACATGCCCTTAATTCTGTTGATATTGGGACCATGATCCTCCAAAATAAGGTTTTGAATCCTATGAGATAGAGCTGTCCCAGTTTTTCCATCGAACAGGATGCAACGGCGTCTTGTCCCGTTCCAATACTCGGGACAGGGATGATGTGGGACAAGATGAGACGAAGGACCGTCGGCGAGCTGAGAAGTCACCAAAGATTAGGGTTCCACTAGATTTTTATTTTTTTCTTTTCTAAGGAGGTGGTGAAGGAAACAATGGAGATGGAAGACATAAGTTTGGATCCTCATGGACTTTGGGACTCACGCTCACGGAGAGATCTCTCACCTCTAGGGCATCACACCTATCTCGCTACATGGAGCCGTTAGGATGAATTTCAAAGATCATGAAGGCGGTAAAGAAGATGGAATCAAAAGGGAAGGGGATAACTAGACATGATGCGAAGTAACATGTCCAGGGATGCACCTCTCGTGCTCTCCTTACGGAGTGATTGGTTTGCACTTTTCATGCTCTCCTTGCGGAGCGATTGATTTGCACCTCTCATGCTCTCCTTGCAGAGTGATTAGTGGGCCTCTCACCTTCTCCATACTTGGAGCGAAAACAATGTCACACGGTCAAGGGGAAGAAGAAGACTTCAAGCTTTCATTTCATTCATCAAGTGCCTTTCTTACAAGGGGTTAGGAGATATTTATAGGCCTCCATAGAATTCAGCTACAAGGGATAAGGCTATCCTAACCAACATTAGTTGTAACTAATTTGGTTATAACAAATAGGTACGTCATAACAAGATTAGGTAATTGGTTGTAACAACAAGAGGTTAGTAGTTATAACTATAGTTGGTTGCAACTAATTAGCACATGTGGCGGGGTGATGCAGCCTTCCTTACTGATGTGGCGTCCTTGTTGGAGGGTGAAGTGGAGAATGAAGTGGCATTCCACATGGCAAGGTGGTTGGAAAGTTATTTCAAGTTGTTCCAAGTAGTTAAAGGAGGTTGGAAGCAGTTGAATTAGTTGGCGCCCAAGGAGGAAGTTGATGATGTGGCGCTCAAGGAGGTAGTTGGCTTCATGTGGCGCCCCCTTGTTGATGCTCCAATCCAGATCTGATCATCGGATAGCTTTCTGATCCCCATCATTCTCCTGGAGTGGGGAGAATTCAATCCCGTCGAGTTTGGGTCAGCAGTGATTTTGGTGGAACCGAATCCAATCAAATCAAGAAGATGAAGCATACCCTAATCCTTTGGCTCTGATACCAAATTGATGCGGGACAAGATGAGACGAAGGACCGTCGGCAAGCTGAGAAGTCACCAAAGATTAGGGTACCACTAGACTCTTATTTTATTTTATTTTTTCCTAAGGAGGTGGTGAAGGAAATAATGGAGATGGAAGACAAGTTTGGACTCTCATGGACTTTGGGACTCACACTCACGGAGAGATCTCTCACCTCAGGGCATCTCACCCATCTTGCTACATGGAGCCGTTAGGATGAATCTCAAAGGTCATGAAGGCGGTAAAGAAGATGGAATCAAAAGAGAAGGGGATAACTAGATATGATGCGAAGTAATATGTTCAGGGATGCACCTCTCGTGCTCTCCTTACGGAGCGATTGATTTGCACCTTTCGTGCTCACCTTGCGGAGCGATTTGTGGGCCTCTCACCCTTTCCATACTTGGAGCGAAAACAATGGCACACGGTCAAGGGAAAGAAAAAAACTTCAAGCTTTCATTTCATTCATCAAGTGCTTTCTTACAAGGGGTTAGGAGGGATTTATAGGCCTCCATATAATTCGGTTACAAGGGATAAGGCTAACCTAATCAACATTAGTTGTAACTAATTTGGTTATAACAAATAGGTAGGTTATAACAAGATTAGGTAATTGGTTGTAACTAATTTGGTTATAACAAATAGGTAGGTTATAACAAGATTAGGTAATTGGTTGTAACAACAAGAGGTTAGTAGTTGTAATTATAGTTGGTTGCAACCAATTAGCATATGTGGCGGGGTGATGCAGCTTTCCTTGCTGATGTGCCCTCCTTGTTGGAGGGTGAAGTGGAGAATGAAGTGGCATTCCACATGGCAAGGTGGTTGGAAGTTATTTCAAGTTGTTCCAAGTAGTTGAAGGGGGTTGGAAGTAGAATTAGTTGGCGCCCAATAAGGAAGTTGATGATGTGGTGCCCAAGGAGGTAGTTGGCTTCATGTGGCGTCTCCTTGCTGATACTCCAATCCATATCTGATCATCGGATGGCTCCTGGATCATCGGATAGCTCTCGGATCCCCATCATTTCCTTGGAGTGGAGAGAACTCGATCCCGTTGAGTTTGGGTCAGCAGTGATTTTGGCGGAACCGAATCCAATCAAATCAGGAAGATGAAGCATATCCTAATCCTCTGGCTTTGATATCAAATTGATGCGGGACAAGATGAGACGAAGGACCGTTGGCGAGCTGAGAAGTCACCAAAGATTAGGGTACCACTAGATTTTTATTTTTTTCTTTTCTAAGAAGGTGAAGGAAATAATAAAGATGGAAGACATAAGTTTGGACTCTCATGAACTTTAGGACTCACACTTACGGAGAGACCTCTCATCTCCAGAGCATCTCACCCATCTCGCTACATGGAGCCGTTAAGGTAAATCTCAAAGGTCATGAAGGCGGTAAAGAAGATGGAATCAAAAGGGAAGGAGATAACTAAACATGATGCGAAGTAACATGTCCAGGAATGCACCTCTCGTGCTTTCCTTACGGAGCGATTGATTTGCACTTCTCGTGCTCTCCTTGCAGAGCGATTGATTTGCATCTCTCGTGCTCTCCTTGCGGAGTGATAGTGATTAGGGGCCTCTCACCCTCTCTATGCTTGGAGCGAAAACAATGGCACACGGCCAAGGGGAAGAAGAAAGTTTCAAGATTTCATTTCATTCATCAAGTATCTTTCTTACAAGGGGTTAGGAGGTATTTATAGGTCTCCATAGAATTCGGCTACAAGGGATAAGGCTATCCTAGCCAACTAGTTGTAACTAATTTGGTTATAACAAATAGGTAGGTTATAAAAATAGGTATATAACAAAATAGGTAATTGGTGTAACAACAAGAGGTTAGTAGTTGTAACTATAGTTGGTTGCAACCAATTAGCACACGTGGCGGGGTAATGCAGCCTTCCTTGCTAATGTGGCGTCCTTGTTGGAGGGTGAAGTGGAGAATGAAGTGGCATTCCACATGGCAAGGTGGTTGGGAAGTTATTTCAAGTTGTTCCAAGTAGTTGAAGGCAAGGTTTGCGGTACCGTCCTGTACCGCCCGGTACGGGGCGTACCGTACCGTACCGACCAAGAGCCGGTATGGTTTGCTACCCAAAAACGGTTCGAAAGACCGAAAATTTTTTTCTGTACCGGTATGGTACGGTACCGTACCGGTATGAACAGCTCGGTTTGGGTCGGTCCGGGCTCGGTTCAGCCCGGTTCGTCCCGGTTCGGGTCGGTATAGTGAGAGGGGGGGAGAAAGTTTGTTTTTTTTAAAAATTCGGCATGACGGTACACGTGCCGGTACCGTACCGTACCGCCTGTTGACCGGTACGAGTCCCAGTACCGGTTCAGCGGACCTTGGTTGAAGGGGATTGGAAGTAGTTGAATTAGTTGGCGCCCAAAAAGGAAGTTGATGATGTGGCGCCCAAGGTAGTTGGCTTCATGTGGCGTCCCCTTGCTGATGCTCCAATCCAGATTTGATCATCGGATGGCTTCTGGATCATCGGATAGCTCTTGGATCCCCATGGATGTTTCAAGGCTTCTCGATTGGGATGTTGGGATGCTGGTGGGCCATCCTATCCTGACACATAGGATGATACCCCATCCCAGTATCCTGCAGGATGTCCTGTCGGGATTTGAATCCTTACTCCTAAGTATTCTACATTTCTACGTACTTCTAATTCAAACTTAAACAATACATATTACACTTTTGTAATCATTATTTTTAATATTGATGGAAATTGTTTGTTTTGCCACCATCACTTGGTGATGCCTGTCCTAAGCATACGTAGAGAAAATGCTATATGCTCATAAGTCACACGGTTCTTAAACCAAAGGCCTTTTCATGCACTTTGCTTCTTGAATTCTTAACCCTCCTCTCGCTCTCCAACAGTCTCGGTGGCCCTCTTCCCTCTCTCCTTCCCTTCCCCCTGTCTCTCTCTCTTTTCCTCTCTTTCCTTCTTCCTCTCCCCCTCTAAAACTGGTTTTTCATTTCTAATGCTGGAACCATCCCAGTCCACCACCAACATTGCTCAGTATGGCCCGAACCAGGTGGTTTGGGATGGTTCCGCAATTCTTGGGTAATTGTCTGTGTTAGTGCTAGTTAAAGCCAAGTTGCCATGAGGTGTTGGGACGAAGTAAAGCAGAGTGAAGAAAGAGAGGTGTGACTAGGGAAAGGGAAAGAGCTCAATAATCTCTGGATTGTTTTTTAGAGCTGTTTTTAGATGATAAAAATTCCATTGTTCTGGTGTTTTGAAGTCATACTATAGAAATATTTTACACCAAAATTTCTTACAAAACATGCTATTATAAATATTTACTATAGGTTAAAAAGAAAACCCGATTTGCCCAAATGCTTTGCTTTTGGCTATTGAATTAATAATCATCAGCTTTTTTTGGCAGTTGGACTGATCTGATTAAAAATGTCTTGCAAGTCAGAAGAATACAGCACTGCCTTTAATGACCAGATGATGTTTAATACGGTGGAATCTTACATTTATCACAGCTTGTTTTGTCATATTTTGGAATATCTTCAGATCCTTCCTTTGGATGGTCATGTAGAAGGTTTCATTGTGTGAATTCCTATGTCAACAAAACTAGATTGAAGGATAGGGATTAGATGTTGAGTTTAATCTGGCTTTACATTAGGCAACATAGCCTTGGAGCTTAAAGAATGTGCAATACTAGAAGTTGTAACTGATAGTCCATACCAAATCTAATTCAGGTTGGTTCAACATGCATTATAATGCATTTATTCTATCTTGGAGCTTGCTTAATCACAGTATGCTTCCCTATGGGATTGCATCCTTCAATTGTGTGCATCATATGTAGGCTTGGACTAAACAACATGCTTTCTTATGCTTACTTCCTCCTTTTTTTCAATCATTTCTTAGTCTGCTTTCTTTATTAGAGAAATAGAACTTTTTAGCGGTCCATGAATGCATGTAGTTGGAAGCTTTCTGGCCCAATATTGCCATCATGTGAAGTTTTTAAGATGCACTCCCTAACTAGGATTGAATTGTTATGTGCTGTTGGTGAGCCAGCTTGGCACTGGCACAGGGCATTCTGCTGGCATGGCAGCATGCCGATTACTAGCATGCAGTTGGTTCTGTGCTAGTGCTGCATGCCAGTGGGGCATTGGCATGGTATGTGCGAGGTCATGCTGTTCTGTGCTTACCAGGACATAGACCTTTGCTCTCTAAGCAATATGGCATGGTAAGGCCAACTTCATCAAAATCTTCAGAGGTTGTAGATAAGCTTGTGGATTTGCCCTATAATTTATCATCCTTGTATTTGGCTGTAAAGTTTAATATGTTGAGAATTTAAATCTGTTGATTTTGTCAATAGAAGTCCCAGGATCTTATATTATCTTCTTCCTAGATGTTTTAGCATAATCAAAATGCCTGAAAACTTTTGCCTCCAAACTTTCTGTTGTTCACAGTCAATACTTTGAAGATGTAGATGGAACCTGGGAGACATTTGAGAAAACATTATGGGATCATGTTTCCAACTTCTTTAATCTTGCCAAAGAAAGGTATGATTTTTGTCATCAGAATATCTGTCACACATTTAATGTTTTCAGCATATATTTAATTGGGCATGCTTACATTACTTTTTGTGCCCTCACTATGCAAGGTTGCTTTACTGAAGATGTTTTAATTTAGCATCTTATTTGAAATTGCGGATGCTGAATGGATGTTAGAGAAATACAATTTTAATGTCATTAATTAAGTGTATATGTCAGTATCTCCTTTTTGTGCTGCATCGATCCTTCTCATATGTCAGTCAAGAATATCATTGTGCAAGGGTTGATTGCTTGAATTGTCATAACCCAATTCACGGTGTGTTCTACATTTGAATCATCATATTAAGATTTTTGGAACACCAAATAATGTTAAAATACATGATGCGTGTGAAACCTCACAGGCACATATTAGAATCAAGAATAAAACTCCCATTCTGAGGCAAATAGAATGGATACCAAGTTCCCAGACACCAGATATTCTAAACTTGGATTGAAATTGTAGTAAGCTTGTGACTGCATCAATTTAATGGCTTTTATTATTTGGCACATAATGGGGGCTCGATCATGCTACATAATATTTGGTTTTTTTTTTATAAGAATTTGAGCTGTATTAAGAGCCTTAGGGCATGTTTGGTTCGCAACCGGAATTAGAATTGGAATGACAAAATCCTTCGAAGCATTTGGTTTGTGACTGGAATCAGAATCAAAATGGATGATTTCTATTGTTGTTGTTTGGATCATTTAGAGATAGGAATTGTAATCGACCAATAATCTTCAAAAATTGATTATTTTTATATTTATTTCTAATATTTTTTGGACTCATTCAATTTTATTATTTTAATAAATAAAATAAATGATTAGTTTTAGACTCATTTTATTTATTAATACTTTTACATATTTTTTATTCATTTTATTTTTAATATTTTACTTAAAATATTAAATAAATAAAATATATTATTAATGTTTTAATCATTATATATAATCAATCTTTTAATATATATTTGTTAATAAATTAACAAAGATTTATTAATATTTTTCTTAATTAACATTTTCTTTGTTTTCATGATTATCCTTTTTTAAACTATCACCTCCCGAAACCGTCGTATCTCCCCTTCACTTATCTGGATCCTAACCCTAACACCACTGTCCCCATGGTCTCCTGCAATGACAAGAACCGGCCGACAACGAAGGCCACTACCTTCTTCCAGCGAAAGATCGTTACCGGTCCCTTCGCCACCACCATTTCTATCAGCTTTGTTGCTATCCTCTAGGACTCGTCCATCACATCCCCTAGCATCACCGCCACCTGGTTGGATGCCTTGTGCTAGCCGCTAATAGGCGGTTGGGTGCCCCAACACCCTCGCCACCCAGTTGAATGGCCCCTCCTATGTTCTTGACCATCTTTTTCGCCCTTGCAAGCTGGCCTCCTTTGTCCCCTCCCACCAGTTCGTTGCTAAGATAGTTGCCGCAGACCTTGTTCCTTCGTCGACACCCATGAGCCCATCTTCCCTGAGGTCAATGACATGACAGAGTTAGCGGTGATGGGTGTAGTTGGAGAGGATGTAGAAGGATTCAAAGATCGATTTTTTTTTTTAAAATTTCATTCCGGTGGAATGAAATTTTAAGCCAACAAGAAGAGTACGGATTGGATTCGTGAGAGATTGAATCGTTCCCATTTTTGAACCCTAAACTTATAAAACCATATTTTAATATTTTAAACTATTTATTTATTATTTTTTACCTTATATTTTACCACATATTTAATTATTTTTTAATCTTATTTAATATTTTATTTTTATTTAAATTCCACATTTTTTATCTTATTTTTTATTATTTTTATCTTATATTTTATTAAGAATTTTTATTTAATATTTTATTAAATTTTTATATATTTATAAAAATCTAAACCTAAAACCCTTACAAATCCTAAAACCCTACTTGCCCCTCTTCATGCTGTGTTGCCACGGGCTCCCCTCCCTCACCATCGTTATGGTATTCCCTCCTCTTGTCGCTGTTGCAATCCCCCCCGCTTGCCACCATCGTGATATTCCTGCCCTTGTTCTCGCCGACGTTGATCTCCTCATCTCATCATCTTCCATCTCTCCCGTCTTCGATGAGCATCAGAATTTTTTTCTGATGAAGTAGCATTAGGACTTAGGAGGAATGAGATTTGAATTATGGGGAGAGAGGCCGGATTGGATTTGGAGGGGGTTGGGCCATGCCCATTACACCCCGGAATCGGATTCACAATACCACTTCCCCCAACTAAATGGTTGGAATGGAAGTCATTCATTCCCATTCCCATTCCAAGCCTTGACTCCCCCTAACCAAACACCCCTTAAGGTTTAGGATGATAGTTGGGCTTTGCTTAGGTCAACTTTCTAATATATATTACTGCAGAATCAGATTGCATTTTGGATTTAATATTTGGGAATAAAGATTTATTTTGGTTTCAATTGCAATCTATAATTTTAAGGGCTGCAATTGGAATCCTCAATCTATTGTTGCATCAAACAGCTTGTCCAATCAATTGTATTACTCAGAAACTTATTTCTAGATTTGTATCTTCGCAAAGTTTGAAGAAGAAAAGACATAGAACAAGAGAAGATAATAAAAGAAGAGATGAACAGATGAAAAGAAGGCACCAGTAGAGAGTGATCGTGATGTGGCTTGATAGTTTGTCACCTACTTTCTTGTCATGTGAAAAATAAAATAGTTTCAAGTTAAAATGATGCGACACCTTCAGAATAAATATGATGTTGTTTGAGGCACTCTACTTGAATCACATCTTTGAGCATCTTTGCATTCGATATTATTACATCTATCTATCTGTAGATATGTTGATGGCTCAAGTAACCATAAAAATAGTGATAAAGGTCAGACGTGTATCTCTTGATGGTAATGCATGGCAAATAAGGATTTTTTAAAGCTGGCTTCAAATAAGTTGGAAAAGAGTTAATTAATGTTCATCTGTTAAAAAGTATTAAAATTTAAAAGTCTTCTCTCAAGCAGAGCATTATTAACGAGCTCTTAGTAAAAACTATATATTAATTATACATGCAGTTGAGGTTAAATTATGCATGTGCTCTGTCTATGTTCAATACTTAAAAGTTTTGCTGTTTAGTTTTACGATGAAACAGAACCCAATCTGTAATTTCTTCTGCTTTCTGTGTTTTATGAAATGCTTCTGACGTGCATTGTCATAATCAATTGTTTTCTGTTTTGTAGCCCACAAACATTGGTGAGAGCCCTAAGGTATGACCCACTAATTCTCTGCAGCTTTACTTGTTCATCCTTTATTTATTGCTGCTGATTATTATTGGTGTGCTTCTTGCTGAATGTTTGCTATCCCATTATATCTTTCAGATCTACATGTTGATTTTAAACTTTTGATCTAGTTGATATTGAAATTCCTGTCTAATTGAGGTTGTCTTGAGTCTCTTGACAAATTTTATGTTATCAATAGTTCCTATGTAAGTCAAATCCAAAATAGGCAGTGTTTTCCAATTTCTATTTCAAAATTTCCATCTGTCTTTTTGGACTCTTTCACCCATGTCCAAGAGTCTCATTAAAATGGATAGGGCTGCTAAATATTTTCTCATCAATGCTATCTTGCAAGTATTTATTATTATTATTATTTTTCTGCCCACCCTGAAGACCACTGCCTGATCATCATTCATTACCATCTTTGCTCTGCTCTTCACATGGAAATAACATCATTTTCTCCTCTAATGATTTTCTGACTATATCCTTCTCAATTTTTACTGTGTATTTCAGCAAACAAATCTATCCCATTTTATAATTATTCTCATATTATGTCCTTTCTAATGTTCTAACCAATTAGACAAAACTGGCTCTATAACTATTTTGCTATAGTCGTTCTTGCTAATACATCTTAGATATTTTTCTATGCCTTCACAGTTATACTTTCAATCCCAATAGAATCAAGGCATAGTATATGAAAGGATTCTTACTTAGTAGCAAGAATCTTCCTCCTCCTAGGATAAGTAACCCGCTTTGGAAGCGTCTTGGAATCTCAAACCTGCACCCACTTCTTAAGTGCTTCCTTACTTTGTGTTACCAAATACCTCCTTCCCTAGACCCACACCTGCAAGCACTCCTTCACCACTCCTGATTCTGGCATCTATAATCATATCATCATGGGAAGTTTTCAAGAACTTGCATGAGTCCCTTCAGCAAGCTTGATTATGGATTATTTTGCAATACTTGTATTGCATGAGTGTTTTGTTGATAGTATTGTTGTTCTTACAGGGAGAAAACTTATAGCATTAAGTATATGAAGGGGTTGTTTGGTTGCCTGTTAGATTTTTCTCAAACCATATAATCATAAAACCTGGTTTCTGGAAAACATGGTTTATGAAAATGGAGAGAGAGGCTGTTTTTCATATAATGATTTTCCAGGTTTTCTGACCAATCCGATTTTACAAAACAGGATTTATGAAAAGCAAGCAATGAGCATTTTTGTAACACTCACTCTTATTTTAGGTTCTGTATAAACCAACATTGCATGGACACGGACAAGAGAATAAGATTTTGAGGTGTGTCCAAGGTGGAAAGAGGAAACACAGATACTGGGATAGATAGAAAATAATTTGAACTAATATACATTTAACTATTGTATAGAAGAAAATATTAAAACATAGTATTTTTTAAGGTCTTCCTATAGGCATGTTGCTGATACAAACTTCTCAATTAGCTTAAAGATTTCAGAAAAATGGTATTTGGTATAATTATTTTAGTGCCTGCATTCTTGACCAGCATCTAAAGGGAAAAAAGCTTTAAAAAAAATAAAAGCTCTCTTTTAACATTATTACAGTGGATCAAACTCATAGTTGGAGTCCAACTTGCTAACCATTTCTAAAGGCTACAATAAAAAAATTGATAAGCATCCAAGTGTCTAATGCACATCTGATTCAGATAAGTGTCCAACACCGAAATTCTAGGAGATGGATGCAAGTGTCTAGGTAACACGGTTGTAAACCTGTTTTCACAAAACCTGACAACTAAACAGTGTCAAAAGTTACATTTAGACTGAAACCTAAATTCTAAAGCTTTAGGTGTGATAGTGCAATTTAAAGGGAAAATAGTCATGTTATTGATCAAGTTAATAATCATTGTGCTGTTAGCCAGAATCTATAAATACATTCTTTGTAGATGAAGGCAGACTTATGTCTTAACTCAGTTTAATTCATTCAAGTAGGTGTTTCTACAATGTTTTAAAGTTAAACTTTCTCATGACAGGGTAATTGAAATGCAAGAAATCCTAGATCAGCAGCTGGCGGAGGAGGCAGCTGAGGCTGAGGGAGGGGGTATGCTATAGCATCAATTACTAATCCACATAGATCTGCCAAGTAATTCTGTTGTTTTCCTTTTTTTTTATAATTTGTTTTTGATGCCTAACATATGATATTTCAATATCTGTGAAGCTGCTACTTATAGGATCCATTTTTTTGCACCACAGTGAAAATTTGAATGCTGTTATATGAGAAAATCTTTATAATTATGATTGTCCATGAGCCAACCAAGATCTTATTCTTGACAGAGAAGTGAGAGGGCATGAGGATGGAAAAGTTTGTGCTTTGTGGTGTATTGAATAGCTTCTATTGTATAGTGTTAATTTTGCAGCCTCTCGCACTAACATTACATATAATTGCTGTATGCTGTATATTATAGTTTCTATATCAGAATGCATGTAAGGAAGACACAAATGATATAAAGAAAACTACAAAGCAGAGTGTTTGGTTCAGATCTTGATTATATGAGGGCTTTTACATGAGCTTCTGTTAACCGATAGCACATCATATGGTAATTATCCACTTATTTTGGTAAGTTCCACAATTTGACTTCTCATTAAGGTGCCTCCAGAAATACCTCTTTCTTATGTTTTGTTGGAATACCTGGTTTTTGAGTCTCACCGTGTTATGGTAGATGTGATGTCCTAGATAATAGGATACATCTAGCTGCAGTTTTCCAACTTTCTCCTTAATTCACTTTCCTCATTTTTTAAGTAAAAGAACACTAGGAATTGCTTCATTTGTTCCAACATTCAATTGCTTTACTTTTTAAAGCTTATAAAATTGATTTTGATGCTTAGCTTCTTTCATTGTCATAAAAATCATTTAAATATCATATTCCTGTCTTGTGTAATATATACCATAGTCCAATCCTTAAATACCACATCTTGTTTTACAGAAAGTACTTTACTTCTCTCTACTTTATTTTTCTGAGTTAAACTCTTATTCTTGCATCATATATGACTGAATGTAGCAGAAAAGGTACAGGTGCAACGGCATCTCCCAAAACTTTAACCCAAGAAAAGCTGAAAGGTCAGGGAAAAGGTTACAAGGATAAGTGCTATGAGCATATCAGGAAAGCTGTGGAGGGGCGGTTTAACAAACTGCTGACAAAGGTAGGAATTTCACATTTCTATCATGGAGTCCAGAAATGTTTTCTTGAAAAGGACAAACAGTGTTTGTTATAATTACTTGTGATATATGTTCCATTTCCTGCATAAATTTGTAACAGCAGTTCTGTTGATGCAGCTTGTATTTGAGGATTTAAAAGCTGCCTTAGACGAAGCTAAGATGGTATTAATCTTTCTGACCATATATTTTCTTACTGGATGTCCTCTGTTTCAAATATATGCTTTTGTTGTTGCATGTCTGTATAATTGGCCTCTTTTCATTCTTTTCTGTCACACATCTTTTATGTGGTGGCTCCCACATCACTATGATTGTAACCAAATTTTCACTTTATCAGGTTGCTTAGATATAATTGACGCCCTGTACTTAATAGGATTGAACAGGGATTATGTTGGGCTGTTCATGAAGCTTTAAAATAAATTTCTGCTTTTTTGTTAATTTTTATTGGAAGTTGAAGAATTTTGGTCCTTTTTTTAATTATTACATGCATATACTGGACTCCATTTCATTCTGTTGATCATTGCCTAAAGGCCCTAAACCAAATGTATATCTATCTCTCATCTTATTGATCTGAATTTGATCGGATTTCTCTCTTGTTGTAGAATGGCACTCTAGAAACTGGTCTATAATATCTGGAAATTTCAAGTGAAAATTTCAGCGATGGAACTAAAATTTTCTAGATGAAGTGCGGAAAGACTGTTTCAGAGGGAATGATCTAGTGTTCTGGAGGCAAATATTCAAGCCCTGGGATGAATTTGATTAACAACAATTCAATGGACCTGAAAAATAGATTAAAAAAGGAAGAACAAGATTTGAAGGCTGCAGAACTATCAGACTGGCTGATAAGAGATAATGAATGAGGCCGAGAGGAAGCAACTAGGCCTCTTATTTCTTTTTCTTCTCTTTATTTCCATCTTTCCCTCCTCTCTCTCTCTGTGTTTAAACTTATTCTTATCCTATCTTTTCTATTTCCTCGCTTTTCTCCGTCTATCCTTTTTGCCATGCCAGAAAGAACAACTGCCTCTGTGCTAGAGATGAGGTGGTGTGCCTCTCCTTTCTGCTAAAAAATAGGGGCCTGTCCCAACAATAATTCCTGCCTGGTATGTGCCAAATTGAATTTATTGTAGCCTCTTCAATTTCAAAACCTGGATGCTCTCTATTATATGGGACAACGTCTGATATCCAGTCCAAACCTTTGATCCAGAAGGTACCTAACACTTAAATAACACCTCCCTGCGCATGCCACCCTCTTCCAAAAAAAAAAAGGTAGAAAAGAAATATTAACAAAAAGGACATGTTTATTAAAGCAATAAAGCACTTGAAGTGGAAAATAGCAATGACTTAAAACCATGAAACTGAAGTTATCTAATGTTAAGACTCTTCACTAGCTCAATACTGTATAGTTTATTTTCAATGTTTGTTCTCTGTCTTGTAGATCCAGTTATTTAGATGAAATCTTCATTTAGAGTTCATAATGTAAACTTGGAACTTAATGATGGATTCTATTGAAATCATAGGAATGATATGGTCCATGCTTTTCCAATTTCATGAGCTTGGATTATGTGTAGATATTGCATGAACTAATATGAGTGAGATTTTGGTAGAAATTGTGCCAAGGCTTTTTTGGTTGTTAACAAAGTGGAACAAAGTTACTTAGAGAGCATGCTTGTTTGTTTTTTTTTTTTTTTTTTTGTCAAGCAAAAATGGCAGCAAAGTCCCCCACAATTACAATCTCCCAATGGACACCCTTACAACATTTCCATTTACAAGATACTACAAGTTCAGCTGGAAAATTGTTAACCCAAACTCTTGTTCTGACAAAGTAGCCACCTAAAATTTCCACAGGTTGGTTTCGTTCATGCAAGATTTGGCTGGCTTTAGAAGTCCCCAAAGTGTTCATATGTCATAACATCCCATATTTCCTGAAGATATTGATGCGCAATACCAGACTTTTTTATTGATCCATGAAATTGCCATGACTGAGTTGCTTTAAGAGCATGTGTTTTTCCAACATGATGTAATATTAAAAAAATCAAGATCAAGAAATAAGGAAGATGGTGTTAATGATTCTATTTGCATGCATGTTCATTAGGTCAAATGACCTAATTGTAGTTATGCTCTTTAAAGTCATCATTCGATTCTTATACATATATCTGTTGATAGTTATTTTTTTAATTTATGCTCATGATAGTATATCACGCTTATTTGATCATGATGCCATTGTTGGTTTTGTGTTCTAGATTGGTGAGGAGCTTGGGGATATTTATGACTATGTAGCTCCTTGTTTTCCCCCGAGGTTTGTAGATTTTTGACACTATAATTCTTTCGTGTTTTCTTAACTACTTTCTCTGTCCTTGTAAATTTCACAAACTAAAATGGATGGAGTTTGTTTATTCTGCAAATTCTTGCATATGTCTGTTCACATATGTAACTTGACATTTTTCTACTAGTGTTGATCTTAGCTTGTCTCCGGTTTCTAGTGTAAGTAGGTAACTTAAAGAGAAACTTGTCAGATGTTATTTAAATCCAAGGATCGCTGAACCGGTAGCTGGACCCGTACCGGTCATTGACCGGTATGGTACCGGTATGAGTACTGGTCTTGGTGAATTGAGAAAAAAATATCTTCTCCCCTCTCAACTAACAACCAAAAAAAAATTAAAACCGGTTCGAACCGGTCCGAACCGGTCCTGAACGGGCCGAACAGACCGGTTCATCGCAGTTCGGGCCGGTTTGGGACCGGCTCCCATTTGCTACTATATTTTTAAAGGGGGGAATTTATTTTTATAGCCAAACCGTGCCGATTTGGCACCGGTCCGGTTTGGCACGGTTCGGCGATCCTTGTTTAAACTTGAACTATCTTTCATGTAGATTTATTTGATTGTTCAGACTTTGAACATGTATTGAAAGAACTCATTGAAAGTAACCAAATAAATCTAGAAGGTGGAAGCATGGACCAAACAGTGAGTTCTGACATCAATTCTGTAATGCACCTAGTTTGACATGGACTGTAAAATACTGGAATTTGGAGAGATTTCTCAAAGATCCAAAAGATATTGCAAAGTAGTTATCTTTATGTTCACTTTGTTATATGGTGCTAACATGAAAATCCTTTGTCAATCATACCAGAAAAAAGAAAAATTCCATAGAAATGACTGTAGAAAATTCATCGCCATTAAAGGATTCCAAATAATTTGATGAGCAAACATTGGAGACTTCTATGATGTAATGGCCCTTCTATAAGAAGTAATGGCCAAGTAGATAATTTTAGAAGAATATTGTCCATGTAAAAATTAGCTTCCGTAGCTGCTACTTCAATCTGGTTGAACAATGTTATCTGGACATTTAAATATTAGGTATTATTTTAATGTTTGATACTTACAATTCATGAAACTCCTAGATTCAAAATTGTGATGACAAGATTTCATGTCAACATTGGGCACTTACTAAAAAATGATGTCAAGTTTAATATTTGATCCAGTAAAATTTCTAATGGATTGTAAAATCTATAAGATAATTGATCCATATGATTATGTATTGTATACATATCTACATAATGTTAAGAGTACATTGATTAGAATATAACATGAATATTTCATTTGCTTAATCACTAAACAGTATTGGCTATGCATCACATATTGGCCTTAGAGCCAGCAAGGAGTCCATGAGTGTTCTTGGGGAATTATTCAAATGGTTAGAGAGTTTACCATAGGGAGGATCAAATATTTCTAAGCACTCAAAACTTTCACAGTTATGGTGTGGTTGGACATTGGATCTATATGGCTGCTGAGGTTCATAGTAACTACTTAGTGTTCCTCCATCGAGATGGTGACCCTGCATTGACACTCTGGTGTTCTTTTATATTGATCAGTCAACACTGATGATCCACCTTGGAAATCATTATCGAGGGTTGAGGTATGAATCAAGTGCATAGCTTTCAAATTTTCTCTTGAGTTGAAGGATAGGATATATTGCTGTATTTTGGGAATCAGTAAATTTGGAACCAAACCGTGTATCATTCATGGTACCATCACTTATATCCTTGATAGAGAGACGCTAGTTCTGATGCAAGTGAGGATCAGACTATATAACAGAAGAACCATCATATGATATTATGTTCATATTGGGATAGAGACATGCTTAGACATGGGAGTCCTAGGACCTAGGCAATTATTAGTGTTTTGGAAAAATGATTAACTGATTTGCAAAGTTATTATACTTGGTAATTATTTATTTATGCAAAAGGTTTAGCTAATGGTTTTCTCTAAAATATCTGACATGATTTGGGTTCCTGATTGGCCACAACATTGCATACTTAGGGTTGGACAGTGCTTAATGGTTATGCGACGACACTAGAATGATGATGGAAACTGAGTTATTGCATATGGCTTGTGTAGGAACAAGGAGATCCTTTGTTTCATCCTAGCTTACCAGGGGTTTGATATTGCCATATAGGCTCCATTTCCCCATGCTGGGCCACGTTGCTAATGTACGAATATAGCAGACTTGAAGGCAAGTTTGGTGAATCAAGAAACCTGAGTTTGATCTATCCTAGTAACATGTCTAGCATGTGAGAGTTGAGACCATTTCTAGTTATTAATAGTATGGAATTCTAATTTAACTTTCTCTCTATTAATTATTAAGTGGCATGTAAGTTCTCATTGGAGCCTTATTGAGCCTTGAATTGGGTCTACTAGAGCCCAATGGGATTAGATCAAGGCTAGTCTTGCTAGACTTTGACTTTAACCAGTCTTGTCCTAGTTAGATTGGGGTTAGGAAGTGGGTGACCAGTTTCCCTTGTGGGCAACCTCTCCCTTTCTCTCCTAAATGTATGGAACCAACTTACTTACAGAGTTCGCTTCCAAGGGAGGTGCCCAAGTGAGGGACACTCCCTCCTCTAGCATACTGGTTGGACTAGACTATGACTTGGTGGAGTTAGAGCCAACCACCAAACCCTAGCCCTCCATTATTTATTATCAACAACGGGGGTGCAAGGGTGTGGTACAGTGTGAGAGAAGAAAAGAGAGGGGTGACATAAAGGCTCTTTTTCTAGAAGAACAAAGAGAGAGAGAGAGAGAGAGAGAGAGAGAGAGAGAGAGAGTTAGATCTAAGGTAATATATCTCTTCCTTGTTGTTAAGCACACTTGGCTCACAGTTATCTAGAGATTGGAGGCCAAAATGTTTTTAAGGCTCTTGCACATGGACTGATGAGGCTGCAGATAGTAAAGCTTATAGGATTGTGTGTTTTTTCAGCCTCAACATCTCCAAGGATGATAAATTTGGTAAAAATTCTTTAAGTCCTTGAGCGTGTTTTTATGTATAGACATATCTTGAACAAGGTACTTCTGCTACATTCAGGATGGTTCCCCCCACGACTAACACATAAGCTTGTCTTAGAACTGGCAAAAATGATGTAAGTCATCGCCCCTCTACCTACAGAAAACTTAATCTAGGTCTATCTAAATGATCTGATTAAATCTAGGTCAATTTGCCTAGCCAAAATATAAGCTATTTTAGTTTCCACACCTGGGCCTAGTATAGGTTAAGAGGGTGGTTAGCCTCTGGACTTTGTTGCCTCTCTGATCCCATGGACCAATGACTAACCATGCTGGAAGAAACCAAAAAGAAACAACTTTATGCATGGTCAAAAGGCAAATTTGCAACTCACAAAGAAATACCAATTAGCAAGCAGAATGAAAATGGATTGTGGCATCATGCCTCTGCCATTCCATCCCATGAAACCCCATTTTCTCATCATCTCTAATCTAGGTTCCCAATCCTACACCAAAATCAAACAGACATCATCTCTCAACAAAATAAATGGAAAAGAGGCAAATGATTCTTCCTCTATGATTATCACCATGACCCTTTTGGTTCTACTTCTCAGGGGCACCTAAATTAGCTACAATAATTTTTCTAATTTTCACTAGCCATATGAAGCTGCCCCCTTTTGTGTTGGTAGCAATAGCCCAGCCATGCTATTGTCATGGAAATGATAAGGATTTGATTACGTAGGGCTGAGGAACAGTTATAGATTTTATGATATTTTATATTTTTATGTTATGTTTGTCATTTATTGTTTGATTCTTCTTTTACATATATATATATATTATATATATATATATATATATAATATATATTATATATATATATATTATATATTCTATATTGGTTTATTTTTTTAAAAATCAGTTAGGTTGACACAAACTTGATTGAACCCGAGTATGAATAATGGGGTTTTCATTTTCTTGACCTGGTCAAAATTGGGATGGGTTACAATTGAGTTTTCATTGATCAGAGCTATGCAGATGGAGTGTTATACCGCTCCCAACCACCTGGTTTGGGTGGTACTAGGCCATATGATGGGTGGATTGGCATGATTCGAGAAATCTGGCAAATAGAGAGAGAGAGGAGTAAGAGAGAGAGAGGGAGGGAGAGGGAGGAGAGGAGGGTCAGGGAGGCTAGAACCCTCCATTCATCTGTGTCAAAAGAACACGGGTCGAGGGGGGGGGCTTTTTTGATTTTCAATGTCAGCAAATTGGGAATGGAGGATCCAGCCCTCCTCCCCTGCTCTCTCTCTCTCTCTCTCTTCCTATCTGGTTTTTCTTGTCGTACATGCTAGAATGACATGGCATGGTACCATACCATATTGTTGCCCAACTGTTATGAGATGATAAATCTTGATCGAAATGATCCTAAATTATTTGGATCTCATCTTGGGTTCTAGATCAAAGATGATCCTAGGATTTAGATTGTTATCTTGAATCATATGATCTATTAGATCACAAGATCTAAGTTGATCATGCAGTTAGCATATTAACCAAGTGAAGGTACAATTGTATGCTTATTTTTTTCAACTTTTTGTATTTAAGATTTTCATTTATTATTAGTTAGCCTTGACATGTAATGTTGGTGATTCTTTCGAGTCTTTTAGTTCTATATATTGAAGGACAATAAATCTTGAGTTCATGGCACCAAAGGAAGAGTGAATCTTCTCATTCTTGCAATTATTTGTCAAAGTATGATTTTTCCTTAAATAATTATAGTTAAAGAAAATAGAATTTATACATGTGGAGTGGTTGTACATGAATATCTCTAATATCTAGACATGACATTCACTTAGTTTTATATGATACATGTAAGGTTGGGATGAATTAGGCTTATTATATTCATATGTAGTTTTGTAAAAATTCTTCATTCATCTATTCTACAATTGTATCCTTTTTCTTCTACATTCACTGCCTTATATTTTTAATTCTAAAAGAATATAAAACTATTACCTATCTTAAGCAATACTCTCTTACCAAGTTGTTTCCAAACTTCATCTAATCAACTCAAACCATCATAAATATTAATTACTTTACTTTATCATGTCATAACCTTCACATATTCTATGTTTTTCCACATTGTTTAGCATTTCAACTCACTAAAAAAAAAAAAATAAAAAACTGTTATGTGGAACTTCTTTTTTAAAAAAAATCCATCCTTAATATAATAAGTGTAGCTCAGGTAGGCACCCAAGAGGGAGGGTGATTGGGTTTTATAAGACTTTTGTACTATTTAAAATATCTATGAACTAAGTAAGTATGTGCTAATGCAATTCAAGTGCTTGTGTATTTCAAATAAATGCAGCGAAATTAAAGAAATAAAAGCACAAGGAGAACAATCACACAAACACAATGATTTATAGTGGTTCGGTGCCAACCAAGCACCTACATCTACTCCCCAAGAACTCCTTGGAAATTCCACTAAGTTTGGTTTTATAACTTAGGCTCACCAACAACCTTTACAACTTGTTTTGTTTTCGGCTCACAAGTCAAATCCTAGTTGGTTTCAAGGCTCACCAACAATCACCCGTGGTTTTACGGGATAACCAAGAACCTAAACAACTTGTTTTGGCTTCGGGCTCACAAGTAAAATCCTAGTTGGTTTCAAGGCTCACCACAACCACTTTGGTTTTCAAAGGCTTACCAAAACCTCTTTGGTTTTCCAAGGCTCACCAAAAACCTTAAGTAAACAATGTAAGAGCAAGTATAAATGAATACAATAAAAGCTTTCTAAAATAAAGCAAATATCTCTTTGAAGTCCTTGATTGTTGATGAAGATCTTGTCTTCAAGTTGATGAAACCTTTGATTGATGCTTGTAGATGTAGACTTTGAATGCTCTCTTTGAAACTTGGAAGCTTGAAGGCTTTTAATCACTCACTATTGAATCCTTTAAGATATTCAAGAAACTCACCAAAGGATTGCTTCCCCATTTGATTCTTGATGTTTATATAGCCTCCCAACACTTAAATGACCGTTTATAGCTGTTAGGGAAGAAAATATGGCCGTTGGAGCCAAGTTGGAGAAGTTCTGCAGCCCAGAAACTAGCTGTTACTGTTCAAGTGTCGACACTTCACCTCCAGGTGTCGACATTTCAGTTTCAATTGTCGACACTTCAGTTTCTAGGTGTCGACACTTCACTTCCAAGTGTCGACACTTCAGCTCCAGGTGTTGACACTTGACTGAAAGTGCTTTCTGAAGTTTTCTGTTTGTCTCAGGCCTTGAGTCGACACTTCACTCTTCAAGTGTCGACACTTGATCCTCAGGTGTCGATACTTCATTTCCAGGTATCGACACTTGCCTGTGCCATTGCTAAAGCATCTTCAAATTGAAACTTTAACCTCTTCAAGTTCTTCCATATTAATTCCAAAGTCCATATACTTGATTTTCCATTAATTTAAGGACTTTTTCAACTGAAATACAAGCATTTCTTCATCCAACATGGTTGAGTACTAAGATCTGAAAATATACTTAAAATATAATTAGTACTCATATATACTTAAACATTTTGTCAATCATCAAAATCAAGACAGAGTCAACAATAAGGAATAGCTGTACCAAAATTATTAGACCAAGTGGCTTACCGTTATTACTGAGGAGTAAAAATTTTAGAAGAGGACCAAGAGGCTGTTGTTACGGTGGTGCCGTCGGCTCCGGCATCGTCGCGTTGAACCACGAGAGGAGCCGAGGAAGAGTCACCGCCGAAGTGAGGAGACGGGAGATGGCCGGGATGGGGTTGGGGTCTTTAGGCTTCGAGATTTTGGAGTTGAAAGAGATGGCTGGGTTGGCCGTCAACGAAGGAGATGGCAGATGGGGTGGTGCCGCGATGGTGGGGACAGCGGGTGCCCTGTCAGGGGCACCGGCGGCTGGCGGGTGGGGTTTGGTTGGGCTTCGGGATTTTGGAGGAGACTGCTGGCTGCTGCGGTGACCGTCGGCGAAGGAGACCTGCGACAGGTGGGCTGGCACCGTGATGGGTGGGGTCAGTGGGTGCCGTGTCGGGGGCGGCGACGGTCGGTGCAATCTGGTTTGGACTTCAGGATTTTGGAGGAGAAGGAGATGGTAGTCGGCGGCGCCTCTTAGGTTCATCCTTTTTTTTTTTTAACAAGATTTTTTGGGATTTTTTTTTGGTACATGGAGAATTTTTTTCATTAATTTTTACTCTGTTTCAATTTTATTTTTGAAGTTTTTTCACTGGTTTTTTAGGGATTATTTTTAAAAAATTTAAGGGGGGCCAAATATCTTTTTATATTAATTTATCTTAAACAAAGTAGGCTAATCACTAATTTACAAAAAAAAAATTAGGGGCCCGCCCCCGCCCCCCCGCCCCGGGGCGGTCCGCCTCTGCTGGTGGTAGAAAATTTGGGCTAGCATGTTTCTGTAAAGTCCATGGTCTGAGGTTGATGTTGAGGATATCTAGCAAAGTTGAAGTTCATGGTGAGGATATTGAAAAGGATCACACTAATGATGATGGACTACAACTTTGCTCCATGAAGAGAACTTCTTCTGATAAAGAACATTGAGGTACAGTTGTGAATGATGATTACAATAGGATCTTTTGGGCAAGGTTTGCAAAATTAGTACTGTGCTGATATGCTATTGGTTTGATATAGTATGGTGTGCACCTGTGTACCAACACATGCTCTAATACTCTTTCTCACTTCTAGCATGGTGGGTTGATACCAGGCGGTATGAGGCAGTTCCACTTGGTTCAGGCTGATGTGGACTGCTTCTGCTCATATACCAATGCAAACCTCAGTACTGTATGGTATTCTATATGTCTTGTGATTGTTGTTTTCATTTACCTTTGAGTGGCTACATGACTCTGGCAAAATTGAAACTTTATTTTCTACCAACTTCATAATTCCTTTCTTGCTTGCAGATATGAAATTTTCCAGCTCATGGTTAATCTGTATACTGAAAGATTTATTCAGATGCTTAGACTGCTGAGTGACAGAGCAACTACATTGACAAATATAGAAATCTTAAAGGTAATGAAGGTTGACCGGATCAAAAACCTTGCTCATTCAATGTTATCTCTTCATGATATGGTGTAGTGACATGTCCTATAAAGCAGTATCACATGGTTCGTACTGCTTATATTATTTGTTGAGTACAACAATCAAGGAATTTCTGGGTTTTTTTAACTTGTTCAATTAGTTGCTTTTTTGCAGGTAACCAGTTGGGTTGTCGAATATCAAGATAATCTGATTGGTCTTGGTGTTGACGAGTCACTAGCTCAAGTTTGTTCTGAAAGTGGTGCAATGGATCCGCTTATGAATGCATATGTTGAGCGAATGCAAGCAACAACAAAGGTAGTTTTCTGCCATGGGCTTGTAATTTGTTAAATTTGATATTTTGAAAAATATATACTGGCAGAATTTATTTATTTAAATTTTTAATAGAAATGGTACACCAACATCCTGGAGGCTGATAAGGTACAACCACCAAAGAAAACGGAAGATGGTAAACTATATACCCCCAGCTGTGGATTTATTCAGAATTTTGGGGGAGCAGGTGCAGATCGTGAGGGAAAATAGCACAGATCTCATGTTATACAGAATTGCACTTGCAATAATTCAGGCAAGCATTGCATATGTGATCTTCAGTAACATTGTTTAGTATGATGGTCTCTCTCATAACTAATTTTCTGGCCTTGCCTTACATCTGCAGTTATATGGACCCAGGTACTTGCTTTAGTAACATATCCAGATACATGCAAACATTTATAATTGTTTGCACACTGCAGTAGTCATGTATATTGTTATAGCAAGTATATCCCATTTGAAGATTACCTTACTAGTGTTTGCATACCTGTTTATCTCATTTCAAACCTGAAAAAGATAATTGTATTTTCTTATCATTTAATAGCGTGATAGCTATATAAATACATAGGGAATAGCCATATTTAGAGGATCAAATCCTAAAGAATAAGCAACTAATCAACAAATAAGGGAACATCCCAAAGAATAAGCAACTAACCAACAAATAAGGGAACAACAGAACAACCAATTAACAAATAGATCAAACCTAAATTAGCTCTATTCTGGGTAATTAAGTTGAGAGATTTTAGGGATTTTAACACTTCCCTCAAGCTGGTGAATATAATCGCTTGTGAGCAAGGTTTTAAATCCCATGGGATGGGATTGTCTCGGTTTTTTCATGGAACGGGATGCATTGGCGTCCCCCTAAGGTGTTCCGATTGGGATGTCGGGATGCTGGTAGAATATCCTATCCCAATATATGGATGGTACCCCATCCCGGTGTCCCGGCGGAACGAGGGATGCTGGCAGAACATCCCATCCCAATACATGGGATGGGATGGTACCCCATCCCAGTATCCCACGGGACGTTCCGCCTGGACCTGAATCCTTGCTTATGAGTTTTCCTAGTTCCTTGATTTCAAATTATTGAGCTAGGTGTTTCCTGAGGGACTCCTTTTTAACTTCATCATTCCTGGTCACAATGATATCATCTACATAGACCAATAGAGCAGTGAGTTCACCTTTAATTGAGTGCTTGGTAAGCAATGTATGATCCCCTTGACTTTATTTGTATCCCATTCTCAACATGGCCTTTGTAAATCTTCCAAACCATGCCCTGGGTTATTGTTTCGAGCCATAAAGTGCCTTTGTTAAATGACATACCTTATTGAGCCCAAAACTCCCATCAAATCCGGTGGAGGTTCCATGAAGACCTCCTTCTCTAAGTTCCCATGTAGGAACGTATTCTTGATATCAAACTGCTATAAATACCAATCAAACATAGCAGCAATAGATAATAAATTTGCACAGTATTCATCTTTGCTAGAGATGCAAAAGCTTCTTGATAGTCCACTTCATAAGTTTGAGTATATCCTTTCGCAACTAATCTCGCCTTGTATCTCTCAAACCTATCATCTTTATATTTCAATGTATAAACCCATTTACATCCCACCGGTTGTTTTCCTTTAGGGAGTGACAATCTTCCAAGTCTTATTCCTCTTTAGTGCATGCATTCATTTTCTTTTCCATGGCTTGTATCCAATTCTTATTTTTAATACCTCTTGCATGGTTTTGGAAATGTCAATTGAGTTTATAGTGGTGAGGAAACTTTTGTGATGTGGGAATAATCTATGGAAGGAAACAAATTATGAAATTGGATGATGGGCGCAATTTCTGATTTCTTTTCTCAAGGCTATTGGTAAGTCCGAATCTTGGGATGTAGGCTCTTTAGATTCAGACTTAATAGCAGTAGGAAGGAGGATTTTATTACCTAGATTTGGTTCAGATTCATAAATTTGTCTTAGCTTCGGATTGAACTTCTTTCTTCTTAAGTATGTTAGTAGTTTCGCTGGTGGTTTGGAGCTCGACTGCTGCTGCTGTTCCTCTTGTAATTTCAATGGAAGTACTGTGGAGGAGAGGAAGAGGCCAGCGGTGGCAAGGAAGAGGGAGAGATAAGAGGTACTAAATTATCAAAAAGGGCCATTCCATGTCTGCATTAGTCTTATTTGCATTAGTCTTCTTAAGATAGGAATGGGGAGGTTGAAAAAATAGTTCATTTTCTTGAAAGGAGACATCCATGGAAACAAAGACCTTTTAGGTAGATAACATTTGTACCTTTTTGTGTCTTCGAGTAGCCTATAAATATGCATTTGAGAGCTCTAGGGTCAAGCTTACTCCTATGTTGTTGATGAATATGGACAAAAGACACAACCAAACACTCTAAGTGGTAGAGTGTTTGAATAATGGAAATCTGGATAGAAATCGGATAGTAGTTGTACAGGACTCTTGTGATCAAAAAGTCGTGAAGGCACTCGGTTTATTACATAGTCTACTTTTAGAACAACCTCTCCCCAAAATTTTTTAGGAGCATTGGACTAAAATAAGAGGGCTCAAGTGACATTAAGTAAATGCTTATTTTTCTGTTCAGCCACTCCATTTTATTGGGGTGTGTCAACATAAGAAGATTCATGGATATTGCCTTCATTTTGCAAGAAGATGGATAGAGTTAGGTTGAAATAGCCCCTAGCATTATCTAATCTAACCTTTTTAATAGAACCCCAAATTGTGTCTTTATCATTTTGTAGAAAATGGGAAAGATGTGGCTGACTTCAGACTTCTCTTTTACAAGGAATAACCAAGTTTTTGTGCAGTCATCAATAAATGAAACAAACCACCTAGCACCAGTGATATTAGGGATTTTAGATAGTCCCTAAACATCGGTATGTACTAAGGAAAGGGATGGAATGACTTTGTATTACTCAAAGAAAATGACACATAATGATGTTTTGCAATTATACAAGATCACGATCAAGGATCACTGAACCGGTACTGGGACCCGTACCGTCAGTTGCTGGTACGGTACGTACAGTCCCCGTACCGTACTGGTACGTGTACCGAGGCTAAAAAATGATAAAATTCTCTTCCTCCCTCTCAAGCAAAGAATATTAAACCATAGCTGAACCGAACCAAACTGAGCCCGAATCGGGCTGAACTGGGCAGTACCGTACGGTACACTATAGTACCATACCGTACCGTACGGATTTTATTTTTTATTTTTTTTTAAACTGTCCGGGGTGCGGACCGCTTTTTATATGTGAACCGTTCCGGCTCTTGGCTGGTATGGTACGGTATGCCCCGTACCGGGCGGTACGGGACGGTAGCGCAAACCCTGATCACAATGAAAGCTATTAATGGGAACATTTTTAAAGAGTAAAGGAAACATTGTCTTTAGTAATTGAAATGGTGGATGTCCATCACAAAGGTGATGAAGCCAAATTTCAGATTTATTGGATGAGGTGGAAGGGTTAGAGAGAATATCTTTGGAGGAGCATGAGAGAGTCAATCGAGCCCCTTCATTCATAGAACCACTAACACCTTCAATAAGATAGAGGCCATTCCTTTCTTTAACAAATCCAATCATTTCCCCCGAACCCAATTCCTGAAATACACGATGAGTAGAAAAGAATGTGTCACTTGGCAATTTAAGTTTTTTGTAAGCCTTTGAATAGAAATGAGGTTGGTAGATAGCTTGGGAACATGGAGGACATTTTATAGAGAAGGAGTTAATTTGATGGTTCCCTGTCCTACAATAGTTATTGGAGTGCCATCAACAACATTAATTGTCTTATTGCCTGGCCTTGGTTTATAGGTGTCAAATCTGGTGGAAATATTGACCATATGATCAGTAGCTCTTGAATCAATAACCCAGGAGCCAAAATTGTTCACAGGATTGGCATTAAAAATTTCAAAAATGAGACCTTTACCAGATTGAATCAATGAACATGAGATAGAGGAACTAGAGAGGGAATTGAATAAACTTTGCAATTTTCCAATCTCATCTTTGAAATCTTAGGTTTCTTCTTTTTTCATGGCTAGTATATCCGGTGGAGGTCCCCCCTTATTTATGAAATTGGCTTGTCCCCTTTGTTGACCCTTAAATCTGTCACTGCGACTGAGAACTTGGGCTTTGCCATGAAGTTTAAAGCAATTCTTTTTCGTGTGGTGTGGCTTTTTATAATAGGTAGATCAAAGATTGTCTCAAGTAGATTGTTTTGGAGAGGAGCTATCATTTGACCAATCACCATGGTCTTGGCCAAGAGAAGTCGGCTTGCTTCCTCCAGCTAGAGTCTTTGTAGAGATCATTGTTGAACTTTCGGTGAACTGAGTTCTAACATAACGGATTGTCGACTTTCTTCAGCATGAATAAGGGAGAAAACTTCATTCAATGGAGGTAGCCAATCCTTTCCAAGAATTTGTACCGGAGTGGATCAAATTTCACATTCAATCCTGCAAGAAATTGAAAAATGTGATTCCTTTTCACCAAATTGACAAGGGCCTTAGCATCTTTATTGCAGCGCATCTTAATATCTTGGTAGTGATCCAACTCAAGCCAAAGTCCATTCATGAGATTGTAATATTCTATAATAGAGAGATTACCATGCTTGGTGATCGAGATTTTGGACATGATTTCATTAATAACCACAGCATCTTGCATTTTGGAGTATATTGGCGAGCGATGTCCCAAATATCCCGAGCAGCAGGCAAAAATATCAGATTCTTATTGATATCTGGTTGCATGGAATTCCAAAGCCATGACATAATCATGGAGTCCTTGTCCCCCCGTTAGAAACTTGGGATTGGTAGAACTTGATCCTATCTCAGTCAAGTGACGAATTTTGCTATGCCCCTTGAGAAATGTCTTGATGATATGCGATCATTGAAGGTAGTCTTTTCCATCTAGTCGGTAGGAGGTAGTCATCTTTGGAGTTCCCCACTCGAAGTAGTAGGATTGTTGAAAACCGGTCCAGTAGAATTATTGGCCGCAGTGTTAGAGACCGGAGTAGTGGCTTCTGACATGGTTCAGCGATAGAGGAGAATGGGACGAGCAATAACTAGTAACGGTAATAAAGGCCAGAGAGATAGGATTTAAGGTAATGAAGGCCTTAAAAAAACTAGAAAGTGTCTAAGAAACCTTGCTACGATACCATGAGAAAAAAGATAATTGTATTTTCTTATCATTTACAATAGCATAATAGTATATAAATACATAGGGAATGACCATATTTAGATGATCAAATTCCAAAGAATAAGCAACTAACCAACAAATAAGGAAAAAATAACAATCAATTAACAAATAGATAAACCCGAATTAGCACTATTCTGGGCAAGTAAGTTGAGAGATTTTAGGGATTCTAACAGTTATAATCTAACTGCACAAGAATTAGCACAGGTTTTTTTTTGGGTGTACATGTGCATCAAGACCGGTGCACGAGGGCGGTACTCTTAAATGGGAAGAGATCATCAAATTGTTGCCACAATCTTGATGCACATCTTAGGCCAAAAAATTGTTGGTTTCTTAATCAACGAAATAATGAGACATGCATTTGCAGCTCTATAATTTTATATGTGCTTTATGACATGGTATCATTATCCTTTTAGTTGATCAAGTTACCCATGCCCTTGGTTATCTTATTGTACTAAGCTGATCCCTTATGGTGTCATTATCCTTCTAGTTGATCAAGTTACCCATGTCCTTGGTTATTCTTATTGTACTAAGCTGATCCCTTATGAAACTCAATCACAAGAAAATACATCACTTAGTTGTCAAAATCTTAGATGGGCTCGTATGGGGTTTAGAGAAACCACTTCATTCTTGATGATCCTCCTCCATAATTACTTGGAAGCTTTTGACTGTTAAGCTTGTGGGTGGAACTTAACAGGAAAACATATATTTTCTTTTATAATATGATGAAAAGGGGTAAATAGTTCAATCTCTGAATCACTTTTCACATTGAAATTTTGCAGTATTACTTGACTAACTAGGAAAGCTAGATTCTTAACCTTTTTTTAAAAAAAAAACAACTTAAAAAAAGAAGGTAAGAAGTACATTATTACATATTGAGTATTGTCATTATATTCACCTTTCAACAATTTCTAGTATGTGTATTGTCTTATTTGCATATTATTAGCTTTGCCTTATCAACCATGCTACCCTTAACACCATTATATTTCATTACAGTAACTAGTAAACAACTGTTAGCTTAGTTGGCTGGCACTTCTCCCCTGAAGGCTTGACCTTGGTGGTGAACCCTGGGTATTGCTTTTAAAATAAGTAATATAGAGATAAGGGTCATACACAGCAGGTAGAGTGAGTAAGCTCTTTCAGTCAATGTCCATGCACCTAAATATTTCAACTTCAGTGTCTAATCAAACAGGAAATTGTAGATTTTGAGACTACCTAGAAGTGAAGTTCTTGTGCAACTTGAACATAATTTTAAGCAGATTCTAAGTTCCCGGTGTGATCCTTTAAGAGGATGGTTGCCTGAGGAGGAAATCTATCAGGAAAAATCTGTAGAAAGCAAATCCATACCTCATGCATCTTAACACGGTTCAAAGTAGGCTGGAGATACTTGAATGTGTGAGAAGTGAGACGATGAATGCAGAGGAAATCAGCTGGAATGTCAAACAAATAGATTAAATATTTCAGGATAAGAGTAAATGTTGAAAGGGTAGTGGAGAATGAAAGTTGAAAGATTTGTGATATGTTTTGTAATTTCTTACTTTGATTTGGCTTTGACAGTTTGACACAATGAAGAAACATTGAAAATGTAAGGTAGCTGAAAATCTGGTGGTTTAATGTGCTTCACCATTCAACCCAGTATTTCCTTATTGACATCTGTAACCATAACTGCTAATAAGTTTTATTAGAATGAAGATGTTGTTTTTGGTACCATCTGGAACCACTGTATTAGAAAATGATATGTTTTGTTTAATCTGTATGCATACTACTTGATAAATCTTTCAATCATATTATCTGTTATCTTCTTTTTCACCCCTGTCCATGTCCAGGTAATGATTGATTTTCAAGCCGCTGAAAGGCAGAGGCTCGAGGAACCAGCTTCTGACATTGGTTTGGAGCCTCTGTGTGCCATGGTTTGTGGAAATTATAGTATTGACAAGCTTTCTGAATTTTGTTCTTCATAGTTCATGCTATGCAGTATGAATTAACATATATATTGTTTAATATCAGATCAACAACAACCTTCGTTGCTATGAGCTTGCATCGGAGCTTAGTAACAGCACAATGGAAGCTCTTCCACGAAACTATGCTGAACAGGTTATAATGAGTAGTTAAATCCCAATTTGTTATTCCTTTTCCATGAAGAGTTTTTTCATTATTTTTGTTCGATGGATCACTTACCATGATACTTGACAAATTGCATTACAGTTATCACTTGCAGTCATCTGCTTGTGCTATTGTACACTGCATTAGAATATGGAATTACATGAGTTGGTGCGAGCATTATATCAGTGTAGAATTTACATTTGGATTTTACTAATTGCATTTCTAGCCTTTATTACATGAGTTGGTTTGAGCATGATTATATCAATGTATAATTTATACATTGGCTTTTACCAATGCCATATCTGGCCTTTGTTAGCTTCCCTTTAGTTTATATGAGTCAAGAAAATAGAGTAGAGAAAAATCAATTATTAATCTCATCTAGCATCTAAAGGACTTTTATAGGCACTTTGGTATAATGTATTTGAACATCTATTAAACATGATAAGATCCTAATATATATAGTTATAACCTAATATGGTTATAAGTTATAACCATATTACATACTATATTTTCTAACACTACCCCTCAAGCTCAGCATATATATCAAACATTTCCAACTTGGTACGTAAGAAAAACGAGTAGGCCCAAGAGCTTTAGTAAAGATATCAGCCAACTAATCCTCTGACATTGTATGGGGAGTAACAATTTTTCCTGATAGCATAGCATCCTGAATGAAGTAACGGTCGGCCTCAATATGCTTAGTCCATTCATGAAAGATAGGGTTGTTGCAATGTATATAGTAGGCTGATCGTCACAGTGCATCATCATAGGTTTAGAATAAGATACGCAAAGTTCTCTTAACAAAGAATTGATCGACATCATCTCACAAGCTGTGCGAGCCATCACTCAATACTCAACCTCAGCACTTGAACGGGCTACTATTGTTTGTTTTTTTACTTTTCTATGTGATAAGATTTTCTTCAATAAAGTTGCAAAAACTTGATGTAGATCTTCTATCACTCACTGAGCCAGCATAGTCAGTGTCAGAATAGGCTTCAATTTGTAAATGTCCATTTCTTTTATACAAAAGACCTTTTCCTGGGGCTCTCTTAATGTAATGCAAAATTCTTAACACAGCATTCCAATGACAAATCTTAGGCTTTTGCATATATTGACTTATTATCCCCACTGCAAAGGAGAGATCAGGTCTTGTGACTATCAAATAGATAAGCTTCCCCACTAGTCTAAGGTACCTAATGACATCCTCAAAATCTCCTGAATCATCAATTTTTGATAGTAACTGAGAATCAATAGGAGTAGAACTTGGTTTACAATCAAGTAAGCCTGTTTTCATCAATAAATCAGTGGCATATTTTCTTTGAGAAAAAAAACACTCCTTGTGACTCATATGCCACTTCAATTCCTAAGAAATATCGATGTTTATCTAAATTTTAGTGACAAAATGATTCTCTAAGTGTTCTTTGACCCAAACAACTTCATCATGATCACTACCTGTCAAAAGAATATCATCCACATACATTGCAAGAACAACCAATCCAAAAGATGTTTGCTTCACAAAAATTGAGGGATCAGATTCACTGCAATGAAGTCCAATTTTGTCAACTACCTAGCAAAATTTGTCAAACCAGGCCCTTGGACTCTACTTGAGGCCATGGATAGCTTTTTTTAGTTTGCAAACTTTCTTTCCCTGAGTAATATAACTCGAAGGTTGCTCCATATAAACAACTTCGGACAAATCTCCGTATAAAAGAATATTACTTACATTCATCTGGTGTAGTTTCTAGTCCTGATTAATTGCAATAGAGAATAGATGCGAACTGAGTTAAAATGAGCAACTGAGGAAAAAGTCTCAAGTAGTCAACACCATAGATTTGGGTGTATCTTTTAGCGACAAGACGAGCCTTAAAATGCTCCATAATGCCCTCAGGTTGGTACTTGATTGTAAAGACCAAGAATTCAGGTCTCGGCGGGACGTCCTGGGACGTCCCACGAGACACCGGGATAGGGTACTATCTCATGTGTTGGGACAGGACATCCCATCAGTGTCCCAGCGTCCTAGTCGGGACATCTTGGGACATCCCCTGTCTCGAGTGATGGGATGCCAATGCGTCCCGTTCCATGGAAAACCGGGACACCCCGTCCCATGGGATTTAAAACCTTGGTAAAGACCCATCAACATCCAACAGGATGAACATTGGATGTGGTGAAACTAACTCCCAAGTGCCATGATTGACTAGAGCAGCTATTTCTTCATCCATGGCCTATCTCTATTTGGGATCAGATTGAGCCTCCTGGCAGCTCCTGGGAATAGATATGGAAGACAAATATCCAACAGAAAATCAAAAAGAGGGTAAAAGATAATCAACGGTCCTAAAGGTAGATATTGGGTGCAAAGTACAAGATCTTTTATCCTTTTGTAATGCAGGCAATTCTGAACCTGAAAGATAGTCAGCAGGAATCTCAAATGGAGATGATATATAGTTGGTGGTGGTAAAGATGGAATCAAGGATTGCGGTACCATCCCGTACCGCCCGGTACGGGCGTACCATACCGTACTGGCCGCCGGACCGTTTAAAAAAATAAAAAAAATATATTTCCGTACCGATATGGTACGGTACTGTATCGATATTGTACGGTATGGTACCGTACCGTATGTACCGCCTGGTTCACTCTAGTTCGGGTCCGGCTCATGTATGGTTCAGCGATTTTTGCTTGAGAGGGGGGAGAAAGACCTTTTTTTTCAATTTTTTATTGTCGGTACATGTACCAGTTTGGTACGGTATGGACCGTACCGTACCATACCGGCCGTTGACCGGTACGACTCCCGGTACCGGTTCAGCGATCCTTGGATGGAAGAGCTCTTTTCTCGCAATGATCGTAAAGCTGCAAAGGTGGAGTAGAAGTACTAGAAGATGGAGCTATGGAAGTTTTCAGAGGAGCAATAGGTGGCAGAGGAACACCAGATGATTAGGAAGAGATGGAAAAGAATGGAAGGGTTTCAAAAGAGGAAACATCAACAGAGACGGTGTCATTTAGAAAGAGAATTATAATATCAGTATCTTTTCTGAGTGCGAGAATATACCAGAAAGATACATTGAACAGATCGAAGCGACAACTTGTCTTTGCCAAATCCAAAGAGATGAACAAAACACAGACATTCAAACACTCATGGGGTGAGAGAGAAGGGTTCATCATCGGGATAGAAAACGAAAATGGAGATTTTCCATCCAATATACTTGATGAAGTCCTATTTATAAGATAATATGTTGTAAGAATGGTATTATCCCAATAAGATTTAGGTATCTGCATATGAAATATAAGAGTCCGTGCCGTATCTAAAATATGTCTATGTTTTCTTTGAGCTACTCCATTTTGCTGAGAGGTATAAGGATATGAGATTTGATGATTATACCATGAGAAGTACAAAAATCTACAAAACTAGACTGCAAGTTTCAGAGACATTATCGGTGTGAAGAACTTTGATAAAAAAGAAAATTGAGTTTTTATGTTATTATAAAAGTTTTGAAATATAAAAGGCATTAGACCGATTTTTGAGGAGATACAACCAGGTCATCCTAGTATAGTCATCGACAAACATCATATAATATGTAAAACCTATCGAGCCAGGATAGGACTCGGATCCCAGATATCTGAATGGATTAATATAAAGGGTGAAGAACAATGCTTACTAACAGAAGAAGGAAATGACACTATGATGTTTTTTTAACCGGCAAGCTTCGCATTCAAGACTATCCGAAGATTTGCAAAGAAGACCAAGATTCTTCAGCATTTCTATAGATGGATGATCAAGATGACAATGCCACTGATAAGGTGAACTGGAAGATGACAACATGGCACAAGCAGGGGATGTAGTATCAGTAAGGCAGTAAATTCCATCCATCTTAGCACCACCACCAATCGTTTTTCTCATGCTGAGATCTTGAAAGAGAATGAGAAGGGTAAAATGTAACCGAGCAATTTAAGGATTTAACAAGGCATCCAATAAATAACAAATTCAAATGATATTTAGGAGCATATAGGATATATGAATGAGTGTGAGGAAAATCCTCATAGTACCATGTCCAAGATAGGAACTGAAGTGCTATCCGTCTATGGCGAATAGCATATGAGACAATGAAGTGTATGTAAGAAAAAGATCTCTGTTACCTGTGACATGAAAAGCACCTGAATCTAATAATCAGGATATACTAGGAGTGACTGCAGTAGCCATCCTAAGAGTTGAAGACAGAATTGGTGAAGCTGAAGATATGGAGGCATTGGTGGACTGGAGAAATTACTCGTAGTCAGCCCATGAAATCAGAACTAAATCATCAGCGGTAAGAGAGGCACCAACGTCAGACGAAGCTATAAAGGATGCAACACTAGCAAGACGAGAGGCAGAAGGCTTTTCAAATTTCTGCCAACA
Organism: Areca catechu; assembly: GCA_021397845.1. Lineage (NCBI taxonomy): Eukaryota > Viridiplantae > Streptophyta > Magnoliopsida > Arecales > Arecaceae > Areca > Areca catechu. The sequence continues at coordinate 10,340,003 of CM038052.1, forward strand.
ATGCTCAGCAGGATGATTTAAGCGTCCGCAATGTAGACATGGTGGAAAATATTATGTCCAAATCCACGACCTCCACGACCCCCTCGGTCGCTACGAATACCAACAGCAAGGGCAGTGTTCTTCGTAGATGTAGAAGATATGGGTTGTAACTTAATAACATGTAGAACACGACTCATAGCATAGCTCAAGGTGGGAATACTATTATCAGTCATGAGCTGAGCTCGAACATGAGAGAGTGTGGGATTAAGCCTAGAAAGAAACTTTGCTACATAGAGTACTTGAAAATAGAAATATCAGTAGTGAGAGGATGATACTAGGCAAGCTCAGTCCTCTTTTCTTGAAGAATGCTGTAGTACTCTTGAATTGAGAGATCCTCCTATTGCAAAGAGGATATTTGAGTAGAGAGAGTAGATCCTTTAGACATTCTTCTCTTGAAAGTATGTCATTCTCAAGAAATCCCATATTTCTTTTGCAGTTGATAGAAAATCACAGTGTTGGCAATATGAGACTCTAAGCTATTTAACATCCAAGTAAGAATAGCATAATTAGCCTCTTGCCATTCGCAGAATTTCACTAAATTAGTATTATTAATAGGTTCTTTATCTAGATGATGGAGCTTTCTATGGGATCCAACCATGTAGCGAAATGCTTGAGACCAAAGAAGATAATTGATATCATAAATTTGATGCTGGTACCAGAAGAGGTGATTTTCGGGTCATTCAAGGAAGAGGTCATAGAATAAATCTAAATGATCTATCAAAAACATAGGCTGAACAGTTTCAAGAGGCCAAGCAGCTTTAAGGAAGAGACCAAACCAAGGTTTTAAATCCCGTGGGACGGGGATGTCTCGGTTTTTTCATGAAATGGGATGCGTCGGCGTCCCGCCCCGTCCTGACACTCGAGACAGGGATGTCCCAAGGCGTCCCATTGGGACGCTGGGACACTAGCGAGATGTCATGTCCCAACACATGAGATGGTATCCCGTCTCGGTCCCGTGGAATATCCTGCCGAGATCTGAATCCTTGGACCAAACAGCACAAGTAGCACAAGGAAGAATAGATCTGTAGCAAAGTAGATTGAACAGCAGCAGGAGGCCAAGTGGCTATAAGGAGAAGATCAAACAGTAGCAGGAATATACCAAATAGCATAAGCGGCATAAAGAAGAATAGATCTGTAGTGAAGTAGGTTGAACAACAGCAAGAGACCAAGTGACTGTAAGGAGGAGATCAGACAGTAGTAGGAGGATGGGCAGCTAAGCGTCACCAAGAGAGGCTGAACAGCATAAGGAGGTTGAGCGAGCAACCCCCAAAATAAACCAAGAGGAGAGAGGGGGACCGTGCGGCACCAGAGAAGGCTGAAGATCTCCAAGAGATGAGAAGTTGCCGTTTGATTAGGGTTTGGCTTTGATAACATGTCAAGAAAATAGAGTAGAGAAAAATCAATTATTAATTTCATCTACCCTCGAAAGGACTTTTTTAGGCACTTAGATACAATGTATTTGGACATCTATTAAACATTATAAGATCCTACTATATATGGTTATAACCATATGATATATTGCATTTTCTCTAACAATATATGGTAATAATCATATTACATACTATATTTTCTAACAATATGGTTCTTCGCATTTAGAAATTACTAGATCCTTGCACTAGTCAAAGTATTAAATTATAGAATCCTTCCGAGAATCAAGACATTGTCAGATTTTTATGTGGAACTATTTCGAACTGTCCAATTTGGGGTTTTTAAGCCATGTCGGCAGTGGATCGGGACGGATCTGGCATTTGAAATGAAAAACAAGCGAAGAAGGGGGACAGGGAGATTGAAAGAGAAAAGAAGAAAGGGGGGAAGGGGGGTAGAGAGGGAGGGTTGCCAGAGGCTGTTGGAGCCTGGAGGATGCGGAGGTTGGATGTCACAGAGGGCTTGATGCTGGCTTCACTTAAAAATCATAATTTTTTTTTTAAAAAAGGAGCCCGATGGACCCCTATTTTGATCATTTGGAGAGCAGTGACCCTCCTCCAGCTCTGTCCCCTTTACAGCCTTTCGGGAACCTCCCTCTCCCTTTCTCTCTTTTCCTCTCCCATTCTCCCTCTCCCCTACCCTCTCAATTGTATCGGTATGAGCCCGGCACGGAATAGCATGAAGGCATGTCAAACTGTGCTGCCGGCCAACTGGTATGGCCCCTAGTACCACTTAGCGAACCTTGGATTATAATTATCTCAATTGCTCTCAATCTTAAATGATTGGGTAGTTGTCATATTCCAATAATATTTTGACATGAAATACATTGATTGTTCATAGATGTTTGAATAAAAAATACCCATGAGAAAATTACCTGAAGATAGGTAGAATAGAATGGTTAGTTAATTGAAGAATTGCCATCTCTTGTTGAAGAGAACTAGAAATTAATGTGCAGTCTTCAAGTGATCATGGAAGAAAACCCCTTCCTAGAAGAATAAACTGAAGTTGTCAGTAACCCGAGAATTTATAGTTAAACCAATATATCTCAAAGCGGAAACTTTCTTCCATAATTTTTTTCTATGCATTCAATAATCCAGAATGCTAGATGCCAAATGCTTGCTCTTTATGTATAGTTTACACTAAAAGAAAAGTTAATCCTTCCTAGCCATCATTAAAAAATGGAATATAACCAGCAAAATTAAAACTGGAATCCTAATTTATCCTACACTGTGTACTAATAGGCTAACTTCCGAGTTGTTAAAGTAAGAATGATCTCAAATTTAGGCATTATACTAAGTTTCATATGGTGGCTTATGTTATTTCTAATGGTGTCAATGGTGAATATATGTTTTCAGCATAATTTATGCTCAGAATAGTGACCAAAAGGTTTTTTTGCTCAGTTTTCAATTAAGCTATTCAATATATGCCGAAAATTGTTTGGATGCATGATTTGTTGAAATTTTTTCATATTCAAATTCCACATCTTGCTAATCTGCTAAGATGCCCAAATGTCTGTACTGATGCTATACAGTTTTAGATTTTAGTCATAAATGCACGCTTTAAGTTTTCATAATAGCTGCTTTGATGCAACTTCTGTGTTCTTGTTAGATCTCAGGCCATTGGTAAACTTCAGATTCATGTTTCTTGATTTTTTATGACTCATGAATCTCAGCTTGATAGACCTTAAGTGACTTGTAGTTCTATAGCTTGCTCCTGTCTCTATCCTTTGGTGGCCATGAGAGTGTCTTGATATCAAAATTTTCACACAACTTGTATTGTTCTCTTGTGGATAAATAGATGATAAGTTGTTGGTTCATAAGAAAAAGCTAATTGCTAATTTAAAGTTTTAGACAAAATTCTTAGATTAGAAGCAAATGCCTAAAAACCAATGGACTGAACAGAGTTTGGATTGCATGGAAGTAGAATAAAGATGAAACCTGATAAAAAATGATTGACAAGATTTATAAGTGTGATTGGTTGCTTTTTTGATATAATGCCCAAATTAATGGAATGATAGAAAAAGACATATAATAACAGAGCTAGAGTTAAATGAAGACATATATAATTCGCTTAGGGCTTTAGTGTGTTGTGTTTATTATTGGGATTCTAAAAGGAAAATTTTCCTTGTTTAGAAATATTCTTGGATTAATCTATTTTACGTTAGGCCATCATAGGTGGGCTGGGTCTAAGTATGATTTAGACCCATTGGGAGGTTCTGATTTAATCTATGCCCTACTTATCCAGGAATCCAAATGGATGTATTTTATAATATATGTCGGGCCTAGGTATGTTGAGACCCCTGTGCTACATGGTACTCATTAGGTTTGGATTGGGCATGGACCATGTCTATGTCCGAGCTTGGGTCCCGGCAGGTAGCAGCATTTGTTAGTTCAATTCATTCGTGCCCTCGAAAAAATTCATTAGTGACATAATTATAAAAGTATAATTAATCATTTATATGACAAATGCGAAGGATATAGGAACAGAACTATGCCCTGGATCCTTTCTGATCTATTGGGACTGGTTTTTCACAATGATCAGTCCCCTGTCCTAGTGTATTATGTGATCAGGTTGGGCTAATCAGGGTTGGTTGTGCTTTTACTAGACCCAGACCCTGACCCAAAATGTTCTATGAGTTTTTGAACCTATGCCCATCCGATAGGTTTGTGGGTGTGGATTGGCTCCAGGTTAGTAATTTTCTTGGCGGTATAAATGGATCAATTTTTGAACTTTATTTGTTAATTATTTGACATTTTACAATTCCTGTCATTACTGTGAAGCAAATGCATAGATACTCTCTCTTTTTCCCCATTTTTAACTTTTCTTTTGTTTTGGCATGTTTGATTAAATGCATCATTGTCATAAGATCATTAAAATGCTCTTTTCTAACTTGATGTTCTTTGCTTTGGTAGATCAATTTTGAAGATACTTGCAAAGGATTTCTTGAGGTTGCCAAGGTTTGTGACTCTGCAACCCCGTGCATGGTTCGTTTGTTCTATTGCTGTAAAGTATATCACAGTTTCAAGGCACTACCAGAAAATTTCTAAATATAAATTTTAAGTATTGGGCTGAAGTTGGAAAGACTTAATAGCCAAATGAGACCAACAGTCGCGGTTGAGCAGATGAAAAAGCTTCAGAGTGGGCTTTTAAGATATTACATCATTTACAGAGTTTTGAACTTTCTGGAATTCCAAGAAACTTATTTCATTCAGATTTAGCTTTTGTAGATATGATAAATTTGCTATCATATGGATAAACCTTTGCTATTTACTTGTTTTTTAATATTAAAGTCAAGCTTTATAATATGTATAAAGTTTCCTTACTAGCTGTTGTATAATGCAAATATGCAAATTGTTATTATATGGATACTTATTTCAGGCTAGTTCTTATAATATTGTTTGTTCCTTTATTAAAACATGATTTATATGGACTGATGGAGTTTGTCTTATGTAAATGCAAAAATATCAAATTATATATGAGCAAACAATTTCATTAAGTTTTCAAGTACTGTTTGGCTGCACACCACATGATGTGAACACTTCATAAGTCATTGAAGTTGAATTAAATGGAACCTATTGATGAAGTGTACATCCCTGATAGTTGATACATTAGGGCAAAATCAGGTGACTATAGCCCATATACACATATTTTCATCAAGCCTCATTATAGGAAATGAGATTGAATAGAGGCTATGGCTTTTATAAGCCTCATTATAGGGTGACTAAGCCCCATTCTGACACTTGTGATAGGGGATCCTAAGGTGTCTTGATTGGGATGTTGGGATGCTGGTGGACAGCCCTGTCCCGAGTCCCGACACATGTGATGGTACCCTACCCTAGTGTCCTGCGGACATCCTGTTGGGACATACATAAAGAAAAGTACACCAGAATGGAAAATGTTGAATCAGAATATCTATGGTGGAACCTACCACAGCACAATAACATATATTGAACAGAACTAACATAATTTGGTTACTATATCTTGTAGAGTCATGATGATTTCATAAAGCAGAATTAAGCTTGATGCATAAACAACTAGAAGACAATGTATAGGGAGTTTTAAATGATCATTACGATTGTTAAAAATGAAGTTTGTATATCTTCTTCTTGGACTATCAAAACCAAATCCAGAAAGGTTTGTCATCAGTATATCGAAGCAGTGCCAGATTTATCAAATTACCTAAATGATATGATATTTATTAGGATGATCTAGAGCCAAAAAAAGTTGGCTTTTCCAAGCATTAATTATTGGGCTAAGGGAACATTTCTACTTGATGCCCTTGCATAAAAAGCAAAACACTTTGTTAAGCAGCATCATAACTACATCATTGCAAGTCAGTCATTAAATAATTGCAAAAAGTTTTGTTTGTCTTCTGTTCTTTAATTACATAATACAAAACTAATCGAAACACTTCCTTGAATAGATTATATTGTGGATGAGCTTAAGAATTCCAGATCTTCAGTCTTTGTTAATGATTGGAAGAGAACAGAGAAACAGCAATTTTGAACTTAATCTGAATCTTTCTAAATGCTTCATATGAGGGTGAAGTGGCATTATTATAGATTGTAAAATAAGGTAGAGTCAGGCATTCGAGGGAAACTATATTGCAAACCTTAGAAGTGTTTTATTATCAGTGTGCCAGTGATGGAAAGGATGATGATGTTTAGAGAGCTTAGGAAATAAGTATTTCTAGATCTTATGCATGCAATAGTGTCTCATTATAGTTATAAGCTTTGGTTATCTTTTCCATTCTCCAAGGGCTATATTGTGTCTAGTTCTCATGGGAATTGCATCTATCAAGTGATATGCATAACACATTTAAAGTTAAAGAGTGTTAGACTTATTTTCAAGTGCAGGAAGCTGTGCATCAAACTGTTAATGTTATATTTGAAGACCCAGGTGTGCAGGAGTTACTTGTGAAGCTTTACCAGAAAGGTATTCGGTAACATCTTTTACATGAGCAGAAGCTCATTTTTCATCTTTCCTATTAATGCATAATTCCCAGTGTCAGATAATTGATTGCTACATTAACCTTTTTCTCTTTGATTGCTTTTATGCTCATACAAACAAATATTGCGGGATCTTTTGTTTATGAAGAAAAGTTCATAACCAAACATGTTTCCAGGTCTTATCTTATACTGAAAACTTAGAAACATTTGATTTCAATTCTCTGCAAGAAAATATTTGATATAAATGTATTGGATTCGCAAGTAAAATTCAGAATTCGAAAAAAAATATAATTCAGATGTTATATGATCACAGAGCAGCTTCTCATAAATTCATATGATGTCTTGTCTTCTCCTTTATAGAACCATGTCGAGTCTTGGATTTTCAAATTGCATCTGTGAATTTATGGATATATTGTTCTGTCGTAGTGCACTTATTTAGATTGCATGTTTAATCCTCTAAACTTTCAGTAGTGAAGGTAATTCAGCCTCACTGGGACTGGTAAAATGGTGACATCATAAATGATGCACTGTAGTAATGAGCCCAACATGGATGTTGAAAACTTGCAACTGTTTAAATGAATGCTCATTTATTCATTTGACTTGTTGGAGATTTTTCTCATTGATTTCAGATTGGTTAGAAGGATTGGTCACTGAGTATCTTGTTGCAACATTTGGTGATTATTTTGGGGATATCAAGATGTAAGCCTTCTTTCCTTCAAAGGAGAAGAACAAATAATGCAAATTTGACAATTCAATGGTTGCTAAGTTCTTAATTACATAACACTGATACCTTGTGCTGTCATGATAATGTCTGCAAGCCTTAAATTTCATAAATGCAGACCCTTGCAAGTCCTATCACTGACATTCATTTATGTCTCAGCCTCTTAGGTATATCTATCCTTTTCCCATAGTTGCAAGTCTGAAAGCCTACCAACTCAGTAGGTTTTCCATCACTGTATCAGCCCCCTCCTTCCTCCATCTCATTCCCTTCTTTAGTTTCTGATTGGTTTTCAGTATCAACCATCTAATTTTCATTCATGTGCATGCTTGATCCTTTTTTCAAAAATCCAATCATTTCAATGTTTGAGGCTTTATTATATTACTTATATAAATTTTCTTTATAGATAATCAGCATGCGGTGATCGCACAAAACTCTATACATCTCTACCATGAATGCTTGTGACATTTAGACTGCCTTTGCTCAATTCCTCATTGCTTTGTTTAAAGTATCAGAAGAAACAAATAATTCTATTATAATCTATCTGTAATATAATTTATTGACTTTAGTGGTCTTATTTTATTCTTCTTTAAAGCATTCCTTTACTAGACCAATTTAGCACTGACCATGCTCTTATTTCTTCAATTAACAATCAATGTTCAATAGATAAATAAATATAACATGTCATTACAAATCAATAGTTCAGCTAAAGCAAAAGGCAAGTAGGTAAAATGTTATCGGCATTTGTGTGCAGACAACTGATATTGTTCCTCTACATTAAACTTAGATGAATTTTGTTAACTCTAGAATTTATGAATCTTCATAAGGAAACCAGAAGATTCGTAATTTTCTGTGACATTGCTATTACTTGAATGACAAATCTGATAGGGCAAATCTGTCTAGGACTCTTAAACCAACTTAGCCAAAAAAATGCCTTGGTAATCAACTCTTAAAACCTAGGAGATTAAAGGACAACAAATGGACTTCAAAAACAATGGGATCATATTTCATTGTGCCAAATAGTTGAATCAAAATTTCCATTTTTGATGGCCACCAATTTTGTAATTACAGTAAGATTTTCTTTTGTTGAATGATGAAGCTCCCTAGTTCATATAAGATAGTTATTTCAAGCTTGAAGTATCAAGGCCCACAAGGAGGATCTCCTGAACGTGGATTGAAGTGCTGGCTGCATGCCATGTACCATGCCAGTACCATAGCATCATATACAGCTCTGAAATGATACCAGCTCCATATCAATACTTGGCATGCCATGATGCCAATGCATGCCAATGCATGCCAAGCACAAGAGGGACAGAGTACCTAGCATACTAATGCCAAGATGGCTTGTCATAGGCATGCAATAGCTCAAACAAGAACTAACTGCCTGGTCAAGAACTGGTACTTCAATCTAAGTGGATGATTGTCATCTAGTTTCCTAGTTCAAAACTTGCCATCTCATGTCCAAGCATTTGTTAGTGTTGGCATGCCACTTCTATGAATGATATCTAATTCTCTCTTTTATCTAAATCATTTGTCCTTATTCAAACACATAAAAAGAGCATTATTTATCGTAAAGTTCTTGTAGACTTATGACAATTACAAAGAGAAGAGGGGAACTTAAATAAACTTGCACTGTACCATCCGTAGAAAATAAACTTTATTCCAACTTACTATCTATAAAGTTAGCATATGTTTATTTATTGTCTACACTTTTGCTTACTTTGACTAGGAAATAAATCTCCTGCTTTTTTATCAACTTTGTTGAAGTTCTGCTATTTTGCTTTCCTAAGGTACATTGAAGAAAGATCATTCAGAAGGTTCGTTGAAGCTTGCTTGGAGGAAACAATTGTGGTTTATGTTGATCATCTTCTTACACAGGTTTAATTCATCTTTCTTGATTAAGATGGCCTGTCACCAAAGAATTTTAGATTTTCAGTAATAATGCCCATGGCGTGTTCAAGCGTGGGTGCCTTTTTCCTGCAGAAAAACTACATTAGAGAAGAAACCGTAGAAAGGATGAGGTTAGATGAAGAGGTTATCATGGATTTCTTCAGAGAGTACATCGGTGTAACAGTAAGTATATATCATTTGTTGCTAATATATACTACTTAATGGGTTATTTCTTTTATTTATTTGTTACAACCCATGTTAATATTTAAACGTAATTTGTGTGCATTGGATATAACCAGTTAGACTATGATATTTTTAGTTTCACCCTAAATAATCCATTTGGCTGCTCTTTTGCTGATACTTTTATAATATACAGTATTTTGCTGTGATCAAGTCGTGATAATTTGGTTGCTTTTACCTGAAATTTTGGGTTTTATTGCAGAAAGTTGAAAACAGAGTGAGGATTCTGGGTGATCTAAGGGAGCTAGCTTCAGCGGAGAGCTTAGACAGCTTCACTCTCATCTACACAAATATTCTTGAACACCAACCAGATTGCCCGGTAATTTTTATAGCCAAATATAAACCCTCTGAATATTTTGATTGCCATTCAGTTGTTCAATTACCAAATGATGTCATAAGTAGGATATATGTGAGGTCTCCTGTTTTACATTACGCTAACATGTGTATTATGCTGGTCTGAAGCCTGAGGTTGTGGAGAAACTTGTTGCATTGCGAGAAGGCATACCACGCAAGGAGGCCAAGGAGGTAATGTTGCTACCATTTTGCATTGGACAAACAATGGTAGCTCAAAATTTGTGCAATATTAGTTTCTATGACATTCAGAAGCTATTTTAAGAGGATTTACAAAATTTTCTTTATACTATTGCATATTGAGTCTTTTGAACTAGCATGAACTGGGACTTTGATTTCAGTAGTCTGAAAATTTAAGTTTGTGATTTGTTCAGGATTTAGGTACTTACATATATCTGTTGCTTTATTTCTTTCTCTAACTGGTTGGGCACCTTCTCCTTCTATGAAAGGAGCCAGATGATTTGGTTCTTGGTTTTCGTTCGCTTCCATGCTTGATGTGCCGGAAGCTCCTGATGGCACCATCATGTTACCCATAGAAAGGAGTCTAAAAGAGATGAGATTATTGTTAAAAGGATACCCCCTGCCCACCCAAGCCTATAAAATAAGAAGTGGAGTCCCTTGCCAAGGATCATGGATTGGATCTTGACAAGGAAGAGATTAAGAAAATCCAATTTGATGAAAAGACAACTCAGACCATATTTTTTATTAGAATAAATAGGAACTTCAAACTAGATTTCTATAATATTGGCAGTCACCCTATCTTTCACTTTGTTCCCCTTGTCCAAGTCTGGGACACCAGATACTGCCTTTGGTTTTGATCACAAGCATTCAATTGCTAAATCTGAGCAGCAGGGCTATTTCTCCAAATTGTTCACTCATCGAGTGTGTGGCAAAAAGATGCTAAGATCACTACATGGTTGTATTTGACCAAGCAATGATTCCATACTGGAGAACTCTTCTTTCTAATAACTATTTGAGTAATAAGTAGGCGTGTATGATGCACTGTTCGAGATGCATGGAATTAAGTAGTGTACTGGAAGAGGTAAATAAGAAGTGGCTAGAGAACTGGACATTGACATGTGGACCTAGTATAATGCAGTTTTGCCTTTGAGCATTGATTGTTAGTGGAAAGCCATAAAGGAAGATGGTGCATAAAAGGTTAGATTTTCTCTGAATACTCACACAGATCAACAGTTTTTTGGCTATGTTTTAGAAAAAGCTGCTAGTGTCAAGGTTGAAAATCAGTATTTCAAACACCAATTTCTATAAACCCTGGACAATCAAAGATATTTTAAAAAGGCTTTGATATTTGTTCTCTTTGCTCAGGTGGTACAAGAGTGCAAAGAAATATATGCACATTCCCTCGTCGATGGCAACCCTCCGAAGGCAGGCTTTGTTTTCGGAAGAGTGAAGTGTCTAGCAACACCCAAAAGCTATTTGTGGAGGAAGCTTGCCCACTAGCAACAACATTTTTGATGTTGTTGTGTGTGACTGGAAGAAATCCTTTGTTTTAAAATTTTGCGTAGGTTTAGCATTGTTTGTTTGTTGCCTGTTGTAGTCCTCGTTTTCTAAAATGATGGGCCTCCTCTTTAAAGATTGATCACCTTGCAGGAGCTGCGACGTGTGTTGTGGATGAACAAGTCAGGTTGAGTGTACAGGAAAATAACAGTGCCTTTTTTGAGAAGAGAAAATGACTGTATCTTATTCTTTTGGATCATCTGGCTTTTTTGCTAGGCCTGGCAATCTTGCAAATTATAATCAGGATGCTCGTGCTATTCTAAAGACTTTTAAAAGGCAAATTTGACACCCTATGGTGGCTATTATTGCTATTTTATTATGTGAACCAAGACTTAAGCATCTCACCTTCTCAACATATCTGATATTTGTTGGTGTCTATATTACATAACAAGTTGAAAGAGTACTTTGAGATGTTTGAAATAGTCAGAAAGAATCTGATCCTTATTCTCCGACCAAGTTAAAATCATTGATATTTTGTTTTATACCGGAGCTTTTATGCTAAAGGCTACGGTCCTTTTTTTTTTTCCTGTCCATAAATGGCACTTGTAATAAAAATCATTAAAAAAAAAAAATCTAATACCTCGTGCCAGGGACTCGTAAGCATGCATCGTGGCAGAATTCGTGCTGAATGCTAAAGATAGAAACCCTTCTCCAAAGGATAGGATTAGATCGATATGGCACGTCCGCCACTGCAAACGCTTAATTTTTTGCCATCTGCCACTGCTGTCAGATGCCATTGCGATCATCATTGCATGTCTGCAGTTATGCTTTTGCTTGAGGTGCCGCGCCACCGCCATGATCACCGAGGCAGCTACCGTGCCACTTTAGGTAAAGGCAAGACAAATTTGAAGGTATGCATTGATTATATTTCAATTTTGTGTTTGCTTTGCATTTGTAATTTGATTGTGTAACTCATATTGACCCTATGCTTTTGTTACCATCCTTCGTTATACGTGGTCTGTATCTCATGCTCGATGGTTTAACCTCTTTATAGTTCATCCATTTTGCTCAATAGAATATTTTTGAAGTTTTCTTTGATGTTAGATTGTGGATCTTGAGTTATTGCTGTCATATTATATGAATTCAAGTTATGTCCAATATAATTAATTTTTTTTAATCAAATCAGGATTGAACTATGGATGGTTTGATAGAAATCATAGTTGATCCAAATAAATATACCCGGTCTAGTTAAAGATAGGTGTCAGCATGTTGTTTAGGGACTAAAGATCAGGACCTTTTTACCAGTGTTGGTCAAATTTATTGAGAGAATGCATTCTTGAAGATCCATAAAATTCTTAAAAAAGAAGAACTAGAGAGAAATTTTTAAAGAGAGAATGAAACTTTCTTGAAAGAAAAAGCAGGGAAAGCAAGTAAAGAGAGAAGCTCTCTCTTTTCTTTCTTTCTTTTTTCCCATTTTTTTTTAAAAAATTTTATAGGTTCTTCTTTGGTTTCCCTCACAAGGGAAGGGGAGAATGGTGCGATGACTATGAGATGGTCGTTGGTGGCTGTATAAAATCAGATGCAGGTGGAAGGGGGCTAGTGGCAGTGGCCGTTTGTGGTGGAGGAGCTCTGCAATTAGGTGTGATAAAAAGGGTCGGCCAAAATAAATTAGGGATGACCAACCTGTTTCGATTTGAATTCAAGAATCAAGATCAAGGCATCCACCGATGACCATGGCCCAAATAAAGGGACCGGCTGAACACTACTGCACCCAAGGTGAAGATGGCCGACTATCAAAACGGGTGAAGATGGCCGAGTTTTAATATCAAAAAAATAGGAGAATTAGAACCAAAACAAGACATCCAAAAAGTCTGGTCAACCCGGCAATTCTTCATCCAGAATTCATGATTCCAGGAACATGGCATATTGGTTTTCCGAGAGTAGAAGGAAGAAGAGGATGGTTGGTCGGCATCATTCTTTTTGGTAGTTGCTTCAAGGAAGAGACCAAACCTTAAACAGATGGCAGATCAGAGTTGCTGGTAGAAGTTTGACTCCAACTTGAAATTGGAGTTGAAAAAGGAAAAAAAAAAAAAAAAAAAAAAGGACTCCTTCGGGAGTCCGGTTCATCGCCAATGCCCCAGGACGTGCTTAAGATTTTTTTTTTTTTTTTTTTCTTCTTTTTTGTCTTGGTTTGGGCTTGCATTCTGGTTCTGGGCCAGTTAAATGGATCGACCCCAATTGATTTTGACGCAGGTTGCTACTTGTGCCTCGCACGTTAGCCCACATTAAGTCCATTTCCCGGAGAGTAATTCTTTGTGCACGGTGCCGCAAATCCAGCATGGCCTACACTGCACGCTCCTATTGCCCAAAAATATTTACTGTAGCATGATGGGACAAAAGTTGAAATGACTAGCATTAATTGAAAGTTTCGTCCAGACCAAAATACCCTTACGACATCCTAGTTCAAAAGCTACGACATCCTAGTTAAAATCTACGGCATCCTGGTTCAAAAAATGATCTGAAACAGTATTACAATATCCCTAGTTCAAAACTTACATCATCCTAGTTCAAAACCTACGACATCCTGGTTCAAAAAATGACCTGAAATAGTATTACGACATCATAGTTCAAAACTTACGACATCCTAGTTCAAAACCTACGATACCTGGTTCAAAAATGACAAAACAGTATCACTGACCAAAAACAGTATCACGACATCCTAGTTCAAAAGTTACGGCATCATAGTTTAAAATCTACGACATCCCTGCAGAAAATATAAATTAAAATGAAAAACAGTATTACGACACCAAAAATAGTTCAAAAGTTATGACACCCTAGTTCAAAATCTACGATACCCCTACAGAAAAATAAATTAAAATCTGAAACAGTATTACGACATCCTAGTTCAAAAGCTATGACACCCTAGTTCAAAATCTATGACACTTTTGCAGAAAAATAAAAATTAAAACCTGAAATAGTATTACGACATCCTAGTTTAAAAGTTACGACATCCTAGTTTAAAAGTTACGACATCCTAATTCAAAACCTACGACACCCTGCAGAAAAATATAAAATAAAACTTGAAACAGTATTACGATATTCTAGTTCAAAAGCTACGACATCCTAATTCAAAATCTACGACATCTCTGCAAAAAAAGGACAAGATGGAATATATTTTGGTCTCTATAAAATTTCAAATAAAAATTGAATGATAATTAATGCTAGTCATGTTTAACTTCCCATTCCATTATACTAGATATTAGGATCAATAAAAAAAATGATATGGATCACGTTGGATTTATTACACCCACGCGGTGCACCTAGACTTTTCCTTCCCAGAAAAAAGATCCGTTATGGCCGGTCCATTCATTGAACTCAAGCCCATTCTGCAGAACTTTCAAGATCCAGTAGAAACCCCCACCTAGATTTATCCGCGTGTGCCAACTAGCCATTCAAATTTGGCAAAGGAGGCACGTGGCCGGCCGCACTATCCCGCCCCCCATCACTCCAACAGATCAGACGGCCGGTATAACATCAAAGGAATGATCGGACGGCTTCGCTTCCAGGCAAACTGCACCTTAAACGCTCCCTTACGCCCCGTTTGTCCTATCAATTGGACACTATAAATAGCCTTCTCTCTCTCTCTCTCTCTCCTCCCTTCAAATTCGGATTGCGGCCGCGTTCTCCTGCTCAGGGATCTCCGTCATACCCCCTTCTCTCTCACTCGGCAGCTCTTATCTCTCGCTTTCTTCTCTCCAAACCGTAACCCTAGTCGGATCCGTAGTTCGTTTGATCGGAGATGAGAAGGCCGAGGGCGACGCCGAAGGGGAGGAAGAGGAAGGCTGCGGCGGAGGCGGCGAAGAGGGAGGAGGAGCGCGGCAGCAAGTCTCCAGAAGAGCTCCCCAAGGAGTCCAAGGCCTCAACCAGAGGGAAGCGGGTCAAGGCCCCCGCCGCCGCCAAGCCCAAGACGGAGCCCGAGTTCCTCCCTGAGAAGAGGAATCTGGTTAAGTTCCCTCTTCCGATCGACCGATTTTCTTTTCTTTTTTTCTCCTTTTGTTTGTTTATTTTCTGCGGATTTGGTGGGCTTGGGAGGTTATTGCGGCGTGATTGATGCTGGCTATTTGTTGGATTTGATGTTGATTGGTTCTGTAGTTTGGATTTCCTGAGATTTGTTGCGTTCATGTAAGCGTTGTTCTGTTAGATTGTATTCCAGTTGTACTTCTTATATGGAATGTATGTATCAATAACTACTTCATTGCTGAGACTTTTTTTTTTTTTGAACATCTAATTCTACTCTATCTGCGATCGATTTTTCTACTTTGATGTTAAATTTCTTGTTGGCATCATGACCTAAATTTCTCCGTAGATGTTGCGATTTCACGTATTTTTCTAATTATTTTAGAACGTTATGCTTTGTTATATTCTACTGTTGAGCTAAATGATGGTTGTTGTTATGCAGGAGGATCTATGGCAAGCTGCCTTTCCTGTTGGAACTGAGGTCTATTTCAACATCAAACTTTTATTTTATATATCTTAAGATAACTTTCGGAAGCTGCGTTAAGTAGCATGCTTGATAATCTTGTTCTCTTTTTTTATCCTGAGTTGTTGTGAACTTTTGAACGTTTGTCGATGACAGTGGGAAAACATGGATAAACTTCGCGAGATCAATTGGAATTTTTCAAATTTGGAGGTACGATTAAGGGATATTTTAAGTATGGGATTAAATCTTATTTTTGAGTTGATATTAAATGATTTTTTTTAGAAGCTTTAATTTGATCAATTCTGTTTACAATGAACTGAATTCTGTTTTGCTATGAATAGAGAGCTTTTGAGGAAGGGGGACAGCTTCATGGAAAGAAGGTCTACCTGTTTGGATGCACGGAAGGTAAGTTGCTTATTTAGTGTTTGTTCCCTTTACGTTCACTTTATTCAACTTCACTCTTCTTCATTACTAGTGGCGGGACACTACATTGTTAGCAGCATGAAGTCATAGCTATTGAATTTATATTAGTTCCTTGATGTGATCTTCTGCCATGACAGGATATCAACTTAACTTAATTCTCTGCATTTTAAATCTAATCTTGGAACCTCTGCCATGAGTTTTATTTGTGCTTATGCATACCTAATTGCTATCCAATGGTCAAAAATGAATGGTGCGTGATCATGAAGCCTTTGAGCTTGCATTTGCATGTAAAAACTCTTCCGTGCTTCCTTCCCTTTTTATTTTATTTCTTTGATTATAGAGCATATGGAACTTGCATATCTATCATGAAGTCATAGCTATTGAATTTATATTAGTTCCCTGATGTGATCTTCTGCCATGACAGGATATCAACTTAACTTTAATTCTCTGCATTTTAAATCTAATCTTGGAACCTCTGCCATGAGTTTTATTTGTGCTTATGCATACCTAATTGCTATCCAATGGTCAAAAATGAATGGTGCGTGATCATGAAGCCTTTGAGCTTGCATTTGCATGTAAAAACTCTTCCGTGCTTCCTTCCCTTTTTATTTTATTTCTTTGATTATAGAGCATATGGAACTTGCATATCTTTGCTTAATTTCTTGTCAGGCTTATAAATGATCACAGTCTATACTAATAAATTTATTTGATCATTTTTCCCTCTTTCAGTTCAGCTGTTGGTTGTAAAGGGTGAACAGAAAGTCGTACTTATTCCCATTGTGGTAGCTGTAAGTAAATTCATATTCTCTCTTCCCACACTTGGAGTTAATCTTTCAAACATTTCTATTTGTTAGAGTGTATGCTATTGCTGGTTGAGCACATGGACAAATGTATGATCTGAATCATGATGATCCATCTAACTAATTTATAGGGTGGTGAGAGTAGTTACATGTGAACACACGTGTTCTTTGTGGGGCCTGCATATTGTTGGTCCAAGGCAAACACTGCTGTGAATGATATCGGTAATGTATGCTGATAATCAAGTACTTGATTTTCATGTGGGGCCTCACAAGTTTAGAAACATTGGTTGGCCTGATATCAAATGTGCCAGTGTGCCACACTCGCACTTTTGTTCAATGTAATACTTTCTCAGTCAAATTTATTCCAGAACATGCTTATCTGAACATATTGTGTCTAATATTGCTGTGATGGCCTTGGTCTGTAAGACAACTGCGTGATACAGAGGGGCCTGGGAAGGGCTTTGCTTGACATCTCTAATGTAAATTAGGTTAGCTCACATATGAGGTCATTTGTTTATGAGACTTAGAAATAAGGGTTACAAGCAGCTGAAGATAACTCATTAGGATTTGTAAGGCTGGTTTTGTCAAGGTGGCTTAGTGGAGACATCATGTGCAGATGAAGCCTCCAAATGACCATTATTTATATAAGCACATTGATTTTAGGGGCTAATATACTAGACTGGATGTGCATCCATTTGTTAATTATTCTAATTTTTGAGTCATACATAGAAATGAGTATATGTAAGAATCATAGACTAGTACAACTTCAGTGTTGGCTAATACATGGTTTTTATCTCTGCCCTTTCCAAATTCCAGTGTAACATCGTATGTGCTTCAAGATTGATACTGTGGAACACGGCATATATAGTTATTTGTCCCCTACAAATAGTTTCTGCTGCAACTGCAGTGTGTGTTGGCAAAGAAAGCTGCTATTTTATGTTTTAAACAAATTGCAGTTTTTCACACTAGAATTTTTTAAGCATGGTTTCAGAGCCACCAAAATGGGATTGTATGACTGGCACTATACTGTTCAGGCATGAAACCTTCACCAGTGCAGGTGCAGGGATACTGAAACAGCTGCATATTTGCTACTGGTCATGCTGGTCTGTGCCAGTCTATCTGGTGCATACTAGCGGTACTCTACCGATTGCATTGATTGGTATCATATTTTTTCAATTTTTTGGAATGTATCACTTTGGTGTATACTGTCAGTATCGGTACTGTACAGATCTGTTCTGATTGAAAAATAGTATGCATGTAGTACCGGTATTGAAAACCTTGCTTTATTGTTTATATGAATGGTGCTATTTTAAGTGTTGACTAATTTTTTACTCTTTTCATTAAAATAATCTTGAGCAGGTGATTTCTCCTATTCCACCATCAGATAAGATTGGTATAAAATCTGTTCAAAGGGAGACTGAAGAAATAATACCAATGAAGGCAATGAAAATGGCATGGGTTCCATACATTCCGCTAGAAGACCGGTACCTTTGATTCATACATCATATTCTTGAAACTTCAAGTATGATTATACAAAATTTCCCATGGAAGATCATATAGCTTAGTTAGGTTTTCTCTCTTCTTCAACAGGCAAAGTCAGGTTGACAGATTGAATACTCAAATATTTACCTTGGCCTGCACCCAGCGAAGGTACGTCCATGTATATTTTTTTCTTTTTCATTATTTTATATAGCTTTTGTTCTGGTCATCTGCTGAGATTGCACAGGATTTTCCTTACATGCTATAATTGAATGAATTCTATCCGATGTAAACTGTGTTTCTGTTTATTATGATTATTAAATATTTATGTTCCTTCAAGTGATGATTGCAAAATAGTTATATGGTAGGTCTATCTACGAAAAATAATAGTGCCGATATGATTGATTGTAATCACTCATATTTATGCTGCTCTCCTTGAATCTAGACACCTTGCTAACAAGAGTTCATTTCAGGCAATTAATATCCAACACATCAATTGTTTGAGAAGTATAAAAAATTAGCACCTAACATCAATATACTTCTTGTTGTATTTGATTGTCATGCTTCATATGTAATGGCATATGGATAAACTTTAATTAATATACATGCTTTAAATATAGTGGCATATGAATTTATTGACATACATAACCATGTGATTACGCTTTAGTACAAATGTTTTGCTATCACTTCTTATTCTATGTTAAACAATTGGATGCGTGCATGTATATGCACTCACGCTCTTGAACTTGATTTAATACCTTAATACATATACCTTTGGTAATGGTTATTTCAGACTTATATAAGGGAATATTGCATCTGTATACCAGCTTCTATGGTAAACTATATGAAGGTTGTTGCCTATCAATTTGATTCTTAATTTTTTTTAATTGAAAATATTTTGGTCCAATTCAAGTTCCTAGAATGTTGAAACATCTATTATGTTGTAGTGCTTAGAAGTACACTTGCATGTACAACTAAGTAAACTATACACATGAAGAGCTTATGTGATCTCTTATATATTTTTGCTTTTTATTGCAAAGTGCTTTGTTTAGTTCAGGGTGCAACTACATATTAGTTGATGGTTCTTACTTTTGTTTGATTAAATTGTACCCTTATTTAGTTCTCATTTTCATGTTACTTATCAATCAAAATATTTTATACTCTTAATTGCACAAGATTGACCAGCTTTCTTGCTTTTTTTTTTCTTCATTTCCTCACATTCTTGTCCTGTCACCTATTCCATTCAGACATTAATATCATAGCTGGTTGTCATTGATTTACTATTCATTATCACAAATTCTTGGTTGTGTGATTCACTCATCGCTTTGGACAACAGTCATGTTAATGATTCTAGATAATGTGTTTCTATTTGTGTTTATATCGATGCCTGTATGGCTGTATAATGGGATTCTGAAAGTGAGGTTTTTTCTTTTCTTTTTTATGTGGGGGGGGCGGGGCGGTTTGGGGGGGGGGGAGGTGTAGGTGAGCTATTTAAAATGTTCATTGGAATATATGCTGTTAAGTTTTTTTCTTGATCGGATGTGGATATGTCAAATGCTTTTGGACTTATACACAAACACTTCCTTAATCTACTTTTTGCTATTGGTTTTTTTCTTTTATGTCTATGTAATTGTAGCCTGTCTTTCATTTTATTCAACATTTTTTTTTGAAGAACTTAATGGATATGTGAACTATGAAACTATGGTATAAATCTTGCATGGAGAAGCAATACTGGTTTGCTTGGTATTAGGATAATTTAGTTCTTCGTGATTCTTATCATGAGTCACTAAATGTCTCATGTATCTTTCTTTGATATTTTTTCCTTTTCCTTTTTGTTTTTCATATTATCATTTTCCTGGATGAAAGTAATTACTTTTCTTTGTCACTGATCTCTATTAGATGCTTTGATCTTATAAAAACATATCACATCTTAAATTATGATTATTTAAACTGGATACTATCTTGCAGATCTGCTTTAAAACATCTGAAAATTGAGCGCATCAAACAATATGACTATTGCCTTCCTTGTGAGTTTTATTTACCTTTTATTTTTTCCTATTTTGTGCAAAAGGCTGTTGCAAACCATTTGAATTTCGTGCATCAACTAATTTATTTTGCAATGATTTTCTATGCCCCAACATCTTTTTCTTTTACTATGTATCGTGGTCTGTGATCTGAGCTTTTGTTCCCTAATGCTGAATGTAACATGGTTGCATTGAATATGAAACCATCAACTTAGATTAGTTTTATATGGATTTTGTTTTATCATCCATCCTCATCAAGGTCAATATGACACCATAAGTGAGTTTTCTTAAAGCATTTCTCGTATATATGTCCCTGTCCAAAATACCTGATTGTCTTCGAGGTGGAATGAGGTGATTTCTTAAATGGTATTCAAGCCCAGTGGGCCAGTGCATGTGAAGGGACCGAATGTTGAATATGATCATGAATATGTTATGTGTTTATGTATGTGAGCTATGAGTACTTGCTCAATTGTTCAATTTAAATTCTAGTAGATGGTAGGAAAATTAAATAAGCAATATATTTGAAAGGAGAATTTACAAAATATTGCAACACTGTTTAAATATCTGAAGACAGACTGAAAACTAAGGGCATCTTCAAGTAGCTGTAATTTCGAGGTGCTTAAAATAGTTAAGTATGATGTTATTTTTGAGCATAGACAGTCAAGGGCTTTTATTCCCAAAAACAAAGGATTTCCTTTATACAACTTCAAGTTCTTAATTTGGTTATTGCATGAGCTAATTGAATTTTATTATAACATTTTGAGAATTTAACAAATATGGCAAGTGCTAAATTGATTAAGAAAATACATATGACTACGTGGACACTAGAATCATCATAAGGGGCGCTGTTAAAAATCTTAAGAGGATATCCTGAACATTGAACTTTATACATGTCAAAATGTTCTATATGCATTTCTATTAGGTTGTTGACAATTGAGTCAAGTGACTGAGATTTTTTTGGTACATTGGATAATATTATAATTAGACCTACATATACCATAATGTTATCAAAGGATAATGGTGAAAAACATTTTGAAACCCGATCATATTCTTTGGCTGGCTGTGATGGCACCAGTTAGAGCTTCAGTCAAGGGTTCAAATTGACCTAGAGTTCTTCCAAAAAGAAAATTTTCTGAACCAAGCATTTCATTTAGGTATTGTTGGTTGGTTTTGTTTAAGGAAACAAATGTGTGCTAGGCAGCTTCCTTTAAAGAACTTCCAAGGCCATGCATGACTTCATTGGAACATATGCTGGGATAGTGAGAGGAGGGAGTGAAATGCGGTAGAGGTGGGCGGTTGATAGAGTGGCAGGTGAGTGAAACAGTATCAGTTAGGGGCTAGGTTGTTAGGAGTAGAAGGTGAGCTAGGTATGCTAGTTAGGCAAGGCTAGGAATGAGGTTGGTGAGATAGCACAAGTGGGTAGGAATGGTCGATCATGAAGGAACTTGGATAGAGGGAGGTAGTGTTTGGGTTGGGGAGAGTCCACTTTCCCTATTTGGTTTACACTAAGACGGTTTGATGGCCAACACAATTGAACCAGTTTCGAGTAGTCCAAACCATGGAATGTCATATCGGGCCAAACTGCCTAGTACTCTCTACCATACTGTACCAGTACAGTGTGTCATATCATACCAACACTCGGTACACCATCTCATACCATACCGAATTGCATATCGACACTGTAATAGGATAATACCAGTACGAGGTCTGGTATCGAGATGGCGAACCTTGGTCCCGATACAAACAGTTTGCCATCTAGTTTAATTGTTATAACATTTGTGCTCAGGTATAATAGGAGTCTAAATAATTACATAATGACATCTAGTTTAATTGTTATAACATTTGTGCTTAGGTATAATAGGAGTCTAAATAATTACATGATGACTTCAAATCTACTCTTCTTAGTGTCAAATACTTCATAAGAATGTTTGATAGATGAAAGTCCAAAGTTTTCTTTTTCTAATCTATTGACTTTATTATCGTAAGGTCTAAAGGTTATCATATATGTCTGTATGTATGTATGAATGTGTGGATGCATGCATCATCAAATACTTCATAAGAATCTTTGTTTAATGAAAATCCAAAGTTTTCCTTTTCTGATCTATTGACTGTTATTGTAACTGATCTAGTGACCTTGTTATTTTAAGATCTAATGGGTCTCATATATGTATGTATGTATGACTTTCTTATATATGATATATGTCTTCTAGATCCTGTGATTATAAAGTGAATATGAACTTCATGGATGCTGTTATGCATTCTATCCAGACTCCCAGATTACTGCTCATATGCAGTTATAGTCCAGTTATAAGTACCTGATTCTTAATCTTTTACCATTTTATATTACTGCTTCTATCTGATTATTTTGTGAAGTTACAACTTCAATCAATGATCATGACATTCAATCTTGAACAAATGTTTGCTACAATTTAGCAAAAGTGATGCTCCAATCCCAAGTAAACTGTTGTGGAACATGATCATTGACCATTTTATCATAAACTTCATCGAAATGCCCTATCCCATATTCTGTTTATAGATAATAATGCTTCATTCAATTGAGACCTACGTAGATCAAGATATTGTCAGTAGTTTTTTTTAAAAAAATTAAATTCAATATCATAGATGTCTTTGTGTTTCTTGGTCTCTGTACACTCTTTATAGGCCCTTCAACTGTAGCTTGAATGCCCTCCATCGTCTAGTGTTTGGTAGTGAGTTCTAGTATTTAGAGTTTTTTTAAAGTCCAAACCAGAACTCATCTAGATCATTGACCTACGGTACTCCAAAACTCCAATTTGCTAGTTTTCTTCTTCAAACTATCTTGTCTTCACCATACTTCTTTATGCACATGCTAATTTTTCCCATACATGTGTGTATGCAATTTTTTTGTCAAAACCTTAATATACAGCTATACAACCTATCATTGCATAATATATATCTCCATGACAACTTCATGTAACATTTTGATAGTGCACTTTTCTTCCATTCATCCTACTCCAATTTTACTAGTAAAAGCATCTTTTTAATCTTCTTATCCTTTTCTTGGTAATTATTTAGCATTGTGATGAAACTACTTGTTGTTAGCTGTCTATAGTATCAATTTGGACTGTAATGCTATCTCTTTGTATCTTTACACTCAGGTTTTCATCTCAGTTAGATATTGATTTGTATTGGATATTGGGGACCCATGGATATGGTTTATCTAAAATCTCAGCTATTATCATATTGACTGTTATAAAATAATATGTTCAAATATACCAACTGACACAATATCAACAGGTTGTCTGAGATTTTCGTGTCTTCCTTTTACTATCTTAACTATATAAATATCAGAATCAGAGTCTAAAAACAATTGTTAACCTCAGTATTGTGATATTGTCTGAGATATTGATAACTCAGATTTATACATGGGTTGAGGTTTCTGATGTGTCAATTATTTTCCATAACCTGTCCACCTCCCATCTTAGCCAAGATATTGATAACTCAGTTGTTATAAATTGATTGAGATTACCAATATATCAAGATAAATCAAGATCTTGATTCATATAATATTGATTTCCCACCATGATGGCCGATATCTCATGATTTGAAAAACCTTGCCTTCATCACCATGCCAAGAAAAAGAGTTGCTTCCCACCAAATTTGTGTACTGTATGCAAGTTGGCTTTTCCATATGCTTATGCAAAACTGTCATTTTCACTTCAGCACTCTTCTTAGATTTTCTGCAATAATTGGGAAACAAGTGAATTATATTGGCCCAATATGTCACTGGTTCATCATTAACATTCCACTGGCTTGCCACAAATATAATTTCATGACCTACTAGTCCAGGTTAGCACAGTTGGTATATAGGTCTCATGGTATCTAAGTCTCAAACTTTTCATCTAGTTGGAGCAAGCAGCCATGGCCAATAAAAAGGCTATTTGACTTGTTTCTGGAGGTTAGATGAGTTCGAACATTGAGATTAGGTAGATAATCATCATAGGAGGCTCATGTTATGAAATTGTTCCCAAGCCAATCCAAATAAAACATATTAATTGTTGTACGAAGTTGTTAATAGGGTTATTAGGTCCTTTCTGTGATAAGCAGTAATTTGCATTTGTTAAGCACACTTTGGATAGCTGATGTTAGTGTAGTGGAGATGCATAACAACCGAATACATGAACTCTCAGCTTCCATTTAACATGCCTAAAGTAACATTATGCACAATTTACTTGTTAATCATTGAAGGGATTGATAAGATATCCATGGAATAGGATATTTCATTGGATTAGCCATTTTTGTGTCCAATACATATCTGATTTACACCTGAAATGTTATGATCTGCAAAGCATGTACACTGACGCAGCACATGGATATGACAGGATATAGATATGCTGACACATCAAACCTTAAAAAAAAAAGGATACTATATATATATATATATATATATATATATATATATATATATATATATGTATGTGCAAAACATGTATTTTATATACAGATACATGTAACATAATATACATGTGTATGTATGTGCAAAACATCCATAGAGCGTGTTAGGTTACTAAAATAACAATCAGCTTTTACAAGCTCACTATTTAGTCATCAATCAAACCCATAGACTGCAAGACATACTTTATATTTTAATAATAACATCGTAGACTACAAAATTAATCATTCATTGTTTAAAGGTTAGTATTAAAAAGAGAGCAAACACCCTCTCCCACGTTTGAATGTATCAGGGAAGTATCTTGAGTGTATCAAGAAGTAGATTCTTTTTTACTTTTGAAAATTAGGATACTTTAAATTAGTATCGAACATGTAGCCAAGAAGTATTCAACTAGTATCAGTATCCAATATATAATCGATACAGGTATGGCATGTGATTTGAAGTATCCATGCTTTCTAGGGCATGATATATGCTAAGTGCACACACGCACAAATATATATATATACATACATATATACATATGTATATCCATACATATATACATATGTATATCCATACATATATACATATGTATATCCATACATATATACATATGTATATCCATACATATATACATATGTATATCCATACATATATACATATGTATATCCATATGTATATTATCAACAGAGATATATTGCAACAGAGATATACATAATCAGGCACTTTAATGCACATATTTTTTCTCTGTTTTTTGTTTTTTTATTTTTTTCCTCCCAAAAATTTACTTTAGCACAAGGATCAAACCAACACATTGTAGTCATTACCTGGCTGTCTCGTATGTTACCATCTTAAAACAACCTTGAGTGTTTAGATATTCAATGCTGGCTCAAAGCTTGTAAAAATCGCTACCCTGGGTTATCATGTCAAAGTCACAGTCCTAGCCCTGTTTCTCGGACAACGTGATCAGGTTTCATTAATATTATTTGTTCTGCATCTGCATGTTACAATGAGGAATCACTTGAGCTGTTCATTAGGCCCAAATGGAGAGCCTGTTGATTACTGCTTACCTGTATGTAATCTACTGAAGAAGATTCATCTTTTTTAACTGTTGCTGCCATTTGCTTTTCGAATATTTGTTTTGAAAGATATTTTAAGCATCACTAGAAGATGAGCTATATGATTTGTAAGTTGTTTTTTATTTACATTGTTGCTAATGTGGTTCTCACACTCTGGCATGATTTTCTTACAGATTTTCAACCTTTGAAAGCCGATGAGGATGAAGATGACACAATTGTTAATATCATGTTTCCATTAGAACCACCAGTAAGCTAATATTTAGCAATAAGTTTGGTTTTGATTAGCTAATAACTGGTTCTTCCTATGATTGTGATCTAGTTTTTTCCCCTTTGCTGTCAGTTGTAATTCCAATATTTTTCTCCATGTTAATAGTTCAAAATGAACTTAAGTAGATGCGATATTTTTAATTGCATTCTGCAAGAATTTTACATCCTCTAGGGATTGATTACCACATTTGGAAACTCTTTCACTATATAATGGTCGAAATATTACACAGGTATGCAATACCCGCAATATCTCTAATTAGATATCTTTATGCAGATCCTTCTAATCTTAGCCTGTTATTGTTAGGATTCAGCCAATCTTCTCTCCATCCCCCCCCCTCCTCCTCCTCATCCTTCTCTCTGCAACCCAACTGCAGCCCCAACCACTACCAGCAGCCCAAAAACAAAACCTCCAATCGTGAAACAGGCTCCTTAGCTTTGTTGTTCTGGCAACACAGCGCTGACAATAACCATTTTTTCCAAAAATTAATAGCTAATTATTTGTGAATCGTTTTAAAATTTAGAGTGTAGTTAAATTGCCTTATATTTGGCAGCCCCTTGTATTTGTACATGCAATATAGCTAATAATCTTAATGATTTCTATTTTCCACATATACTGTTATATGCAGGCACCAGTATAGGAAGCAGATGTAATTCTACAGCAAAATTCTTCATGCTCAATAATCAGTTTTGTGGTGTTTTCATTGTTTTGATGCTTGACTATTTACTTGTAGGTTGTCTGTGATTTTGACTGGGAATTGGATGATCTTGAGGTATTTAGATATCATTTCTTGCCTTAAATTTATTTATTTGCACTTTTTTTTCGGCCTTCATTACCATTGTGATCAACCCTTGGTAGTCTGGAATAATCCAGAAGAATAAGGGCCCTATTTCTCTTTGTTACTTGAGAGTTGTTGCTCCTGCTTTTAGTCTTTTCATCTGAATCAATGCTTTCATGATGTGCAGGAATTCACTGATGAACTTATCAAGGAGGAGGCATTGCCAAATGATCAGCAAGATGCATTCAAGGTATGTGAACAAAAATAAACAATCTCTCTCTCTTACTCTCTCATTCTCATACATGTTCATGTCCACATGCGTGTATTCCATGTGCACACCTAACAGATGGTATGCTGGATGCAACCTGTAACTCTTCATGCCACTTCTATAAGATAGTTCCCTTACCTCATGCTAATGGAGAGTTGAGGACTGCTTTCCATAATTAACTATAAAATGCGACATGCTTTGTCAGGAATATGTAAAGGAGCAGGTTAGAGAACAGAAGAGAGCCCAACGACAGGTACACTGGTCAAACAAGAATTCCTATTTCTTTATCCAGGGGTTCTAGGCAGTCGGCATTTGACAATAATGTTTTTGGTGAGCGCATTAAAAGCTTAGTCTCGTGTCTCTGCAGGTAAAGGAAGCAAGAAAAAAAGCCATTGAGGATATGGATACCGAGATGAGAGATGCATTTGAAAAGATGCTGTTTTATAAGTTTTACCCTCTACAAACACCAGATACACCTGATTTAAGCAATGTGAAGGTATTTGCTGATTGTATTTGTGCTTGCAAAGGTGTCATGCATATTTAATGGGGCGACAATTGTTTGTGTTCTGTGTACTTGTATATAGGTTTTTACCCTGATAATTTTCATATATTGGCCTTCCTGATTTCACTACTGGTAAATAGTATATTTCATAAGTTAACTACTTGATGCGTATCTTCGCAATTCATTTTCTAATTGCCATATAATTTCCACCTTCTGTATTTATCTGTTGTTTTCCAGGCTGAAATAGACGTTGATTACTAGTGTCATGATTTTTTCCCAGTGTGCTACATCTCTCATGACTTTGGGTTTCTCTGGTGGTGTTATGCAGGTACCTTACATAAATAGGTATTATGGTAAAGCTCATGTTGTAATGTAATGGGAACTCTGTTAAGCTGCGTGCTTAATATTTGGGAATCGCACTTTTGACCAGACCTGCTTGTCGGCCTGTGGCTTCTGCCTTGAAGAGTCAGAAGCAATTTTGATTTCTGAGGTGGGTAGTGTACTTTTTACCTTATACAATTGTATCAAGAATCTAACGGCAGTAGCTTAGCTCAATTTCTCGTATTCTGATACTGGCAGTGGGTGAGATTAGTCCCTGATCAGTCTCCTATCTTGATAGAGATAATCTTTTTGGTTTTTTTTCCTCTCTCATTTCTGTCTAAGATGGCTCATGTAAGAATTTGAAGGGTGGTGATGGTTTTAGTTACATGCTGAGAAAGTGTCTGTAATTTATACAAATTTTTCCTAAGATTTTGCAAGGCATTTCCAAAGATTTTCACAAATTGTGGAAGTCAATAAAATTAGCCATGACCTCAATCCTTCTATCTGTTGGTAGCCTTGATGTAAGACTCAATTGCCTATCTTGTGCACCCTTCTTAAAGTTTTGTTGCATTTAGCTGGTGATAGACGTCTTAACCTGCCATGTGGTGGATTTCGGTGTAGCAAATAAATCCTCATGTAATTTTACCTAGATTTGAATTTTCAAGTGTCTTGTTACGAGAAGTGAGCAAAGCTCTGTTTAAACTGATTTGTGAATGAAAGAACTTAGCATTGCGTGGATTATGATCAGCCAGATGCGATGTTTATCTTCTATTCTTGCAAGCTTCTTGCACTTGAGGCTATTTGCAATTTCCTTTCCTTTTATTTTTTTTTCTCTTCTTTTATATATATATATATATATATATATATATATATATAGAGAGAGAGAGAGAGAGAGAGAGAGAGAGAGAGAGAGAGAATCTAGTCGAAATTGAGCGCGGGACTTGAGGATGGGACTTGAGCTCATATCAAACCAACTTTACCCCCTGTTCGGAATGCAAGGTTCTCTGACAGTGGGTGAAAATGAAATGCTGGACCTCTATAACCCATGTGAGGTGTATTCACATGCAAGGAGGTAAGAGGTCTGGCCTGACTGGATATCCTTGCCTCGTAACTTGCTACTTGTTTCTACTCACCATGGCTCACGGAATTTTATCTCTTTAAGTTCATCCTTACTTAATAGCGCCTCGCATAATTTGGTTTCACATACTGTTGTTTACTTTAATGGCAGATTCTCCTCGACTTCAAGTGGACCATGATGTCTTCATGTACTAGAATTATCTGCATTCCTGGTTCTTGTTGGACGTGTCATAAAGGCTCTGGCTGAGGTATCACCTGTCACCAGCACTGGGAATTTATTGATATGATCGAATATAAATAAAATTTAAACCCTTATTTTATGATATATTTCAGATGCCATGTATCTTACGAGATTTTAATTGCTCTGTTAACCATCTTTAATTTTAATTTTAAAAACGCTGTTTTTTTTTTTTTTTTAAAAAAATCAAGGCTTCAGAAAGTGGCATTTTTATTCCGCCTCTTGTTTATTATGGATATGCAGATTTCTCTTCGCATCAAATTTTGCCCAATTTTTTCTTTTCTTTCCTCTTAACAATGTTTTTGGATGGAGGACTAAATGTCTTTGGCACCTTTACGAAAACTAAAGAAAATTATTCTAACGGCAATGAGTCTCTTGTGCACTCCCACTTTGATTTGTTTAGCCTATTAAAATAAAAAAATCTACATATACACTAATTGTCGAGAACTCCTTTGACCCATCAAAATCTAACGTGGCACAAGCTGAAGAGAATTCCTACAACTTTGGCTGTGGAAGATCCCTTTAGCAATATTATCCTATGAAAAGAAGAATAGTTATATGCTAAAGGTATGGAATCCTCCGGAGCCAACATTATTGTAAACTAAGCGTGTGGCAAGTTTTCATATGCCAAGAAAGACCTAAGTTACTACAATGAACCAAATAACTCTCAACATAACCACATACAGATATTTTTTAATGAACAAAAAACAAAGAAAGTGGAAATATAACCTCTTTTAAGGCTACAAAAGGAATTTTTTTAAAATAATATAAAAAATATATATTTACGGATATAGGTGTTCGGGAGTATATTTATGAAAGTAGGTATTTTTGGATTACGTGGCAGGAAAGTAGATATTTTTGGGTTACGTGGTAGGCAGTATGTCATGAAATCGTTTTTGGCAAAGACAATTTTAAATTGAATTGAAATGCTCATTGCCAAAGACGATTTCAAATAAATTTATTTTTTAAAAATTTAATTTAAGAATTGATGTGATATTTTTAAATTGAAAATGTCTTTGATGCATTTGAAATCGTCTGTATCACAGGCAATTTCAAAAATACCTTTTTTTTTTTTCTTTTCAAAACTTAATAAATATCATTATTTTTTTTTCAAAATTTAATCAATAAATTTTAATTTTAAGTAAATAAATAATAAGTAAAACATAGTATTACTTAAAATTTTATATATTACTTTCTGGTAATATTAATTATTATATTATTTTGAAATAACATTAATTAAAAATAACATTAATTAACTATATAAAAATAATATTAATTTAAAATTAATAATAAATTAACTAAAAATAACATTAATTAAAAGATATTATAATAATATAATAATATAATTTTATATTATAATAAATATTTTATAATCTAAAATATAATAAATATATTATAATTTATTATATTATATTTATATATTATAATATAGTATACAAATCTTTTTAAAAAAATTAAAAAATAGAAAAAAAATTAAAAAATAATCATCAGGTTGATACCATCCGGTCGCCAGTCCGGTACCAGTTCGGTCGACAGCCCGGTGTCAGGACTGGTGGTCGAATCTTGGCGATCGGATCGGTGGCAGGACCGGCAATCGGACAGGTAGCCGAACCCTGGAAACCAGACCGGCAGCCGGATCGATGGCCGGACCCTGGCAACTTGACCGATGGCTGTTCGGTCTGGCAATCGGACCTTGGCAATCGGTCCGGCTATCAATCCTGCAATCGGTTCGGCCCCCAGTTCTACCATCGATCTGACCATCGGTCCGGCCACCAGTCCGATCGCCGGTCCGGTTGCCAGGGTTTGGCTACCTGTTCGACCGCTAGTTCTGCCATCGATCCAGGCGCCAGGGTTCGACCGTCGATCCTGCCACTAGTCCGACTGCCGGTCCGACCATCAGGGTCCGATTGCCCGTCCTGCCACCAGTCCAACCCCCAATCCTGCCATCGATTTGACTGTCGGTCCGACCGCCAGGGTTCGACCACTGGTCCGACCGCCGGTCCTGCCACCGATCCAGCCCCAGTCCTGCTAGAGATTTGATCGCCGGTCCGGCCGTAAGGATTCTGCCACCGATCCGGCCGCCGGTCCTGAGCAAGGGATCAGACTGACACCGGGCTGTCAACCGAACTGGTACCGGGCTGGCGACCGGATGGTATCGACCTGATGATTATTTTTAAATTTTTCTCTAATTTTTTAATTTTTTAATATTATATTATAATATATATAATATAATAAATTATAATATATTTATTATATTTTGAATATAAAATATTTATTATAATATAAAAATATATTATAATATATTATTATAATATATTTTAATTAATGTTATTTTTAGTTAATTTATTTATTAATTTTAAATTAATATTATTTTTATATAGTTAATTATTATTATCAAAAATTAATATGTAAAATTTTAATTAATGCTAATTTTTTACTTATTATTTATTTATTTAAAATTAAAATTTATTAATTAAATTTTGAAAAAAATAATATTTATTAAATTTTTTTTAAAAAAAAGAATGCTTTTGGAACCGTCAGTATAAAAGCGTTTTCAATTTAAAAATATCACAACAATTTTCAAATCAAATTAAAAAAATAAATTTATTTGGAATCATCTTTGATAAAGATGATTCCAACTCAATTTAAAATCATCTTTGTAAAATACGATTTTATGCCATATTGATCTATCACATAATCTAAAAATATCTATTTATGTAACGCAACTTAAAAATATCTACTTTCATAAAAAAATCCATCCGTAAATATATTTTTTTATATTATTTTAAAAAAATTTCTACAGAAGTCGACACGGTCCACCCAAACTATGAACTCGAGGACACATTGACGTAAGATTCCGGCCGGCATCTCAAAGTTAAGATACTTGCAATAACAATGAGTGGCCTTCACGTGGCCCAGTGCTCTACCAGCTGACAGCCAAAGAAACCCAGTGTTCTGGGACCATCTTCCAGCCTAAGAAACCTTCGAGGGGAATGCGGTCATCGGGAAACAGGTTAGACCTATGATCAATACAATATGAAACTTTAGTCTACTCTTCGCTTGCAGCAGGCTAGACATGACACCCTCATCAGAGATATGCCACTGCCACTTGTAAAGGAGAAATTAGCTAAAAAAAAAAAAAGGGGCTGCATTCGGTCTCCTTCATGACAAAGACAAAAAAACACTAAGTCCATGACAACCATAAATCTGGCTGGATGATGTTTCATGCAGTCTTAAAATAGAGGACTCTGGTTGGTGAGACATGACTTTATCTCAAGTTGACATCCAAGCGAGCAAGAGAAATAGACCGTGCTGCGATGTACATAACAATTTTATGTATGCTGATCATGGAGCAAGATGACCTAGAATTGGCTGAACAGCCTGATGACACATGTTTGTTTCCATGAAGCAACCAAAAAAAAAAAGAAAAAAAGGAAAAGAATTTTTTAACTTATATTTCGAATGCAAACTGCAGAAAACTTGCATTGTCAACACTATCATGTTATGTCTTTCACTAAAACATTCTTCAGAAAGAAGGAAAGTGAGATCTGTTCTCTATGAAGAAAAGGGGATGTCTTTCTCTAAAACATTATTCAGGAAGTAGGAGAGGGATAGAGAAATGTCTCTCTATGAAGCAGGGTGGGTTACTAATTATACATGAATCTCGAAATGCAAAAACACATTAGAGATTATCATCATGCAAAGAACATTCCATTCATATAAGACTAAAGCACCCTTTGCTCTAGATTCTCCAAGTATTTAACACAAAGATATATATATATATATACTTACATATAAAATTAAGATGCATAAATTAGTACACCTTCCTTCTCTAATAGACAATTCTTCCTTCGATCTCTTTAACTATATGTTGTATTAGAGAAAGAAGGATACAGAAGAGTGCAACCACCCGAACAAGAGATCGACCATTAATTTACCAGCTCCAAAGGGAGCGAAAAAAGCATTATATAGTATTTATCACCATCGAACTCCATGAAGCTGGGTAGGCAAAACTCTACCACCATTTCCATCCACACCTTCATTGACCCTACCCATATCAAAATCACTCATCTTGGAGTTCTCTCCAAACCCCATCATCCTTCCTCCCCCTTCAAAGCCCTGTGGAGCCACAGCCGAGTAAAACCCACCAGCGAATCCCACAAGGCTAGCATTGGAAGTCACCATATTACTACTAGCCATTGGGCCAACACCATGATTAGAACTTGGGTTGTGGTTCCCCTCCTCGTTGGATGACTGCTCACCCTGCCTTGCCATGGAATTCTTCTCACCTTCGGTCTCTCGGTACTTGTTGAGGTAGACCTTGAGGGGCTCTATGTAGTTCTCAAAGCCGAGGGTGGTCATGGCCCAGAGTAGGTCGTCCCCATTGATGGTCTTCCTCTTCTCCCTCTGGCACTTGTCGGAGGCCTCGCCCGTGATGAAGCTGATGAACTCCGACACGCACTCCTGCACCGTCTCCTTAGCTTCCTTCGATATCTTGGCGTTGCCAGGGAGAGACCGTTTCATGATGCGACTCACGTTGGCGATGGGGAGGAAGCGGTCTTGCTCCTTCGGGGAGGAGTAATCGAGGCCATGACCGACAGCGATTGCACCACCAGACTCGGTGTCGGAAGATGGGCTTCCGGCAGGACTAAGATGGTGGTTCCTTCTTCCTTTCATGGAGATGGGAGAGTGGAGGGAAGGGAGAAGAGAAGAGGGAAGACAGTGTTTGGAGAAAGGCTTGAGGGCGGTGAGGGGAATTGGTGCTTGTGCGTTTCGCTTTAAAGGTTAGAAAAAGAAGAGGGGGTGGAAGGGAGTACTGGAGATGTGGGAAGGCGGTTTTGATGTAGACACAAAGTAAACAAAATTCTCCCGACTCCTCCTGCTGTCCAAAAAAAAAAAAAAAAAAAAAAAAAAAAAAAAAAAAAATAAAAATGGGGCCAAGAAGGGAAAACCAAGTTGAAGAAGGGACAAACCAGGTTAGCCTGCCATGCTAGAGATTGGTATTAAATATTCCATCAACCGCATATGCTTCCATGTGTGTTAGTGAGTCGATCCGAAACAAATCTAACCGGTTACTAAAATAGTAGTTCGATTGATAGGGACTTTGTTTCACTATCAATAGATCATGAATTCAAAATAAAATTATGTGGATGATTCGATCAAATCTAAAAATTATTTTCTGAGATCTGTGATAATTGATATGAGTGAGAGATCGGGATTCTCTTTCTTTATTTTTCCGTTCTATCAGCCGGCATCTTAGTGATGCTAGGTTGATGTACTTATCTCTTGGTTTCACAGCCTTGAATCGAATATTATATGATGAGGTGGGAGCCTACGGGGTAGTTACACCAGGTTTAACCCTCATATCTTTTTTTTTTTAATTAAAAAAATAAAATCAAGTTGGGCTTAAATCTCGAACTCTTGGAGTAGGTTGGAACCAGAAATCTATGTCAAGATTTTTGATTGGATTGTAAGCATTATAGCAGCAGAGCAAACATGTTTTAGACATCGCTTAGCATAACAAGGCTAACTCCATCAGGGACAATTGTTGGAGATATCGGATGTTGTATCTATGAAATTGAGACCCAAATCAAACTTGACTTGAAATTAGACCAATCTAATTGCAACCTTTAATGTTAGGGTTGGAGGCTTAGAGAGGAAAATACCACAAAGTTATTAAATTATGACACTGGATAAAAGTTGAACTAGCATATGTAACAATCTCATTTGGTCAATGATGCCCCTTGGTAGAGCCAACTTTTTGAAAGCATCCTACAAGTAGTAGTTTTGGATTTAATTTCTTGAACTTGATCGAGAATGCTCTAAAACAAATTGCTGATTTTGATATCCAGATAAATGTATTAATTATATCTGCTGGTCAACACACTAAAGTTATCTTTAATGTTTACAACAGAATGGAAAAGATGTCTTAGACGCTAAGGCTTAGGGTTCTTTGCCCCACTTCGTAACATTAACTCAGTGCTCGACCATAGAAATCCTATCATCCAACAAGGTATCTTTGGACATTTAGAAATGGAAAGGAAATGGGGTCGTGAGATGCTTATCATCCTCTCCTTTTGCTTCAAATGCCTCACAAAGATTCTCCCCATCACATCCCACAAAAAACAAACAATATGATGACAATAGATTCAGTCGTAGAAGTTTTATTAGGAGAGCTAGGGTCTGAAATTTATGGAAGCTTCTAGGTCATATTTAGCTTAAACTATTTCTTTTTGTATCGTTTTGGCTCAAGAGGCAAGTTTCTACTTTGCAAAAGCTAGCAAGATATATCGAATAAAGACAACGACATGAAACCAAATGGAAGGCATCAATAGCTTAGGACGTAGCTAGATTCGGTGCCAAGACCATAGTAATGTGACGCTCGATACCTCCTCTTTTTCTTCTTCGTTTTTTTTTTTTTGTTTCCCAGATAACTTCAGATATAGATAAGAAAAGATGACTCATATGCGAAGTTCAAAAGGCGGAGGATCATCGTTATCCTCGTCGCTATGACAGTAGCCCGGTTGGTAGAGATCTTGTCTCACTATCAACAAGTTGCGGATTCGAGGCATGATATCGCAGGTGACTCGATTAAATCCAAGAATTTTTTTGGAATCTGTGATAGTTGATGTGAGTGAGAGGTCAGGGTCTTCCCTTTTATCCCCGTTCTACTAGCCGGCATCGGAATCTGTGATAGTTGATGTGAGTGAGAGGTCATGGTCTTCCCTTTTATCCCCGTTCTACTAGCCGGCATCTTAGTGATGTCAAGTAGTTGATGTGAGTGAGAGGTCAGGGTCTTCCCCTTTGTTCCCGTTCTACTAGCCGGCATCTTAGTGATGTCAAGTAGTTGATGTGCTCACCATTAGATGAGGAGAGACTGCAAAAATCTGAGCATCTCGAATGGAACATTACCTGGCATGATGGGGACCTGCGGGAGTAGCTACATCAGGATTTATTCTCCTCTATCGCTTTTTTCTGACCAAAAAAAAAAAATGGTGGAGGATCAAGCCTATATTAAGGTTGGGTATGATATGCGTTAAATCGAAAATTGAACCAAAGAAAGGAGAACCATTAGGTATGCATGGATACATCTCAAATACCTTAGATATGGCCTTCTAGCCTTCAAATTCTAAATTTGGATTTCTTATAATATTTTATTGTCTTAATGCTTTATTTTCCATAGAAGAATATATGGGCACCACTACATTCATTATTTTGTGTACATGTTTGAAGGTTGAAATGTACATATTTACCATATAAATAATATAATAAACACTCCAAATTACATATATACCATGAAGACATATTTAATATTTGAAAAGTAATTAGATTACTAGAAATCACGAATCTATATTTAAGGGGAATATCGACGGTTACAAGTCAATAGATTTATCAAGTGCTAAAGAAGACCAGAAGTAAAGCTAATTATTTAAGAACATTATAAATAAAGATCTATCTATTATGGTATTTGTTACCGCCAAGATCGCTGTGGCCCGTAGCTGCTGGTGCCGGAGTGCGCTCCCTTCGTTGGCGGACGGTCCTCTGGTCCTGGACCTGCAAAATAGGGGTTAGTGACCCGAGCCGGGATTTCCGGCGGAGGCACTTTGACGATCAAGTTAGTGACGATCCAGGGGAACAGATCCTCCTGGTCGAGCCCCTCTTGATGGACTCCACACGAGGAGTGTGTGTTGTGTAAAAGTGAGTCGCAAGTATGTCGGGAGAAGTGCGGCCTGGTTAGAGGGGGTCTCTGTGTGGCCCTTCTTCCCGACCTTGCTCTAGAATGCTGATGGTGCCATGCCCCTCTTCCTGGTGAGGCTTGCACTCCTTTTTTTTCTCTCTCTCTCTCTGTCTGTTATGTTTTTTTGCCCGTGTTGGTATTGTTGTGTTACCTCCAAGTTTGTTGCAAGCTAGGTTACCATTGGGCGTCCGCCTCGGGATCGCCACTGGGCTGTCAGGCACGTGCGGCGGTGTCCTGACGAGCCTTTCCCGATTCATGATAAGGGGAGCTGTCATGCGCTCCGACACTCCTCTTGGTTGCCTCCTTCTGGAAAACCTGGCAGTACCTCAAACGGCGGGCCGCCGCCTTCCGGGATTCGAATCTCCCAGTTGGTCTCCCCTCTTGGATAATCCAAGTGATTGGTGAGGAGCGTGGCATCTCGATCAGTGCGCTTCTTCCCTTTCTAGTGTAACCGGTGGTTGCAGGCGGTCAGTACGGTCTGGGAGACGCTCCAGTGTAGTCCTCGGGCGGTTCATTGGTGTTCTGGGCTGGCGGGATACACGTCCGAGCCGGAGCTGAGCTGGAATGGTAGGGGTCGCTCCGATCTAGACCCCCCGAGCTTGCGGGGACGTCTTGGTGGAAGACGGAGTGCGGGCCCGGTCCAGAGGGCTCGCGCTCGGAGAGGCTCCACGTGGCGAAGGAGTGCTGAGCTCGACTCCGACCACAGGGCTGAAACCTCCGAGGGCCTCGTTTTGGAGGGCGGAGTGCGGGCCTAGTCCAGAGGGCTCGCGCTCGGAGAGGCTCCACGTGGCGGGGGAGTGCTGAGCTCGACTCCGACCACAGGGCTCAAACCTCCGTGGGTCTCGCTTTGGAGGGCGGAGTGCGGGCCTAGTCCAGAGGGTTTGCGCTTGGAGAGGGTCCATGTGGCGGAGGAGTGCTGAGCTCGACTCCGACCATAGAGCTCAAACCTCCGAGGGTCTCGCTCTGGAGGGCAGAGTGCGGGCCCGGTCCAGAGGGCTCGCGCTCGGAGAGGCTCCATGTGGCGGAGGAGTGCTGAGCTCGACTCCGACCACAGGGCTCAAACCTCCGAGGGTCTCGCTCTAGAGGGTGTAGTGCGGGTCCGGTCCAGAGGGCTCGTGCTCGGAGAGGCTCCACGTGGCGGAGGAGTGCTGAGCTCGACTCCAACCACAGGGCTCAATCCTCCGAGGGTCTTGCTCTATAGGGCGGAATGCGGGCCCGGTCCAGAGGGCTCCCGCTCGGAGAGGCTCCACATGGCGAAGGAGTGCTGAGCTCGACTCCGACCACAGGGCTCAAACCTCCGAGGGTCTCGCTCTGGAGGGCGGAGTGCAGGCTCGGTTTAGAGGGCTTGTGCTCGGAGAGGCTCTACGTGGCAGAGGAGTGATGAGCTCGACTCCGACCATAGGGCTCAAACCTCCGAGGGTCTCGCTCTGGAGGGTGGAGTGCGGGCCCGGTCCAGAAAGCTCACGCTCGGAGAGGCTCCACGTGGCGGAGGAGTGCTAAGCTCGACTTTGACAACAGGGCTCAAACCTCCGAGGATCTCGCTCTGGAGGGCAGAGTGCGGGCTCAGTCCAGAGGGCTCGTGCTCGGAGAGGCTCCACATGGTGGAGGAGTGCTGAGCTCGACTCCGACCACAGGGCTCAAACCTCCGAGGGTCTCGCTTTGGAGGGCGGAATGCGGCTCCAGCCTTGGCATCGCGAGCTCGCGGGTGCGACCTGGCGGAGGACGGAACTCGGCTCGCTATCTCGAGAGAGCTCAGCTCAGCTCGGTAGTGGAGTCCGAACTGGAGGATTGACGCGGTGTCCGACACGGCGCCTCCCCCTGATGTGGTGCCTGTCGATTCCCCCATGTCAGCGGTCCTGCCACATCAGTTGCTCCCCACTCCCGAGACTCGTTAGTGCGTGGCGCTCGGGCTGAGGGGAGTAATTATGGTGCTGACATGGAAAGGCGAAAATCTGGCGCAATGATGGCCATGATTGCTGGCGCTTCGAGAGATGCCCTGCGGGCCAGTGCGGGGGTGCCACGTGGCCACGTCCGAGGAGTAGTTAATGTTGGCGCAGAATTCAGAGCGGCCGGGATGCCTTTTTCGTTGATGGACAGCACGTGGCGTGGATCCATTGACGGATAGGTCGGATCGATACGAATCCATCGGGTCATTTCGAAATGAAAGGAGGGCCTTACCCTAAACATCCATTCTTTTGAATTCTTCATGCCTGCTGCTGTTGCCCAAGCTTCCTTCTTCCTCACAGTTGCCTCAGATTTTCTAAGGAACCAAGTTAGTCTCTTCTTCCTTCTCCCCCCACTAGAGTAGGGTTCTTTCTCCGGGCTGGGGCCTTCTTCGAGTTGAGTCTGCTCTTCCGTCCCTCACTTCGAGTCCTTTATTCCCCTTGTTCTTGAGGATGTCCCGTTTTGGCTTGGGCTTCCGCCCCTCCACTGATCAGAGCGAGGCCGGTCCTTCCGAGCGGAGGCCGGCATCTTCTTCTTCTTCTGGCGAAGAGGAGGACGCAACTCATTTCGAGTTCAGTAGGACGCGTCCTCCCGGTCCTGTGCTCATCAGGGAGCCAGGGTCCAGTCCCTCTCTCCCTCCTCCTTCTTCTATTCCCGTTTCTAAGTCCGCTCGGTCCACGGGTCCAGGCAGGGTCGCCTCGACGATCACCGCCGAGGAACTAAGGACCGTTCGGGATGCCTATGGCATCCCAAGTTCTGTTCGGCTCATGATCCCTCGTCCGGGGGAGCGTGTCACTTCCAGCGGCCCGGGCCGCCTTGCTTTTTATGAGGAGACCTTCTTCGGGGGTCTTCGGTTTCCTTTTCACCCCTTTTTCCTGTCCGTCTTG
Organism: Areca catechu; assembly: GCA_021397845.1. Lineage (NCBI taxonomy): Eukaryota > Viridiplantae > Streptophyta > Magnoliopsida > Arecales > Arecaceae > Areca > Areca catechu. Next base: position 10,379,787 of record CM038052.1, read on the forward strand.
GACAACTACCGTTTGGTCCCTGCACAGTTAATGCCAAACGCCATTAGGGTCATCTTCTTTTTCATTGTGCTCTGCCACCTCCATGGGTTCGTTGCCCGGTTTTCTTTGTTCAGGGCCTTCTTCGCCCTGAAGCGCCACCCAACTAAGGATGGGTGGTGGTCCTTGTCCTCCCGCCCGAGAGGCATTAGGTTCGAGCTCCCCTCTTCCGTCAGGGAATGGAAGAGTAAATTTTTCTTTATTGAGGTTGAGGGAATCGACTGGGTCTGGAGCGATCCGGACAAGTCCCCCAACCAAAATTCTGTGGTAGTTGCGGCTGACCGGGATGACTACGAGCAGCTCCACACCACCTAGATCCCTCCTCTCGAGGTCCTGTTATCTGAGCAGAACCTCACTGACTCCGGGATCGATCCAACGAATGGATTGGGTGAGTTCGACCTGAACTTCCCTTTTCCTTCCTTGCATTTCTTGCATTGCTTCCCATGGATTCTGACTGTTGTGTGACTTGTATGTAGGGATGATTTTCACTGAGAGCGATCTACTGGCGATCACTCGAAAGAGGCCACCAACTGGGCTGGCTGGGGAGCCTCCATCGAGGCAGGTCCGGGGCGAGAGTGCTCCTGTGGCTGCCCCTGTCGTAGTGGCTGGTCCGAGCTTGGCTGCTCTAGTCAGTCAGAGCTCGGAGGTGACTCGAGCTGCTCATGCACCAATGGAGAGGGTGGCACCTGCAGCACCAAGGCCGGTCCAGTAGGAGACCCGGGGGTTCCCGAACAGCGTGGTTATCAGGGGGCGGCCCCCGCTGCGGAGCCTAAGATAGTGTTTCGGGCGAGGGCTGCAGCTGTTGCCGCATCTTGTAGTCTTCCGAGCCCACTTCCGATCGAGATCACGGATGGGGAGGTCTGGGGCGCGGCCAAGACCATGACTGAGGCGCCACCCGTGCAGGTGTCAGCTCCCCAGTCGGCCTCCTAGGGCCCTGCAGCTAGCAGGCAAGGCCGCCCACCTCCGGAGAGGGTAGGAGGGAGGAGGCACGGTGCCGTCTCCCCTTCAAGATGGGGCCGGAAAGCTTGTTCCTCCGGAGCCCCGAACTGGCCGAGCGCATGATGGACTTCTTGATCCAGACATGCGACCGGCAGGGTATGGTCGGGATGCGGCTGGACGACGTCATCAGTGCCATCTTCCCCCAGCTTTACTCGGTGAGATGTTCCTTTCTTTTTTCTTTCCTTTTCTCTCCCTTTTTTTCTTGATGCTTGGGGAGATCAGAGAAGGGGGCCTCACCTTGCCTGGGGTTGAGTTATTGGACTTCAATGTCGGTAAGTCGGGGCAAGGCTATGGCATTTGAGAGCCACTAGGCTCGATGGTCCCTTGGCCGGAGATCTGAGCTCCGGTCTTGGGCTGGTGTCCTGGAGCTGGGCTTGGGGACGTTGATGGCTGAGAGCTACGTGGCTTGAAGGTCCCTTGGCCGGAGATCTGAGCTCAGGTTTTAGGCTGGCATCCTAGAGCCGGGCTCAGGGATGTGATGACTGAGAGCTGCGTGGCTTGAAGGTCCCTTGGTCGGAGATCTAAGCTCCAGTCTTGGGCTGGCATCCTAGAGCTGGGCTCGGGGACGTTGATGATTGAGAGCTGTGTGGCTTGAAGGTCCCTTGGCCAGAGATCTGAGCTCCGGTCTTGGGCTAGCATCTTGGAGCTGGGCTCGGGGACGTTGATGACTGAGAGCTGCGTAGCTTGAAGGTCCCTTGGCCAGAGATCTGAGCTCCGATTTTGGGCTGGCATCCTGGAGCTGGGCTCGGGGACGTTGATGATTGAGAGTTGCGTGGCTCGAAGGTCCGTTGGCCGGAGATCTAAGCTCCGGTCTCGGGTTGAGAAATGATAGTTTTATTGTAGTGTTTCCCTCTCGTTCTCTTTCTTTCCTTCCCCTCTCTTCTCTCTTTTTTTTTTTTTTTTTTTCTTTTTTTTCTTCTTTTTTTTTTGATGAGTGAGGAGATCAGAGAAGATGGTCACAGGATTTAGTTGCCTTGGAGCTAGGCTCGAGGCCTTCCTGGCCATAGAGCTGGGCTCCGGTCCAAGGGTTGCCTGAGGGCTTGGCTTAGGTCTTTGTCACCTTGGAGCTAGGCTCGAGACATTAATAGGAGCTGCTTGGCTCCATGATCCCTTGGCGTCTCGGAGCTGGGCTCGGAGACGTTTGAGATTGAGAGCGGCTTGGCTCAGAAGTCCCTTGGCCGGAGATCTGAGCTCCGGTCTTGGGTTGGCATCCTGGAGCTGGGCTCAGGGACGTTGATGACCGAGAGCTGTGTGGCTTGAAGATCCCTTGACATCCTGGAGCTGGGCTCGGGGATGCTTGAGATTGAGAGCGGCATGGCTCGAAGATCCCTTGACGTCCTGGAGCTGGGCTCGGGGATGCTTGAGATTGAGAGCGGCATGGCTCGAAGATCCTTGACATCCTGGAGCTGGGCTCAGGGACATTGATGACTGAGAGCTGCGTGGCTCGAAAATTCCTTGATGTCCTGGAGCTAAGCTCGGGGATGCTTGAGATTGAGAGTGGCATGGCTCGAAGATCCCTTGACGTCCTGGAGCTGGGTTCGGGGATGCTTGAGATTGAGAGCGGCATGGCTCGAAGATCCCTTGACGTCCTGGAGCTGGGCTCGGGGATGCTTGAGATTGAGAGCGGCATGGCTCGAAGATCCCTTGACATCCTGGAGCTGGGCTCGGGGACGTTGATGACTGAGAGCTGCATGGCTCGAAGATCCCTTGACATCCTGGAGCTAGGCTCAGGGATGCTTGAGATTGAGAGTGGCATGGCTCGAGGATCCCTTGACATCCTGAAGCTAGGCTCGGGGATGCTTGAGATTGAGAGCGGCATGTCTCGAAGATTCCTTGACATCCTGGAGCTAGGCTCGGGGACGCTATCGATTCTTTCCTGCAAGACATATAGATACTCGTGCAAGGAAAAAGTCGTTATCATTATTGATAAGAAACCTTACATCATTGGTGGCGTCTTCGCAGACCGCAGGCATTCCATGTTTGGGGGAGCCTGATACCGTCAAGATATTCGAGATGATGGAACCCCTGTGATGGGGCTTCGGCACCTTGTAGGGACCTTCCCGGTTTGGTGGGAGCTTGCCGCGTTCTCGGGACTGACATGCCTTTGCCCAGCACAGCACTGAATCTCTCGGCCCAAAGGTTCTTGGCCAAACTCGGGCGTTGTAGAGCCGGGTTGCTCATTGCCGACGAGTTTTGTTGAAGTTGGCGTCGAGCAGGTCGGGCTTGAATCAACCTCAAGACGATATTGTGGGTTGTAGGAAGCTCGTTGACCGCAAAAGTCATCATAGTGGCGCTCTTGGAGGAGGCGTCATAAGGAAGCACGCCTGTGGAGTTTCCGTTATCAGCCATGATGCACGTTTTTTTTTTAGGGTGGTCCGCGATTGTAGGTCTCCTGCCCCCCCGGGTCCTTTTGGACGTGCGCACAGCTCCCCAGGAGATCACACCCACCGGCTTCTTAGTAGGATGGTTGTCAATGGTTGGAGCTAGCGGGGGAGCGACGAGCGCGCGGGGCTCCACTTGAGGTCTGCCCCCCGCAAACCTTTTGAGGCAGCTTCTCTTGATGAGTTTCTCAATTTCCCACTCGAGGTTGTGATATTCCTTGGTGTCGTGGCCATGATCGCGGTAAAAGCGACAGTACTTTGTCATGCACGGCCGGTGAAGGACTTCAACGGTGACGGGCGCTGTAGTCTGCGGCTCACTAGTCGAGCCTTGCATACTGGCGAACTGGCAGGAGGACTCCGCTAACTTGCGCTCATGTTTTTCCAGGCGCCTTCCCGCTGCGCGCCTGATGGCTTCGTCAGTGGACCCTTTCGCCGAAGGAGACGAAGAAGATGACGTGGGTGCCTGGAACCCATGTTGGGGGTCTTGCCCATTTTGCCGCGGTGGGGTCTGGGCACCGCCCGCCCAAGACTGGATGAGTGGTTCTCCCTACCGGTAGAGCCAGCTCATTGCCTTCTCGGCTGGAGGTGGTTGGACTGCCGGAACGGGTGGCCCCACCTCGAGGTGATGTGGGCTCCCTTGGGAAGGGGTGTCCCTTGCACGGCTGGTGGAGGCCTCTCGTGCTTGTGCTTGTGTCGTCACCATTCTTCCGTGGAGTGTCGATCTGCAGAGAGATGGAGGGCTTGATCCCATCCCCTACCTAGCGCACCAATCTGTTGCCGCCAAGATCGCCGTGGCCCGTAGCTGTTGGCGCCGGAGTGCGCTCCCTTCGCTGGCGGACGGTCCTCTGGTCCTGGACCTACAAAATAGGGGTTAGTGACTCGGGTCGGGGTTTCCGGCGGGGGCACTCTGACGGTCAAGTCAGTGACGATCCAGGGGAACAAATCCTCCTGGTCGAGCCCCTCTTGATGGACTCCACACGAGGAGGAGTGTGTGTTGTGTAAAAATGAGTTGCAAGTCTGTCGGGGGAAGTGCGGCCTGGTTAGAGGGAGTCTCTATGTGGCCCTTCTTCCCGACCTTGCTCTGGAATGCTGATGGTGCCATGCCCCTCTTCCTAGTGGGGCTTGCACTCCTCTTTTTTTTTCTCTCTCTTTGTCTGTTGTGTTTTTTTGCCTGTGTGTTAGTATCGTTGTGTTACCTCCAAGTTTATTGCAAGCTAGGTTACCATTGGGCGTCCGCCTCGGGATCTCCACCGGGCTGTCAGGCACATGCGGTGGTGTCCCAAGGAGCCTTTCCCGATTCGTGACAAAGGGAGCTGTCATGCGCTCCGACACTCCTCTTGGTCACCTCCTTCTGGGAAACCTGGCAGTACCTCGAACGGCGGGCCGCCGTCCCCCGGGATTCGAATCTCCCGGTTGGCCTCCTCTCTTGGATAATCCAGGTCGTTGGTGAGGAGTGTGGCATCTCGATCAGTGCACTTCTTCCCTTTCTAGTATAACCGGCGGCTGCAGGCGGTCAGTACGGTCTGGGAGGCGCTCCAGTGTAGTCCTCGGACGGTTCGTCGGTGTTCTGGGCTGGCGGGGTCCACGTCCGAGCCGGAGCTGAGCTGGAATGGCAGGGGTCGCTCCGATCTAGATGCCCCGAGCTTGCGGGGTCGTCTTGGTGGAAGACGGAGTGCGGGCCCTGTCCAGAGGGCTTGTGCTCGTAGAGGCTCCACGTGGCGGGGGAGTGCCGAGCTCGACTCCAACCACAGGGCTAAAACCTTCGAGGGTCTCGTTCTGGAGGGCGGAGTGCAGGCCCGGTCTAGTGGGCTCGCGCTCGGAGAGGCTCCACGTGGTGGAGGAGTGCTGAGCTCGACTCCGACCACAGGGCTCAAACCTCCGAGGGTCTCGCTCTGGAGGGCGGAGTGCGGGCCCGGTCCAGAGGGCTCGCGCTCGGAGAGGCTCCACGTGGCGGAGGAGTGCTGAGCTCGATTCCGACAGGGCTCAAACCTCCAAGGGTCTCGCTCTGAGGGCGGAGTACGGGCCCGGTCCAAAGGGCTCGCGCTCGGAGAGGCTCCACGTGGCGGAGGAGTGTTGAGCTCGACTTCGACCACAGGGCTCAAATGTTCGAGGGTCTCGCTCTGGAGGGCGGAGTGCGGCCCGGTCCAGAGGGCTCGCGCTCGGAGAGGCTCCACGTGGCGGAGGAGTGCTGAGCTCGACTCCGACCACAGGGCTCAATTCTTCGAGGGTCTCACTCTGGAGGGCGGAATGCGGGCTCGGTCCAGAGGGCTCGTGCTCGGAGAGGCTCTACGTGGCGGAGGAGTGCTGAGCTCGACTCCGACCACAGGGCTCAAACCTTCGAGGGTCTCGCTCTAGAGGGCGGAGTGCGGGCCCGGTCCAGAGAGCTCGCGCTCGTAGAGGCTCCACGTGGCGGAGGAGTGCTGAGCTCGACTCCGACGACAGGGCTCAAACCTCCGAGGGTCTCGCTCTGGAGGGTAGAGTGCGGGCCCGGTCCAGAGGGCTCGCGCTCGGAGAGGCTCCACGTGGGGAGTGCTGAGCTCGACTCTGACAACAGGGCTCAAACCTCCGAGGGTCTCGCTCTGGAGGGCGGAGTGCGGGCCCGGTCCAGAGGGCTCGCGCTCGAAGAGGCTCCACGTGGCGGAGGAGTGCTGAGCTCGACTCCGACCACATGGCTCAAACCTCCGAGGATCTCACTCTAGAGGACGGAATGCGGCTCCGGCCTAGACGTCCCGAGCTCGCGGGCACGACCTGGCGGAGGACGGAGCTCGACTCGCTGTCTCGAGGGAGCTCAGCTCGGCAGTGGAGTCCGAACTGGAAGATTGATGCGGCGTCCGATGCGGCGCCTCCCCTGACGTGGCACTTGTTGATTCTCCCACGTCAGCGATCCGGCCACATCAGTATTCAATAATAATATCATATTCTTCAAATCTTCGTACAATCCCTTACCTTAATGCTGATACGAGTGTCTAATGGATTCGTAGGTTTTCTAGCCGCTCACGAATTCAAAATTCTGAGCCTATTATAAATAAGTTTGATATTGCTCCAGTATCACATACGAATAATATATACTGATCACAATTAGTACTCTCTTATGTAAAGACTGTGTTGGACTATCCAATCAACCTGTGTGATCATCATGAGAATATGAAAATGGTACTCTAGTTCCCAGCAGAGTATGCCGAAAATATATGTAAAGCTGTACCACCAAGAATCTTGCTATACCCTTCATATCTCTTAGATCTTAGTTGTAGGTAGTATCAGATGCATTCTCTAAGTGTGTGCACTGCCATATTAAACATTTTAAGCATCAGCATGAACCAAGAGTATGAGGCAATGTGGTATGGACATTGATAAGATGGAAGAGAAGAGGAAGTCGATTGAGAGTATCAGTCATCTCCACTAGATTGCCAATCAAGATGACCCCTCTGTGATTAACTACTTCAGAGAAAAACACTATTTAACCCTAAGTTTTATTAATCCTCCTTTAATTTCTGTATAATTGAATAGTTTTTTTTTAATAAAAAAGGAAGAGGGAGATAAATCCCAGGTGTAGCTATCCCCGAAGGTCCCAAATCCGTCAGGTAATGTTCGATTTGAGTTGCAAGATTTATGTAAGCTCTCCTACCAATGGTGAGTACATCAACCTGGTACCACCGAGACGCCGGCTAGTAGAACGGAAACAAAGGAAAACGCTGACCTCACACTCACGCTAGCGATCCCAAGCTCCAGGATTTAATTCTAGATTTAAGCGAGTCACCGACCGGATCCTTATTCGAGCTTGGGACCGGTTGGTAGTGAGGCAAGACCTCTACCAACCGGGCTACCGTCTCAGTGGTGTATAATTGAATAGTTTCGGCATGGACTATTGTCATGGGATTATTTTGTTATTGAAGTGCATACTTTTCTATATTATAATCTTTGTAGTTTCCGTCATTTATAATTTATGCATTTTTTAGTTCAATTTTATTTTAGTTGGTAAAACAAGGTAGATGCATATGTTGAATTAGAATATATTTATGAAATTGTATAAAAATTTAAAATATTTAGTACAATTTTATAAACACAATCATCTATTCTTAATTTTATGTGCATTGCACATTTGTCACACCAGCTATTAATAAGGACATAGCTTTGTAATGAGCCTTTGTCATGAGATGGTGATGTTGTTAGACTTGATCTATCCTTCTCTCTTCCTATGCAAACTACTAATCATAGGATAACACACCTACCCACTAAAAAATATTAGAAAAGAATCACAAAACAGAACAAAGGGTAAAGAAGAAAAAAGCAAATAGAGAAGAAAAAATGTTTTTAATCCTCGTTGAGATGTCTTAGACCTTCTTGTTCTCACCCTATATATATATATAAGCTATTTAGGTAAAGAAACCACAATGTAGATCGAAAGGTTTACACAATTATAGTTATAGGACTTTTTTTTTGTTTTTTGCCGTTGACTCCATGTCTTGATAAGTTGCAAGATCTTTTTTTTTTTTTTTGAAAGATAAGCTGGTATAAAATCAACAGAGATATAACTTAACTTGTTTCAACCTCTGCAGCCAAATAGATGATGGCAGATTTGGACGAATGGAAAAAAAAGGATACTCTAAAGATCCAAAGGCCGGCCATCATACATTTGGATAAATCACTTTCAGTGTCATCTTATACATCCAAATTTGTTTAATTTTAAGGATCCATCGATTGCATCATAACTAACTCTTGGTCAAGATACCTACGAATATATTGGCATCAAACTAGTGTGTGGTTTATAAATAAATAACATATTCTTTGTCTGGTCATGTGGTAGCATGTTTCTCATACTGTTAAATATTTTTTTATTCTTCTTCATTGTCTTGGTCATTAGTTCTTGTTGGACTTATCTTTTTTTTTTTTTTTTAGATAAAACGGTGTATTCATTCAATAACGAAGGTGAATACAACCTAGATGATCGGACAACAGAATATCCGAAGCGGAGGAGGAGCGGAATGCCAATCGATCCACAAGACCGGACTGGAGTGATTGGCCACATACGAGGCGATCTAGTCAGCCGCTGAGTTTGCCTCTCTATATACATGTCTAACCGAAGAACAAACACAACCCTGCAACAAAAGATGGATGTTTCTGACGATTGGGTGGGAAGCAGGCGCCGTGGTCCTCCATCTATTCAGGATATAACTGCGATGGAGTCTCACTCAATAAGTAGGCGATCAATCTGAAGGATGAAATGGACATATCTGATCCCAGCCCATGTCGCCAGAAGCTCTGTCTGTGGGACCGAGTGGTCCCAGATCGGGAGACCCCCCACCACCAGGAAACCGAGCGACGAGTCCCGAATAATAAAAGTAGCAGCTCCTCTACCCTGACGGAGGCTACCATCAAACTGACAATACAGAAAGTCGGAGGAGGGGGTTCCCAAGCGACAAACACCCGATGGATCGCTCGAGGAGCAGAAGGAGAACCCCAAATCTCCAATCTCGAGTCTGTCAATCCCCAATACTCGATAGCATCTGCCCTGGCTCTCTCCACCAAGAACCTTGGAGAACAAGAAATAGAGGAAAAAATCCGGTTGTTCCTCGATAACCAGATTGGTAAGCTAGATAGGCGATAAAAGAGAGCTGATACGAAGCGGTCTGATATAGGAAGAAGATGAACAAGTCGTCGACCTCATGGGTCTGAGCACCCAAGTCAAGAAAACCAACCATTCTCCAAATAGTCGCCGCTCTCCTACAAGTAAATATGGCATGAACCTGGGTCTCACACTCTGCGGCACAAAAAGGGTAGTTCGAAGGAATGGAGAGACCCCTAGAAGACAGCATAGAACGGGTAGGAAGCCGATGCCAGGCAAGCTTCCAGATAAACAGAGCCACTCTGGGATGAACCGGTAAGGACCAAATCCAACCAAAGAGTGGGGCGATGGAGGCAGTGGTGCCACAATCCTCGTCAGGTCAGGAATCGATGCCCTTTGGGAGGTAGAGTGCCTCCAGACCCTGGAGTCAGGGCCGGGATAAACAGGAATGGCAATAGAAAGAACTTGGAGACCAAGGATGTCGCCAAAAATAGAGAGCACGGCTTGCCGATCCCAAGTAGTCTGATCAGGAGACATAATATCAGGGATAGAAATAGAGATTGGCGTGTGCATCGAAATAAAGGTAGGCCACCAACTGAGCAGAATCTCCGAGATCCAGGGGTTTGCCATAAATCTGATAGAAGAATCATCCCCGATTATCCAAGATAAATGTGGAATAACGTAGGGGCCCTCATGATCATCTCCCTCCAAATAATAGAACAATTTCTGGGAGGTCTAGTGGAGGCATTGAAATCAGTAGAAATATTACTATTCTTGGCTCTCATAAGGGAGGACCATAGACCATCCGGATATAGAAGGAACCTGACGACATGCCTCGTGAGGAAGGCCTCCTGGCGAGCAAGAAGGGAGGGAATGCCCAATCCCCCACATCCCTAGACTGGCAGACCCTGTCCCATCCCAATAAATGAATCCTGCGACGAGCGGACGAGGAGTCCTAAAGAAAAGAACGCATCATTTGCTCGATGTCGAGGATAACCCGCTTCGGGATAACGGCATTAGATAACATATAAATGGGAAGAGAAGCAAGCACTGTACGAATAAGGGTAATTCTGCCCATGGAGGAGAGTGCTCTACCCTGTCAGCCGTCTATCCTCTGACGAACACCTGCTAGAAGCGGAGCACAGTCTGCCCTAGAAAGTCTAGCCCCAGAGATAGGGATACCCAAATAATGTAAAGGTCCATGATGGTCGATAATCCCCAAGATATCTCCAACTCTATGGCAAATCCTGATGGAGGTCTTAGGGCTGAAATAAATCCCAGATTTGTGAAAATTAATACTCTGGCCTGAAACATAGCAGTAACCCTCCAAGACTCTTCGAATGCCACGAGCATTGATAATAGAAGCCCGACCGAGAAGTAAACAGTTGTCAGCAAATAATAAATGAGAAATCGACTGGGCTCCAGGGGCAGGGAAATACGGTCGAACAACCGCATTCCGTACAGCTGCAGATAAGGATCTGGATAGATAATCAGTAGAAATAATAAATAGAGATGGAGAGAGAGGGCAACCTTGACGAAGTCCCAAAGAGAAATGAAAGAATTTCGTTGGGGAGCCATTAACCAGAATAGAAAAGGAGGGGCTAGAAATACATGCCATAAGCTTGGAAATCCAATCATGATGAAATCCAAGATCCAGTAGGGCCCAGTGTAAGAAGGTCCAGCTGACCCTATCGTATGCTCTCTCCATATCCAATTTGATAGCCATTAAGCTACGGCACTTAGGAGCCCGACGAAGGTCATGCATGAATTCTTGGACAATGAGAATATTATCATAGATACTCCGGTCGCCAACAAAAGCCCCCTGCTCCGGGCTAATCAGCTATAGTAGAATGGCCTGATATGGCAACATTACTGACATGGAGTGCGTGTCAGATCCAGCTGGATGTCGTCGGTGCCACGTGGATTTTTTTTTCAAAATTTTCCCGGGACGAGGCATTCCTTCTCCTTCGCCAGGTGGCACCCTAAGAAGGGTCCACCTCGATCGAAGTCCAGCCCTCCTCTGCCACTTCGCCAGGTGTCTACCCAGGAGGGGTCCATCTTGGCCGAAGCTGGTGGCCTCTGCTCCCTCGCCAGGTGGCGCCCTAAGACGGGTACACCTTAACCAAGGTTGAGCCAGGCACTCCTGCTCCTTCGCCAGGTGGCACCCCAAGAAGGGTCCACCTCGGCCGAAGTCGAGCCTTCCTCTGCCACTTCGCCAGGTGTCTGCCTAGGAGGGGTCCACCTCGGCCAAAGCTGGCAGCCTCTGCTCCCTCGCCAGGTGGCGCCCCAAGATGGGTCCACCTCCGCCGAGGTCGAGCCAGGCATTCCTTCTCCTTCGCCAGGTGGCACCCCAAGATGGGTCCACCTCGACCGAAGTCGAGCCCTCCTCTGCCACTTCGCCAGGTGTCCACCCAGGAGGGGTCCACCTCGACCGAACTGGCGGTCTCTGCTCCCTCGCCAGGTGGCGCCCCAAGACGGGTCCACCTCAGCCGAGGTCGAGCCAGGAACTCCTGCTCCTTCGCTAGGTGGCACCCCAAGATGGATCCACCTCGGCCGAAGTAGAGCCCTCCTCTGCCACTTCGCCAGGTGTTTGCCCAGGATTTTTTCACCTCGGCCGAAGCTGGCGGCCTCTGCTCCCTCGCCAGGTGGCACCCCAAGATGGGTCCACCTCCGCCGAGGTCGAGCCAAGTGCTCCTGCTCCTTCGCTAGGTGGCACCCCAAGATGGGTCCACCTCGACCGAAGTCGAGCCCTCCTCTGCCACTTCGCCAGGTGTTCGCCCAGGAGGGGTCCACCTCGGTCGAAGCTGGCGACCTCTGCTCCCTCGCCAGGTGGCGTCCCAAGATAGGTCCACCTCCTTCGAGGTTGAGCCAGGCATTCCTGCTCCTTCTCCAGGTGGCACCCTAAGAAGGGTCCACCTCGACCGAAGTTGAGCCTTCCTCTGCCACTTCACCAGGTGTCCGCCTAGGAGGGGTCCGCCTCGGTCGAAGCTGGTAGCCTCTGCTCCCTCGCTAGGTGGCACCCTAAGATGGGTCCACCTCAGCCAAGGCCGAGCCAGGCACTTTTACTCCTCTGCCATGTGGCACCCCAAGACGGGTCTACCACGATCGAAGTCAGCCCCACTCTGCAAAGCCTCCGAGGGTCAGAGGCACAGGCCACGAGGTCGCTGCTGGAGTCGGTGTGCAGCGCGTCCCGTACAGGGTGCCCAGTACGCCCACAACGGTGCACGGAACCTCGTTTACATCAGTTAAGGAAGGCCCCGTGTTTGAGGTATTGAATCATTGTGGTCAGGGACCTGGAATCCAGGAAATCCATAGTCAACGCCCCGAGATAAGGGCTCCCGCGCTTGGCTTGAGATCCCGCCAGATTCCTCCTTTTGTGACAACGCGGCGGACGAGGTGAGCTCGTCGCTTAACTCCCAGGCTCGAAGAGGAAGGGAGGGGGGGAGAGAGGCCAGAGACCATCGGGAGCCTCCAGGGGGAGGGAGAAAAAGCTGAGGGCGGTCCGGTAATATAAAAGGGATGGTGAAAGCAGACGAAAAGGTAAGACACAAAAAAGGGAAGCATGCCGAGGGATAAAGACATTGGGGGCTCCCGGAAGTTCCCAGACGCAAGTCCGGCAGGTCCAGTGCAGGAAACTGGGCGTCAACCCCTCTCTTTCCCACACTTCTTTCATTAAAACCTCCTCTGAGTGTGGGAATCCATGGGAGACCCGCCTTAGTGGACCTGTTCCATCTTGCCGTGCGCTAACTTGACCGTCGGAGTGCCCCCGCCGGAATCCCCGGCCCGGGTCTCTGACCTTGTTTTGCAGGTCCGAAAACTTGGAGATCCCGAGGTGAAGGAGTACAAGGTCCGGCACCAGTGGTAAGATCGGCAACACGGCCCTCATCCTATTCGCCAGATGTTTTGCACATACTTTTTAGAGTGTAGTGCATAAACTAATCGGGCAAAAATGAGATGGCTCGGAAGCATCCTGGCGCTTGGGAATAAGAATAATAAAAGTTTGCTTCCATGCTTGAGGCATCCTCCCAGACCGGAAAAAGGATTGGATAGCATTGACCATATCCAAGCGGAGAATATCTCAACAGGAGCGAAAGAAGAAGGGGGGAAACCATCCGGACCTGGAGCTTTGTCTTCCCCCACGGACCAGAGAGCAGATTTAATTTCCTCCTCGGAGACCTATGTTAGGAGCAAAGAGTTTTGGAAAGCAGTAACAGGATCCTGAGGAGGCAAGGAAGTGAAAGATAGATAAGTAGGGGTGAGAGCAGTCCACCTGGATGAGAAGAAGTTGAACAATTCCCTCCTTATGGCATCATCATCCTGGATCCACCCATCACGATCCGAAAAGAGGGCCCAAATAGTATTGGAATGCCTCCGATTGATAGTAGCCTGGTAAAAGAACTTAGTATTTCTATCACCCTCCTGCAACCATTGAACCCTGGATTTTTGCCTCCAGAGGACCTCCTGTCTCGTCAGTAGGGAATGATGAAGAGAGAGGCAATTACGGAGAGAGTCCATATCAGCATCCGAAAGAAAGCCATCCGAGTCCTTCTCCTGCAAAGAATCAATAGAGGCTTCGACAGACTTCGACTGATCTTGAAGGTTGCCTACCTCCACCTTATTCCACCGAAGCAGCCGGTGTTTAAGGATAAGCAGCATCCAAGAAATCCTGTAGGAAGCATCACCCCTAACCGGCATCCTTCATACTTCCCGGACAATATCTTTAAGCTTGGGATAGGATGACCGGAATTTTTCAAATCTGAACAGAGTTCGACCCCTGATCTTCTGATCGATGGATAGGAGAATGGGACAATAATCCGAGGTGATTCGCCTTAGATGATGCACCGCATGATCGGGGAAGAGAGACAACCATGACGGCGTGGCAAGAAATCTGTCGAGTCTTTCTCAGACTCTGGCCGACCCAGCACGGTTATTACACCAAGTGTATCTAGGGCCAAGGAAGTCCAAGTCAATCAAACCATTATTCTAAATAAAAGTAGTAAATTCCCTGGAGCCAGTGTCCTGAATAAAGGGTCTGCCGCCCCACTTGTCCTCAGGTCGTTCGATAACATTAAAGTCTCCAGCAACCACAGAAGGAATACCCTGATTCATCAGCACCGAAGCCTCTTCCCAGGCAGTTCTTCTCACTTTATATGACGTACTAGCATATATGCCACATAGGACCGAAGTGGGCTGATTAGGTTCGAAGACCACTAGCGACCAATTGGTCAGATCTGTAAAATACATTTACTTTCACCAGACCCGAATTCCAGGTGGCAATAATGCCCCCAGCCAGGCCCTGGGAAGGCACCGAATAGAACCCCCAGTCATGGAGAACATGACGTCTAATGCCCTCCACAATGGATCCCGACACTCTCGTCTCCAGCCAAACATATAAGAGGATTATCTAGTTGCAAATACCTATGGTAGGTAGAAACAAAGGAGGGCTTCCTAGCCCCCCTAACATTCCAAACTAGTATCTTCATTACAAGATCAAAGCATAGGAGGCTCGGCCCCCTGCTGGTCCCCGTTCCCCTTCCCAGGATACACCACTTCCTTCTTCCCTACAATACAACCCTTTATAGTAACATCATCAGACAGATCCCTTGCTGACAGAACCTCAGCAATGACCTTCCCTTTCCCAGGGTCAGACCCTCCCATAGAGGACAGAATATTGGACACAGTGTTGCAAACTTCTTCATGGCCCTTCGATTTTCCAACCAGAGCAGAGGAGCTATCTCCCTGTGGCTTCCCCAGCACCTCCGAATGCAAGGCCGACCCCCGTGAAACCTTCACAACCGGCACAGCCCCAGGCTGATTCTTGGCAAATGGCAGTAGGGCATTACCCACAGGCTGGCCAGCTTTGACGGGATCCTGGAGACTCACCAGCACCCTTCAGAGCCCCAACCGCTGTGCCCCCCTGAGACCCCATTCCATCCAAAGCCCCAGCATCTCCCTGACCCCCGGAAAGCCCAACCCCCCTTCAGCCCTCCCCTGTTTTCCTAAAGACGGGGATATCCCATAGACCAGTATAGTCCCCTCCCTCCCTCCCTGGCCGGACAAGGTGCTTATAGCACCAGGCACAGACTTGCCCCTCCCAAAACCATCAATCCCCCCAACCTTAGAAGCCACAAATAACAGGCCTCCCCCGAAGAGGATCCTCCGGACACCCCTACCTTGACCAAGGACTCCCTAGCCTCATCGCTCTTCCCCTCCACTCTCCTCCATTCCATTTTCTTATCCCCTCTCCTCCCCAAGATCTTAGGGGAGGCCGACGCCCGAAGCAACGACAGATTAATATCTATATCAGCATCCACAGGAGGGAGAGGAGGACTAACCGTTCTGGAAGAGAATGAATGGACTTCGAAGAGGAGGGGAAGTGGACCTTGATGGGCTCCTACTCCTCTTCAGTGAGACGGTCCCATAGTCTATCATCAGGTGATCCTTGTGCCCGCTTTCCACCGGAATGAGCTCCATGCAGTTGGCAATGGGAGCAAAGAATCCTCCCCCAGCCTTAAGCCCTCCACCTTCCTCTGATACGTCAAAAGCTGAAGCATTAGGGGAGCACCGCCGGGCTACCTTGGAGGGCTTCTGCCAGCCCTCAAAGTCAGGAGGAGAGCTTGGAGAAGAAGATGGCCAAGTCAGAGAAGACCGAGAGGGAGAAGAGGAAGGGGGCTTAGAGGATGAAACCGGAGCCTTCCCTTTCTCCCCACTCAACCCTCCCTTCTGAGTGGCAACGACCGGCTAAGGTGTCAAACTCTTACGGTTGCCAACCATGGACTGAAGGTGAAGTTCCCCTCCACTGCCACTGATCTAGATCCACCATCCTCAGAAACCTTCCTCCGAACATTGCTTTCCAGAGGGGGGTTCGCTACGAAATTGTCCTGGGAAAGACCAGAAGATGTAGCAACACCCGGAGGATTGTTGTGGGGGAAGCTGCAGTCACCCATAGTGTGACCAATCCATCCACAGAAGAAGCAAACCGAGGGGAGACTTTCAAACACAAATTGCTGCCAGAAGACGGAATCCCTCCCTTGAATTAGAACCCCCGGAAGCAACGACTTGGCGGAGTCGATCTCAACCTGCACACGGGCGAGACCGGTTTTTTTCATCAAGTCAGTGAAATTGTCGAGAGATAGGGGTACCTGCCTCCCCAGCGACCGCCATTATCGCCCCTGGCTCCCAGTACTCCAACGGAAGCTCTGGCAAGCGATCCAGACCACTGTCCGGTTCATCGGACATCTTCCCGGGAGAAAATCCGCATGCCATGGAACGAAGGCCATCAGTTGGCCAGCTACGTACCAGGGACCCCCTGCTAAGACACGGTCGCAGTCCTCCTTAGAGCCCACTCTCAGCACTATGTGATCATCCCCAACCGGAAACACCTCTGAGTCCGTCGGTAGCTGCAACCTCAACCGAATATCCTTTGCCACCCGAGACGGCTGGACCCTGTGACCCAAGCTACGGAAGATGACAGCAACACCTTCCCATTTTTGCCGGGCGACGTCGACCGAATCCTGCATGACTAGGACCTTAGTGAAGCTCTGCTGGAGCCTTTCTATTTCCTCCTCAGATAACTTGTACGGAGACCATATCGGAGCCCAGAGAGGGCCATGCACCACCTCCACCCATGATCTATCAGAAGAGCCTTTAACTTCGAAGTCCGATGCAGCCGCACCCTTTTGGACTCCCTCTTTCACCATGGAACCACCAGAAAAGCCAAAAATCATCGGAAAAAACCTTCAAAACCCTTAAACCCAGAGAAGAAACTTTCGCCCTTCTAGACTCATCTTGAGCATTGAAATTTGACTACATGGAAAGACTAAAAGATTAGGATATTACCGTGTCCAAACTCGTACTGTCCAACCCCCACCACCATTTTTGAGAGTTGAAGACGGTTAAAGAGGTTTTCGATTCTTAGATGACCCTTTTTTTTTTTTTTTGACACATCACACATTATTTCATAATCCTCTTTAGCTATGCAATTTGTAATATTCTTGTGAGTTAAGCCACTATACCAATACTTTTGTCAACCAAATTCAAAGATAAAGCATCATGCAAGATAGATTGCATCTAGAACAATGACAGAGTGTATAGCTTGCTCAGTTGAAAAATGTATTATAACCGCTAAGACGGTAGCTCGATTGGTAGAGGTCCTGTCTCACTACCAACCGGTGGCAAGTTCGAGACATGATATCGTGGATGACTCGATTAAATTCAGAAATTTTTCTGGAATCCGTAACAGTCGGTATGAGTGAGAGGTCAGGATCTCCCTCTTCATTCCCGTTCTACTAGCCGGTGCGTTAGTGATGTCAGGTTGATGTACTCATCTTTAGATAGAAAAAATTATGAAAATCTAAGCATCTTGAATCGAACATTATCTGGCGGACGACGGGGGCCTGCAGGGATAGCTACACCGAAATTTATCCCCCAATCCCTTTTACTTACCCCCTTCAAAAAAAAATGTATTATATCTTTCATAAATTTAGTATTGTTCACTGACCTAGCACCAGTCACAAACCAATGTAAAGGAGTATGAAATAAATGTGACTAGAATCATATGGTGCAACTATTGCTTGTCATAGGGTCATTTTGATTGGCTGGCCAATGACAACAATGACTCCTTGCTTGGTAATGTAGTTTTCCTGGTTCAAGAATTTGAAGAATTCATATATCTTTTTATAAGCAAATAGCAGAAGAACTTCTTTTAAAGATTTTAAATATTTATTATTATTGATGAAAGGGCATAATGTCTCACTATATTAAAAAATGCATATTTTAAGATATAACACCATATATACAGTTTTTTTTTTTTTTTTTTGATAGATAAAAAAAAAGGGGGTTTTATGCCGATGTTGCGTTCCATTTTGATATATACAGCTTTCTAACAGTAAACATTGTACTCGTCTTTGCCTTACCCAAAATTATCAGCATGCCATTGCAATCAGTTTGCACGTCTACAAATATCTAAACTCATAGGGGGCTCCTAAAAAATTTCCTCCAACCGATTCCGACCCGCGAACCGGCCCGGTGGAGATGAACCATTAACCCAAACCCCTGGGGGGCGCCGAAAGCCGGCAACGAAATGGGGAAACGGAAGGCGGCTGCCGGCGGCAACGCGGCGGCGGCGCCGTCCACGGCGCCGCTGGCGGCGCTGCTGCTGAAGATGGGAGGGAACGCTGCTGAAGTGCCGGTGGAAGGATGCGGGCCCCCAATCCGGCGAGATAATCGAGCGTCGGCTGACGCGCTCTGGCGAACCGCTCGACTTCGAGCACTACGTTCGCTACTCCTGCGTGAGTCCATCCCCGTCCGTTTCCTCGTAATCTGGGGTTTGGTTTGGAGTTCGTTTCTTTCGTTCTTTCCTTCCTCCATCGAAGAAATTTGGCTTAGGATTAGTGGGATCACAATGTGATTAACGAGAAGCAATATTTTATATGGTTTATATCAATAGTGATTTTCTTGAATTCATTATACAAGGTATGTTCTTGGTTTGGTTTCTTGGATTTATGTGGAGATTATGTCGATGTGGGTTTGAATATGATGTTCTCTTGCTCTCTTTCCGGGATTTTTTTTTTTTTTTCGATTTTCGAAGTTTCTATTTGCTTGTTTTATGGCGAGGTTGGGGTTTCCTTGGTAATTTAAATTGGTTCATTACATTCTTTTGGGGACCTGGATGTTTTAGCCTGGGGTGGTGGAGGTAAGTTTCAAAGCTGGTTTTAGATGAGAATACAGGAGAAATATTCTTTTTGATGACATTTGCAGTGGTTTTTTTGAATTAACTTAAAAAATAATAATAATTCTTGGTTTTCTAGTGTAAAGTAGATTTGTGCTATAGTGATTGGATAACATGGAAATTAAATATGCCTTCTTGCTAAGGTTGCTTCATGTTGCTCAAACCCTCACACTTGGCATCCCTGATTTTATTCTTGGATAAAAATTCTTGCTTTGCTATTAATGAATGGGAGCTCTTTAAAACTTTGAACGAAATTAGTTGTTTTGAACGTCCTTTTACGCATCAAATATATCTAAATTAGTTCAAGGCCAAAATTATATAGATGTTTTGGCACCCAAATGCAGTATAAAAACTGGTAAAATTTTCATTGGAATTTTATCCAGTGTATTATTGTGTCTTGCTCTTCCCTTTGTAAGTTTGTATCCTTTACAATTTCGCATGGTTGCATGGCGTGCATCTTTTTTTGAAAAATATTATGAGAAGTTTTCAAGTTCACCTTTTTGCTCTGCGGTTGTTTAACAGAAAATTATTCCATTTTGCACTTGATAGGGGCCTTGATGAATAGGTTAAGCTTGAGCAGCTGGATCTTAGTTCGATGGATACTGATGTGTATGGAGAGGTATGGCATCATCTTAGCATTAATCTTGGTAACAATAAAAACTCATTGCATGTGGGACTGTCACATGCTGCACCTCCTTGATCTTCAGGATTTGATAAACAAAATGTTTCGTCTGGAACATTTTTGAGGCTTGAAGAGTTTCCGTGTTTGTTTGGTTATATAGGGCTACTTTTCTATAATCTGATGTCTCACTTTTGTCCTCGTCTATTAATGGTGATGGTCCTCAATTTTTCATATTTGTAGCTTCCACAAATATAAGAGATAGACATCTAAGCATAGTCCAAACTTATCGAAGAATCTTATGTGATGCTTTATAGGCCACAAGAATGAGGACACAAAACCAGAAATGGAAGATGAAGGAAGCAAGAATGGAGGTATGCTTAACTAAAATCGAACTCTCAATTAGTTAACCTTTAGTAACACCATGGACTTGCAGAGGCGGATCGCCGGGGGGGCAAGGGGGGCCTTGTCCCCCCTAAATTTTCCGTAATCCACTTAGTTAGGTAGGTTTTTTTATGGTAAACAAGTATTTGGCCCCTCTCTCTCAAATTTCTGAAATCAATCCAAAACAATCCCAAAAAAACCAGTAACAAAATTCCAAAAAAAAAAAAATCAAAACCGAGTTAAATCAGTAAATAACAATTTTACAAAGAGTTTTATTAAAAAAAAAAAAATGGCAAACAACTTACCTGGGTTGAGAGGCGCTGCCATGACGCCGTCCCTATCTCCTCCATTTCTCCTCCAAAATCTCGAAACAGCGAAGGCGGCGAGCGAAGCCCAAACCGGCAAACTCGGTCCCCATCCCATCGGCCGTCGCAGCGCTACCCCACTCGCCGTCGATGAAGGAGACGGGCCGCCGCTAGCTTTAAACAATGCGTCGACGGTCAAGCCTCAAAGGCCAACTCCTCTCTTCGTCGCCGCCATCGCCGGGCTTGGTTCCTCCCGTGGTTCAACACGATGAGCCGGTGACGCGCCGTCAACACCGGAGCTGACGGAGACGAGACTACGACGCCGCCCGTAATCGACGCGATGAGAGTTGAGAAGTGAGTCCGTGAGTCGGTGAGTGGTTCCTTCTAGCTTCTCTTTTTTTTGGGAGGGGATGTGACCATGTGGGAAGTCCTGAGAGTTGAGAGGCAATGGGGTTTTATCCGATGACTGATGATAAGTACGGAGTTTTGGCTTTTGGGCCTTTTTAGTCTTGAATTTCTGTTTTCAAGACCGAATTCTTGAATCTCTGAGTACGGATTTCTTGGATCTACATTTTCACTAAAATTTATATTTAAATATTATTCATTAATTTATAAACTTGGCAGTTGGCATGACATGTTTTGGAGTGGAATTTTTTTTTAATGTTTGTTGACTATTTCTTTTTAATGTAAAGATGATAAATTATTATGATTCGTTTTGTTTTTTCTTTTATTATGTGGCAGTCGGTAGACGGGCAAAGTCATAGACAGAGAGCTGGCGGCATTCGGTCTGGCCCCTTTCCGGGTCTTAATCTTCCCTCTTAGGCTCTTAGGTAATATCAATTATTTATCCGATTTTCAATTCAATTATCAATAAAGTAGATAATTTTTAAATTATTTAAGTATCAAATGAGAATAATATAAGTTACTAAACTTATCTTAATATATTTTTTTTATTTTTTTGCAGAAATTTATGATGGATTGGGTTTATCTCGTTGAAAAATATTAGTAATAGTAGCAGACTGGCAGTCCTCTATTATCTTTTCTCGTGATAAGTTCAAAATCCAGTAAGCAGTAAGTAAAGGCCAACATATCTTGCTTTCTTAATTATGATTCTATTTGATCAACAAATTCTTGGTAGAAATAAAAAATATATATTAATGTTATGATGGTATTTCTTTCATTATATAATTAATATTTTAGATTTTATAAGTAGCTTACAATTTACAACAAAAAAACTTTGCTGTCTATTGTTTGATATTGGAGAATATGACTAAGAGCCAACAAGATGGAAGATGACTTTCTTGCTGATTATTTAATTACTTATATTGAGAAGGAGATAACCGAAGATTTTACAGTAGATTCTATTATTGATGAATTTAGTTGTATAAAACAACGTCGAATTCAATTCAAATAATATTTATAAAAAATATTTAAATTAAATATTAATATTTTTAAATATTTTTAAATTTTATATTTTTTTGGCCCTTCTGAAAAAATTGGTATGGTCCGCTCCTGTGGACTTGGAAACATCTAGAATATAAATTAGTTCTTTCGTTCTTTTAGATAAAGCCAACATGATATTTGATTATTGCGTTTATTATTTTATACCTTCATTAATTTGTCTTGGCCATTTTTGTAATCAAATCTGAAAAAGGCGATTCATGCTGAAGCTCTTGGATGTGCTTAGTATGAGATTTTTCCAATAATCTAAAAGTTTTTCTGTTGATGAGAAATAAAACAACCATTTACTTTGAATGGGTGTGCTGTGATTAGCAGTTACTTTATGTTGCACCGCATCTTACTAGGATAGAAAAGCATGCTTCTAATTGCTGTTGGATTTATTCATATTGGCTCTCATTATGTAATTTTGAGATAATTCATAAGTGCAGTTCAAGTAAGCATTCAGTTATAATTCCAAATAAGCTTTAAGATTTTTCTTGATAACTTGAATATTTTGATTAAGTGGACAAGCCCTGGTGCAATGATAAGGTTGCTCCATTGCCACCTCGGTTTCACAGGTTCGTAAAACTGAAATGTCCTCTCCATTCAGTATAGTGGGACAACAAAGAGATCACTTTCGGATATGGGACAGTGAAGCTACCATACTGGACTAGGGTTCTTTTAAATGCCCTGAAAAATCACAAAAGTGATACTGGTATCTCCATCAGTGTAAGCATCCTTTTGCACTTTCATTCATGTTCATTTTTTATTTTTAAAAGTAACTGTTTGTCTTTCTAGAATTAAACTAAAGAAATTTTTTTGACTATATCAGGATATTCTTATTCATAATATAGCTGTGATTACTAATATTGAATTTTGTTAACATTGCTGCTACCATTTTTATGCAGACCATTGAATTTTGAAGTTATGCAAATGCATTAGTCACTCTCTGGGATATATTTATAACTTGTTTTTGCCACATCAAGTGTAGTATCTTACTCAAAAAAATCAAGATTGGTCAGCCAGTTAGTTAGGCAGACCTTTCCACCATATTGAAAGGCTTATGTTGCATGCATACCATAGGCCTCTCCCTTCTCTTTTTAATTTGTGGAAATAATGTTTGTATTAAAAATCATAATCAAATATCAAGTTTTTCACTGACTTGCTAGTTAAACCTGTTATTATTTTTCAACTTTTGTCATCGCATCAGCCCACAAAAATAAGGGGCAAACTGATGCAAAAAACTAGAAAAAGTATCTATACTGCAGGTAACTTTGGAAACATGTATCAGAAGAAAGGTCTGAAAATTTGATTTCTTGATACAATCAAATGAACCCTTGGTATTCTCACAAGAAACTAACAAATATTTGCTCATTTTTACTATGTGCATCTCTACCACAGACTTTTATTAGGAAATTATATTACAATTAATGTGCCCCAAAAGCTTAATTGCTTGTCAAGTTGAGGCTGGTTCCAGGTTTATCAGTGTTTTAATCAATTGATTGGACAGTGTTGTGATATCCCGGTTTTATTTCTATTAATTATTGGACCGCTTTCTGGACCAATTTCAATTTTTCTTTTAGTTTATTAGTCAAATCAGTTGGCAAAGGATCTTCAGCTTCGTATTATTATCTTGGTCCGAAGACCATGAATATCTTTGGCTTTACCTGTCCCGAAGGATATTATTAACTCTGGGTTTTCGGCTTCGTATTATTATCTCAGTTCGAAGACGATGTTTAATGTCTTCGGCTTTGTATTATTATCTCGGTCCGAAGACCATGCTTAATATTTATGGCCTTATTTCCATTCCGAAAGATATTATTAACTCTGGGTCTTCAGCTTCGTACACCCACCTTGATCCGAAGACTATGCCTAATATCTATGGTTTCGTATCTATGATCCAGGAGATAATTTTGTTTACTGTCTTCAGCTTCGTACATCCACCTTGATCCGAAGACTTAGCCTAACACCCTTATCTATGGCTCTAAGCCAGGTTTATTTATTCCATTGTCCTCGGCTTCGTACAATTACCTTGATCCGAAGACCTGACCTCCCAGGCAAATATCTTCGGCTTTATTCCCTCAATATGATCCGAAGACTATAAGTATTTATTTTTGTTACATTCAAAAGAATCCGGAGTGTGAAGCTAACATTCCCTTTAGGAGCGCTGCTAAAGAGAATGTAAAGAGAATGTAAAGCTCACTTCGGATCCATGCTTAAAGAAAGAAGATTCTGGAGCATGTGGGTTTCTTGGACAAATAGTTAAAATCTGTTTGCGTTGTTGCAACCACCCACATGGTCTGACACCTCAGATTGAATAAATCTCGAGTGTAACGGCTTTTCCGACAGCCATTACTTACAGTTATGAAGTGGTTGCATTCGTCAACCTCCATAACCGTAAGTAGTTACGTTGGAGCCTATAAATACTGGTAAGAGGGGGCACTCAGGGGATCCTTCGCTCTCTTTTTCTCGCATTTGCGAATTTCTCTTTTCCTCCTTGCTCTCAAAACTCCATTCTGTTGTTGCCTGGGTTCTTCTGACTTAGGCATCGGGAGTGTCCCCCGCGGAAAATCTCTTGTCAGGGACTTTTTTTGCAGGTACCGGTCGACGGTGATCCGGCGGAAGAGATCACTCCATCCGATCAACAAAGGTTCAGCATCAACCGATTGGCGGCCAGATAGGGGTCAGAAGTTTGATTCCATGTTGAAGGAGAGTTTCTGCTGGGCAAGAATGGTGAAGGGAAAAAAACAAGAACGCTTCCACGAGTCAGGAGCAGTAGGCTCCTCCGTCGAAGGCCCTCTGGTCAGCACTCTTCGGCGGTTCAGGATCACCGCCTCCAATGATAATGGTGGAGAAGCAACAATTAGAAAATCTGATGAACAAGGTAGAAATTTGATGGTGCTGGTTCAGCACTTGCATGAAGCGCAGCTCAAAAACAATCCCTCCCTCTATCCACAATCTGGCTATCCACTTGAGAGGGAGAGGGGTCAACATCGAGAGATCACTCTCAGCTTCTCACAGATCCGGTCATCTCGTGGCTGCTACACCTCTCCACCAGATTGACAAGCGAAGGATCATGCTGAAAAGAAGAGGGTCCGACGATCTCCCTCTGTTTCTTCTAGAAGCTGTGTGCCAGAAAATTCAAGGCAGAAGGAGATCAATCATGAGGTGCAGGAGAAATTTAAGGCTATGCAAGCGCAGATAGCAAGAATTGCAGAACTGAGAAGAAATGATGAGGTTGTGACCTTCAACTCTCAGCCCCTTTTTCTGATGAAATTATGGATGAAGTTATCCCTAGGCATTTCAAGATCCCATAATTAGAGGCCTATGATGGGACTTCAGACCCTCTCGACCATCTGGGGAGTTTAAAGCATATATGATGGTGCAGTGAGCAACTGACGCTCTCTACTGCATTGCTTTTCCTGCTACTTTGAAGAAATCTGTTCGAATGTGGTATTCGAGCCTGCCTCCGAACTCAATTCATTCCTTTGCTGAGTTAGAGCGGTAATTTGTCTCGCACTTCAGGACGTGCCAGAAGATGCCGCGCAACACTGACAGTTTATTTTCTTCTCCAGCAACAAGAAGGAGAAAGTTTGAAAGGATTTGTCCACCGGTTCAATTCGGCCATTTTGGAAATTCCGAACTTGAATGAGCATGTGGCCATGTCTGCCTTGAAAAAAGGCTTAAAATCGTCCTGGTTCACTTTTTTCCTAGACAAACGATTCCCAACGAGCTATGCCGAGCTGTTGGCAAGAGCTCTGAAGTATGCTGCTGCCGAGGAGCAAGCGACAAGCCGAAGACTGGTGGAAGGGAGATTCCCTCCTAAGAAGAAAAGTATTAGGGAACCAAATGCACCATATTCTAACAATGCTTCGGTTTCTAGGCGCAGCCCCAGGTCCAGACAACAGAACAACCGATTCGACGCTTACACACCCCTCAACTTGCCTAGGAAGAAGATTCTGTTGGAAATTGAAAAAGAAAAATATTTCCAAAGGCCTCGTCCCCTGAAAACACCGGCAAAAGCGAGGGACAAAAGCAAATACTGCCGATATCATCGAGATCATGGCCATAACACTGAAGAATGCTTCTAGCTTCGGGACGCCATCGAGGATTTGATAAAAAGAGGATATCTGGGAAAGTATGTCAACCACCCAGAGTCTCAAGCCGAAGCAACTGCCCTTCCAAGAATATCCGAAGAAGCTGATTTGCCTCACCAGAAGCCAACTGGTGAAGATGTTGGGATGCTTCATCGGTCATCGGCATGGAACATAGAAGCTGAAGAAAATGTCCCGAAGAGGCTTAAAGGGAAAAATTCTATCACTTTTATCGATGAGGACATTCAGGATGTACAACTTCCACATGACGACCTTGTAGTGGTATCGGCAGTAATTGCCAAATTTGATGTAAAAAGAATATTGATTGATAATGGAAGCTCAGTTGATGTGTTGCTGTATGATGCTTTCTTCGGATGGGATTATCTGGACATGAATTGCGAAGATCTCTTATTCCAATAACTGGTTTTGGTGGAAATCAAATTGGAGTTGAGGGTGAAATAGTCATGCCCGTGACTTTTGGGTCCGAATCATTTCAAAGGACCCTTCCAATTAATTTTATTGTGGCCAGAACTTCTTCAGCTTATAATGCAATCTTGGAGTGTCCGGCATTGAATAAATTCAGAGCCATAGTCTCAATATACCATCTGTTGGTTCGGTTTCCTACCAGGACAGGCATAGGAGAAGAGGAGACCAAAGGATCGCTCATCAGTGTCTCATGATTCAAAACAAACAAACATCCAACCTTTGGCACTTGACCAGCTGGATCCAAGAGATGAATCCGAAGACTTCGGAGAACTAGTGGAAAAGATACTTTTCATACCATTATCCGAAGATGAGCCAACCAAGCTTCTGCAAATTGGCAGCTTACTCGATGAAGAGTCAAAGGTAAAACTAATTTCCTTTCTTCGAGATAATGCTGATATTTTTGCTTGGACAGCTTCAGACATGCCTGGAATTCCGCCTGAAGTGATTATTCATCGCTTGGAAGTATCTCCCAATCATAAGCCGGTACGGCAGAAGAAGAGAAATTTTGCTCCAGAAAGGTAGAAGGCATTGATGAAGAAGTTAATAAACTCCTTGAAGTAAGCTTCATAAGAGAAGTCCAGTATCCAAATTGGCTAGCAAATGTGGTCATGGTAAAAAAATCAAATGGCAAGTGGAGGATTTGTATAGACTATACGGATCTCAACAAAGCATGCCCAAAGGATAGTTTCCCTTTGTCGAAGATCGATCAGTTGGTTGATGCTACGGTTGGTCATCAAATGCTGAGCTTTATGGATGCCTTCTCAGGCTATAATCAGATTCGAATGAATCTTGAAGATGAAGAGAAGATTACTTTTATTACAGAGAAAGGACTCTACTGTTACAAGGTGATGCCGTTTGGGTTAAAGAATGCTGGGGCAACTTTTCAAAGACTCATCAACAAAGTCTTCAAAACCAAATTGGAAGAAATATGGAAGCTTATGTTGACGATATGATTGTGAAAAGTCTCCATAAGTCTGATCACATCTCAGATCTAAAGGAGTCTTTTGATGCCTTCAGACATCACCAAATGAGGTTAAATCCCACTAAATGTGTTTTCGATGTAACCTCTGGGAAGTTCCTGGGGTACTTGGTCACCAAGCGAGGTATTGAAGTCAACCCAGAGAAAATCCAGGCACTTCGGACAATGAAGCATCCCACTTGCAAAAAGAAAGTTCAAAGGTTAACGGGAAGAGTTGCTTCTTTAAGCCGGTTTATCTCCCGTTCAGCAGAAAGGTGTTTACCCTTCTTTAAGGTTCTTCGCCAAATTCAAAATTTTGAATGGACAGAAGATTGCAAAATTGCCTTCGACAAGCTGAAAGAGTATTTGGAGAATCCCCCTCTGCTCTCAAAACCCTGTGAAGGAGAAACACTATCTATATCTATCAGTCACGGATGAAGCGGTCAGTTCGGTTCTGGTTCAAAGAGATGCCAATTATTCACAGAAACCGATTTATTACACTAGCAAAGTATTGCATGAAGCTGAAGTCCGATATCCCAGAGTACGATATCCCAGAGTACAAAAGATTATTTTTTCTCTAGTGGTTGCAGCGAAGCGTCTTCGGCTTATTTCCAAGCCCATCCTATTGTGGTTCTGACAGATCAACCCTTAAAAACTATACTTCGTTGTCCTGATACTTCGAGGAGGATAGCTAAATGGACTGTTAAATTAGGGGAATTTGATATTGAATATCAACCAGATCATCAATGAAGGCACAAATTTTGGCTGATTTTATAGCTGAGTGCACATGGGGATCTAAAGAACCCACCAAGAGCCGAAGAGGAAGGAACTGAAGACAATCCGGAGTTTATTTGGATGTTGCATGTTGATGGCGCTTCGAACGCCAATGGTTGTGGTGCAGGTTTAATTCTTGCTGGTCTGAACGGGCAGGTTATTGAATATGCTCTTCGATTTTCTTTTCAAGCATCGAACAATCAGGCAGGGTATGAGGCACTTATTGCTGGACTTAAAATCTCGCAAAAACTGGAGATCAAAAGGGTCAGTTTTTTCCGATTCACAGCTGGTGGTGAACCAAGTAAAAGATGATTTCGAAGCTTGAAATTCAAATCTGATCCAGTACCTACAAAAGGTCTGAAGCCTGGCATCTGGGTTGGAGTATTTTGAGATTATTCATGTGCCAAGAACAAAAAATTCTCGGGCAGATACTCTTTCAAGACTTGCAACCACTGCGTCGGATTCTCTTGGGAGGACGTATGTGGAATATCTTGAAGATCCCAGCATATCGGAATCCCCAGCTAAAATCTGTCAAGTTGAACATGAACTTTCATGGATGGATCCAATTCTCAAGTTCTTAAAAGAAGGTACCTTGCCCGAAGACAAGTTGGAAGTTAAAAGGCTTCGGTGGACGACCTCTCAATACGTTATCTTGAATGGAGCATTGTATAAGAGGTCTTTCACACAACCTTTGTTGAAATGCTTAGGCCCATCCGATACAGATTACGCACTCAGGGAAGTGCACGAAGGGATATGCGGAGATCATTTGGGGGGCAGATTCTTGGCATACAAGATAATCCGTCAAGGTTATTATTGGCCAACCATCTAGAAGGATTCTGTGGAATTTATTCGAAAATGTGATCATTGTCAGAGATATGCCAATGTGCAAAGGCGACCTACTAATCAGTTGACTCCGTTAACGGTTCCCTTGCCTTTCGTACAATGGGGAATGGATATTCTTGGTTCATTTCCTCCAGCTTCCGGACAGCGAAAATTCTCATTGTGGCCATTGACTATTTTACTAAATGGGTCGAAGCTGAAGCATTAGCACAGATTACTGAGGCCAAGGTTGAAAGTTTCATAAGAAATTTCATCATCTTCCGTTTTGGGATTCCTTATTCTATTATAACTGACAACGGGAGACAGTTTGACAATCCGAAGTTCAAAAACTTTTGCACTCAGTATCATATTCTATACAAACTTACTTCGGTAGGGCATCCATAATGTAACGGAGAAGCCGAAGTGACCAACAGGACTATTCTTCATGGTTTAAAACCAGGTTAAATGATGCTAAGGGATCATGGGCTGATGAATTGAATTCGATTTTTTGGGCATACCGAACTACTCCCAGGACGGCAACTGGTGAATCTCCCTTTCAATTATCTTATGGTACCGAGGCAGTTCTTCCCATAGAGGTATCTTTACAGTCTCTACGGATTGATCAGTTTAAAGAGCCCGAAAACTCTGAGTGCCGAAGAATTGACTTAAATTTGTTACAAGGCACACGGCTCCAGGCACAGTTAACAATGGCTATGTACCAGCAAAAGGTTGCAGGATACTATAATTCTCTTGTAAAAGAACGGGTCTTTTTCCCGGGAGATCTAGTTCTACGAAAGTCCGAAGTATCAAAGCCAATGGAACAGGGTAAGCTTTCTCCTACATGGGAAGGGCCGTACTGGATCAAAGAGGTCGTTCGACCTGGAACTTATCGGTTGGAAGCTTTGGGAGGTGTTTTATTACCTCGACCTTGGAATGTACAAAACCTTCGAAAATATTATCAATAAATGTTCATTCAAGGTCATCAATACAGTTTAATCTGTTTATCTTAATAATTGCTTAAAAGCATAATGGTGTTCTCCGTGATCAACCGTATGACATGCCAAGGTAAGCACAATTAGCATTATCTTATTTCTATCTTATAAAGGCATGAGGATGATCTCCGATCTACCTCACGAAGTGCCAAGTTGGACTTAAAACAGTCCATCTTAATCAAAAGGCATGAGGATGATCTCCGGATCTACCTCACGAAATGCCGAGTTGGATTTAAAATAGTCCATCTTAATCAAAAAGGTATGAAGATGATCTCCGGATCTACTTCACGAAATGTCGAGGTGGGCATGATCAGCCTGTCTTAGTCCCAATGCAAAGGCATGAGGATGATCTCCGGACTACCTCATGAAATGCCAAGGTAGGTCCGATCAGCCTATCTTAATTTTAAATGACCCAAGGTCATTTTATCCTAAAGTCCGATACTTAGTGTATTTTCAAGTCCGAAAACTTTTATATCTGGTATTCTTTTTCCTAAGTCCGAAGACTTAGTATAAATTCAAGTCCGAAGACTTGATCTTTATTTGGTATTCTTTTATCCTAAGTCCAAAGATTAGTGTAAATTCGAGTCCAAGAGGCTTGATTATTATCTGGTATTCTTTTATCCTAAGTCCGAAGACTTAGTGTAAATTCAAGTCCGAAGATTTAATCTTTATCTAGAATTCTTTTATCTCAAGTCCAAAGACTTGGTGTATTTTCAAGACCGAAAACTTGATTTATATCTGGAGTTCTTTTATCCTAAGTCTAAAGACTTAGTGAAAGTTCAAGTCCGAAGACTTGATTCTTGTCTGGTATTCTTTATCCTAAGTATAGACTTGGTGAAAATTTAAATCCGAAGACTTGATTATTATCTAGTATTTTTTATCCCAAATCCAAAGAAATTATATTTTCCAGGTCCGAAGACCCGGTATTATGTGCCTCAGAATTCTTGATTATCCGAAAACTTTACACTTAAGAAATTTCTATCCATCCACTACAATTGGAAATTCTAAAAGGGGTTTTTTCATTGATGACAATTTTCTTACATCCTTTCCAAAAAGAGAAAGAAAAGTTACAAGCCCTCTATTGGAGCCTCATTGGTAAGATCAATAGGACCCGCCACCTCTTCGGCCGTTGTTGGTGCTTCAGAGTCCTTTTGAGGTTCAGGCACAGTTGGACTCTCAAGATCAAACAGTTGAATACCTGAAATGTCCAAGTCCGGGTAGAGTTTTTGCACCTCCTCCACTCCATCGTTGAAGCCTCCTTGATAACTATGAGTCCCTGCTTCAATCATTTCGGTTTCAAAGGCTAGAGACGCTTTGTAATTCTCTATTGCCTTCCTCAGTTGATCTTTTAAAGATCGGATTTCTCCGATAGCCTCTTCTTTTCTTTTGCAAGCTTCTTCGGAAAGTTTGTTAGCTTCCTTAAGCGAGGCTTCCAAGGACCGAATCTTGGCTTTCCTCTTCTTGGACCTCGCCTCTTGTTCAGAATGCTCCGATCAGATTTTTTCTATTTCGGCTTTCAGATTTTGAACCGAAGCATCACTCTGGGCGAGCTTCTCCTCCATAGCATGCTTTTGCTCTTGGCTATGGTCTTCTCGGCTTTGGCCGTTTTTATTTTCTCTTTCATTTTTCTATAAGTCACTCTGAAGTCGAAGATGCTCTCCATATGAGTGATATCGTGCATCATCTGCAATAACAAGTTGGCAACTTAGCAGCTATAGACTTAAGTTTGACATAGCAAATGTATATTTACCTTCGGTGCGGATGAAAACATCGAGTCCGAAATTTCTTCGATGCACCGGAACTTAACTTTGTCCTAGTCTTTCGGAAGAAGAGTGCGTTTCATCAATTTCCTTGCTAACTCGGGATTCTCCAAGCCCTCTTGATCTGAAGAGAAGATGGTAAAATCCACATTGCATCCCCCCTCCGAAGTGGCGTTCCACCAGGATCATCTTCGGATCGGTACTTTGACATTTCCTGACTCTTATTCTTGTGAGGAGCAATCACAGATTCTTTATTAAAAGCTACGTCACGCTGATCCGTAGTTGGCATCGGTCGAGGACTCTTCGGAGGAGGCATCCTCGGAGATGGACTTCTGGCAGGATCAGGTGGAATCGAAGCAGAAGGAATATCTTCATCCGATGTGGGCCTCGTCGGAGGTGTGCTTGAACCCTCCTCAGCCCTTCTTTTCTTTCTGACTTCGGTCGTTGAAGGAGCAGCCACTGCTCTCTTCCTGGAAGCTTGCCGAACTTTTTAAGTTGTGGCTTCATTTCTTACTACAATCAAAAAAAAAAAAAAATATCATATCCATGTATGGAGAAGGGAAGCGAGAAAAGTCTGAAAACTACTAATTCTATACCTAATGTCGGGACCTCGCTGATATGGGCTCGATGAAGGTTTTCTGCCCTCAGCAGTTCTTTAAGTAAAGGGATCTCCGGTTCCGCTAAAATGTTGAAGTCCCTCGTATCGGATCTCAAGACTTTATTCCCGGCGTTTGCATCCAAACGCGGAGTTTTCCGGTATGTGTTGAATCCCTAATGGGTATAGTATGCAAAAAAGAAATTGGGCTTCCACCCGTGTATGGCACTAAGGGTTCCTTTCAACAATCTTCGGCCAGGCCGAGGACCTATAACCACCACCCTTTGTCATGGAAATCTCTTTTCAACATGAAAAGAGAAGTAAACAGGCTGGTCTTTGGCTCTCCATTTCTAAGTTTGCAAAGAACCAAAAACCCGCAGATATTTCTAAAGCTGTTGGGAGTTAATTGGGCCGGGACCACTTGATAAAGATTAAAAATCTTGGCGAAGAAGGGATGAAAAGGAAGCCGAAGACCAGCCTTAAGGTGGTCTTCGTATATGGCAATTGAATGCATTGGAGGCTTATCTACCTCTCTTCGGGCCTCGGAAGGATCAGTTTGAAGGTTTGGGGAATGTGGAAACATTGCCTAACCTCTTCCACCTTGGCAAGTGTGAAAGAGCTTGGAACGAAGTCAGGTGACCTTTCTGAACTCCTCTTTCTACCCGAACCTTTTCCTCTACTGGTTTCGCCCCCCGGCGAACCCTACCGGATCCAACTCTCGATGGACTCCTCTCAAGTTCTCTTCCCATTGCTTCCATACCAGGTCACCCCCTAGTGAACCTGGGCTAGAAGAAGAAGTCCTACTGGATTCTGACATTGTAAAGAAAAAGAAGAAAGGAAGAAGGAAGGGTTCTCTAATCTTTGAAAAAATGGCAATGGCGGACGATGGTGCAGAGCGAGAAGGAGCGCGGGGAGCAAAAAGGAATAATTCTCTCAGGGAGGTTCTTTCCCCTTCTTATAGGTGAAGGTAACGGGTTTCGAGGCGATTCGGAGATCTTGCTGATCGTGCGCCGTATCGGCAGTTTCGATCGTGGATACGGTTTTCCAGAAATTTCATTAATGAGATATGCCATTGCAATCCGTTTGAAATGTCGCCATTGGCTGCGATATTGCCAGCAATATAATCATACTCCGGATGACTGCCACGTGTCCAATCTTGGTCGAATAAAAATTTCTTTTCCGAGAATTTCCAGGATTTTTCCAGAATCGAGGCGTTTCTTTTTTAACAGCCAGTGATGGGATGACACGTATCTTTATCACGTTTTATCGCGCCACCAGACAGTTATGGTGAATGATGTGTCAGGATTCAATTTTATCATTACCTGTCAGTTATCACTAGAAGACAAAATTAAATTACTCCCATTCTTCGAAACTTAATCATTTCGAACTTGGGAGTGGGGGACAGCTGTTGTGATATCCCGGTTTTATTTCTTAATTATTGGACCGCTTTCTGGACCAATTTCAATTTTTCTTTGGTTTATTGGTCAAATCAGTTGGCAAAGGATCTTCGGCTTCGTATTATATCTTGGTCCGAAGACCATGCTTAATATCTTTGGCTTTACCTGTTCCGAAGGATATTATTAACTCTGGGTCTTCGTCTTCGTATTGTTATCTCAGTCCGAAGACGATGTTTAATGTCTTCGGCTTCGTATTCTTATTTCGGTCCGAAGACCATGCTTAATATTTATGGCCTTATTTCCATTCCGAAAGATATTATTAACTTTGGATCTTCGGCTTCGTACACCCACCTTGATCCGAAGACTATGCCTAATATCTATAGTTTCGTATCTATGATCCAGGAGATAAGTTTGTTTACTGTCTTCAGCTTTGTACATCCACCTTGATCCGAAGACTTAGCCTAAACCCTTATCTATGGCTCTAAGCCAGGTTTATTTACTTCATTGTCCTCGGCTTCGTACAATTACCTTGATCCGAAGACCTGATCTCCCAGGCGAATATCTTCGGCTTTATTCTCTCAATATGATCCGGAGACTGTAAATATTTATTTTTGTTGCATCCAAAAGAATCCGGAGTGTGAAGCTAACATTCCCTTCAGGAGCGCTACTAAAGAGAATGTAAAGAGAATATAAAGCTCACTTCGGATCCATGCTTAAAGAAAGAAGATTCTGGAGCATATGGGTTTCTTGGACAAACAGTTAAAATCTGTTTGGGTTGTTGCAACCATCCACATGGTCTGAAATCTCAGATTGAACAAACCTCGAGTGTAACGGCTTTTCCGACAGCCACTACTTACAGTTATGAAGTGGTTGCGTTCGTCAATCTCCATAACCGTAAGTAGTTATGTTGGAGCCTATAAATACTGGTAAAAGGGGCACACAGGGGATCCTTCGCTCTCTTCTTTGGCATTTGCAAATTTCTCTTTTCCTCCTTGCTCTCAAAACTCTCTATTCTGCTATTGCCTGGGCTCTTTGGGCTCTTTCTGATTTAGGCATCGGAGTGTCCCCCGCCGGAAAATCTCCGGTCAGGAACTTTTTTTTGCAGGTACCGGTCGACGGCGATCCGGCGGAGAATCACTCCATCTGGTCAACAAAGGTTCAGCATCAACGGACAGTATAAACAAAACCTTTTAATGACTTAGGGAATAATGTATTTGGATAATATCATTTTTTCCATTTTCTCTACATTCAGAAACACAAATTCTGTGAAGGTATTATGTAACCCTGAGAACTATGTGGCAATGCTTAGGATACAATGGAATATCAATTTGACAAGAGATAACACATTGTGCCCACTGTACATTATAGAAAGAATAGATAGGTAGATGAAATGCATATGTAACAGAAATGGAGCATATAATTTGGAGATGTGCTTTTGGGGTGTTTTCTTACTAGTGCATCCCTTGAGAAGAATTTGGTTAAACAACAATAATAAGGTGCACAATATTGTATGGCTCAAAATGATGGGTACAATTGTCCGAGCAATCGAGATGGATGTGGTAGAAACAAAAACATTGAGATGGGCTTGTAGTGAACTATTCTAATCATTAGTTGGGGACAAAGTGACGGTAAACCAATAGAGATTTTATTAGCATGTGCAACAACAATCTGATGAGGCAGTGGTAAGAAGAGGTTCTTGATTATATATATTGAAGATTCTGGAAAGGGAAGTAGAAGACTAAAGCAAACACGGATGGAGTCATAAAAAAGGATGTAAAAAAGGATAGAAATACCACCAGAGATCGTTCTTAATAGTAACAATTATTGATTGAAGATTTATGAAACTCACTTCTTATAGTTCAGATGGGCCTTGGGGGTTGTAATAGTGGTTTTGGCTTCCCCTTGCTGACAAGGAACTTTTTGTGCTTGCATGCTTTTGAATGAGATCTATCACTGCCATATTAGATAATATAATCCCATGGAGGTGGGTCCCCTCTTGTTCATCTATAAGAACTCAGGAAAATGACTGCCATAAAAACTGATGACATTTTGAGCAGAGTAATGAGTCTGGACCTGGAACAGTACAAGAAAGGGAGCAAGTCATCTGTACAGACCCCGGGTCGTTGATTGCCACCCGAAGGCTGCCGGTAGTGGAAGTCTTGAGGTTGAAATTAGCAGATTGATTTGGATTCTTTACAATCTTAGTAAATCATAATGACTTGGTTGGATGCAATGACTTGGGTCTTTGTTGACATCTGTGCCTCCCAGTTGTGAAGGGGATCCTACAAGCTACAGGGTCAACTCTCTTTGGGTCATACTTTGTAACATGGCGTCGCCCAATATGGCCATATAATGGAATGGTCAGAGATTAGGCCAGCTGCGGGTACAAAAGAATTCTTCACAAACTTAGAGCCAGTGGTGGTCCTCGTTTCACATTCAGACATCACTGGCGTGGATTTTGAGAGGATTATGATTCTTATTGGATGGGCCGTTGGGGGAAATTGGTGCTGGGTCTTGATTTTGATATATTTCATGTTGGAGATCTTGCTTGACCTTTACCAGTGGTTCAATTTTTATGTCAATCTCAATTTTGTTTATGGTTCATCAGATTGTGGATGGATAATTACCAGTGGTGTTTTGATTGTTAAGCTACGCAGGGTTATTCCTCATCTTGATAGGAAATGTTGGCAGATTTGCCAACTGGGGATGTTGTGTTTGGGTGAAGTCTGAGCTTCTTTTAAATGCTATCCTACCTGAAAGCGTGTTTGGTGCTTGAATGCTTGATTTACCTCCTGGGCTTTTCATTATCTATGCAGCAGCAAACTCCATGGGTGGTGGGGGTTGGTACCTACTATAACTCTGAAAATCTTGAGAAAGTTTAAAGATCTTTTCTCAGTTTTTGCACTGAAATTTCTGAAATTATAATTATATAAGATACCTACTATAACTGTGTACATCAACTGAAATAAGTAGACGAACATTCAGATGTTGCATATATTGATAATTTCTCATTGCAATATCGCAGTAACAATAAAGGATTATAAAAGCAGCTGGAACCCTTTTTTTTTTTTCTTTTTTCTGTGCCTACCAAAAAGAAGATAATTTGTGATTGGGCTTCAGAAAATCTCAGAAATTACCGAGAGATGAAAATGATGAAGGGGTTTGTTATTTGTGATGGAAAATAAAGTGGAAGAAAAGAGGAGGAATAGAATCACCACCAGCATCGGCGATACTAGGGATCTCTCTAGTTCGCTTAACGAGAACGTGGCCATGGATGGATTTGATCTTGTAGTTAGAAGTGCTCCAATGTTCGGATTGGCGGCCAAGGAGAGATTGCGACGTTCCATCCCATCGTTCACCAAAGGATATATTAGTTTCGGAGTATTGACGCGTGTTTCACGAACAGAAGGCACAAGCTCTGCTGTCAACAATTTTGGTTTATTTCTGTGGGGATTCTGTCTAAGAAAAGTTTCGGCAATTGGTCTGGCAACGTGTCACCAGTTAATTGGTCCGGACGCTGCGTGTATGAAGATCGTGGTATGGCTTAATTCTTCACGTCCCTGCTGGTACGGCGAAAAATCTATGGGGGCCTCCACGTCAAATCGTCAATCCATTCTAAGTGGACTCGTGGAGTTGAAACGGTCGAAGTAGTTGCCTTGCCGTATTTGGTAGCAGCGGCGAGCTGTAGAAATCAAATGCCTCCATCACCACTTGGTGTTCTCTGAGCGATGATCTGATCAAGCAACTGACGGCGGTCATGCTGCCACGTTCACCGGCGCACGCACGCACGCACGCAGCGTCTTCTTATGCGCATGGGGCCCCGTCTACCACGAAATGGCCTCGGATCGCGACCGCTTCGTGTATCCCGATCGCCCTCGACCGGCTGTCCCCGGTCCAATGGGTTGTTATATATATATATATATATTCCAAATCCCATATCCCTTTTTTTTTGAAAAAAGAAAAACACGGATACATTGGATGTAGTTTCTCGTCTCTGGTTAGGTGGTTCGGTAATTGCATGGAACAGAAGAGGTGATTTTCAACGTAAATTGTAGTCTTATTTGGCTAGAGGGAGAAGTTTCAAAAGAAAGATTTTCTGGCCTGTGGATGGCTGGTTCTGGTTGACCGTTTGAAATTTTTAGTGTCACAGGAAAATGTTTTTTTTTTTTTTTTTTTTTCCTTTGTGTGTGTGTGTGTGTGTGTGTGTGTGGCTATGGCTCGGTCGTTTCCATTCCTTCTCCATAGGCGTTCGTTTATGTTAAAGATGTAGGCTTCGCTGAGGTCCTGTATTCATGGATGTATTTGATTACAATTACTGAATCACATTCCAGCCAGACATTTGGCTGCAAGCTGTGGATCGTAGATGATCATAGGCCATCTATGAATACCAATGTTTTTTTTTTTTTTTTTTTGGATAGATGCAGATGATCACACTAGTCTCATATGAGCGCAATCCAAAAATTGGAGTACGAAATGTCCTACAAGCCCTGAGAGTAATCATCAACCTGCCACCAGGTTCAA
This sequence comes from Areca catechu, assembly GCA_021397845.1. Classification (NCBI taxonomy): domain Eukaryota; kingdom Viridiplantae; phylum Streptophyta; class Magnoliopsida; order Arecales; family Arecaceae; genus Areca; species Areca catechu. Next base: position 10,417,640 of record CM038052.1, read on the forward strand.
TATTAAAAATGACCAGCAACAAAAGACAATCTAATTTGTTGCAAAGTTCATTTTTTGAAAGGCATGTTAAACAGACACCGCGATGGGATGACAAAGAAAGTTCTAGATATCTCGGAGAATCGGATGGATCTTGAGATTTTTTGTCCCATTTCTGATCCAGCCGATGATCACCGTGATAGAATCACCTTCAATAATAATCTTCTTCGCTCGCAATTCCTGTCTAGCATAGATAATGCGTACCCAACCTGCTTTCGGGACAAACGGCTCAAAAAAATAAGATCCTCCCGCAGCCAGCAGCATGGTATCCGGATCACGGATGATAAAGCCAACACCCCTCTTGTCATCTCTAACATTGCCATTAAAGTTAACCTTGGCAAATCCTAGCGATGGGGTCTTCCAAGAGATAAAAAAAACTCTCTAGGTGCTGCAAGCATAGCATGAGAGTCCCAGGGAAATAGGGCATCAACGATCGAGCGAATAATGTTGAAACAGTCGTACTCTATAGCTAAGGATAGAGCTCCATCTTGAACCCGATGAGCAGGTACAATCTCAGTTTCGAATACTAAACTATTTCTAGATAACCAGATATGATAGGTGACATACGCCATCCTGCCCCTTCAAGTACCGGTCGATCCCTTGGTAGAGCTTCTACGAATCGCGTCCAGAAGAGACTCAACCATGAACCAGTACTAGCCCACCAAGGCTGGCCACCCGCCATCCTCTAGATCAATCTCGTCCTAGGACAATGGAGGAGAGCATGTTCAATTGACTTCTCAAGCCCGCAAACTAGGCAAGCCGTCGTAATATTCATACCCCTGTTTCTAAGAAACACCTTCATCAAAAGCCAATCCCAAGCTACCTTCCACGAAAATAGTTTGATCCTGGGATTGGCTGCCATTTTTTAGATCCAAGCAGCCTAAATCCTCCTATCCGGCATTGCCTTGCTCAATGCAGTGAGGTCCCTCATAAGAATCTTGTGACAGCATGATCAGTCCCAAACCCTCGAGTTCTGGCTCTGATGGATAGGAATTGAGATAGCAAGAATATTATTAGCTAGTTGACCGCCAAAGAGACAAGAGATATCATGTGTCCTCCACCTTCTGCCATCCTCCGTCAACAAATCACATACCCGCATAGGTCATCCACCTATATGCTAATATAGGTCAGCCAACGAGATAGGGGCAAGCTGGAGATCCAAGCCTCCTGACTCATACTAATGGAAGTTTCATCCCTAACCAACCATCTGATCCTGGCAGCAACAGTAGGGGCATATATGTAAATTTTCTTCTAGATGAAGGAGCACCCACGTACATTTCGGATCTCCGAATCCTGACTCCATGTTCCATACCGAGCCATCATCACTTGCACTATAAGCAATTAGGTTGGGTAAGAAAATGAGCAGCATGTTTGGCAATCAAGGCCTCCCGCTAATTAGCAAGGACTGAATCCCCAGGCCTCCATCTTACACAAGTTAATAAACCATATCCCAAGGTAATAGATAAACTCCATGGCTGCCCTCCTGCTAACTAGCAAGGATCGAATCCCTAGGCCTCCATCTTGTATAGGCTGATAGACCATGTCTCAAGGTAACAGATGAACTCTACGGTTGCCATGCCTAGAACCCCATAGAAAGTTCCGGAGCTACTACTCCACATGTCTGGGACAAGAAATTGGCACAATTGTGTTCGCTAAGAGCTAGATTGGGATGGAATACAGAATCGATCTCACCAGGGTTGCCTTGCCCATCATGGAGAGAGTATTAGCTTGCTAGCCCTCGAGGTAGTCCTAGATCCACTGCTCTGTAGGTTGACAGTCAGATCTCTGCAGTCTCTATCCTGTGATAGGAACTCCCAGATAGGTCAAGGACCTGATCTATTCTAAGATTCTCAACATCTCCCGAATTGCTTGCTTCACTTTAATCATTTTGGGGCTGAAAATGATAGAAGACTTCTGCATATTCACTAACTGACCAGAGCCTGGCAATAAGCCTTGATAATAGAAGCGAAGTGTCCCACGTTCCGGATGGAGGCCCAATCAATAAGCATTTAGTCATCTACAAAAAGAAGATGCAAGAGAGGCATAGCCCCAAGGGTATGCCAGTAAGGTTCTAGCACCGACCCCTGAACCACTACTCGTAGAGCACGAGATAGAGCATCAAAATATAAAATAAATAGGTAGGGTGAAAGAGGGCACCCTTGGTGAAGTCCACTAGTCAAATGAAACAACTTTGTCGGGGCACCGTTGATTAGGATAGCTAAACTTGGGACCTCCACACAGTCTATGATCTAATCAATCCACCTATCCTTGAATCCAAAGTCGTGGAGCGTCCGACATAGAAAGAACCAGCTCATCTGATCGAAAGATCGCTCTGTCTAGCTTGATTGCCATCAAGCTTTGTCGAATGCTGGCATGATGCAAATCATGCATGAACTCCTGGGCAAGCGGGATATTATTGATGATGCCACGGCCACTAACAAAAAAACCCTGCTTCGGACTGATCAAGCGAGGGATAATCAATTTCAGATGTCCAACTAGAATCCTGGCATATATTTATATAGGATCATACACATGCTAATCGGTTTGAAGTGCCCAGGGGTCGATGCATCAGGTCTCTTTAGGATAAAGGTTATCAGCATCTTCTTCCACTCTTTGAGAGATCTCTAGACTCAAAATCCCCCTAAACCACCTCACCACCTCTCCCCCAATAATAGTTCAGTGGCAACGAAAAAAAAGAGAAAGAAAATCATCTGGCCTTGGGGCCTTATCCTTTCTGAGAGATCAAAGGGCCTCCCACACCTCCATAATAGAAATAAGACGAGTCATAGTCTCATTTTCATTATTAAAAATATAGTAGTCAAGCTGGGATCCCTGGAGTGGACCACCCTCGTCTAAATGTGCAGTCCAATGAGATTTGAAAAACTAAAAAATCTGCTCCTTGGTCTCAATACTATCCTCCACCACTCTGCCATCACTCTCCTGCAGCTGCTTGATGTGGTTAGTCGACCTCCTAATTATCATCGACTAGTGAAAGAATCTAGTATTCTGATAATTTTTTTTAATCCATTATATTTTAGACTTTTGTCTTCATAGCATCTCCTGTTATCTTAGCAAAGAATGATGCACAGAGAACTTGTGATAATGTGACCTCAAGTTTGATTCTTGAAAGGTCCCCCTCCAGATCCTCTCTATGCTGAAGCTTCATGATATCAGCCTCTATGCCCTCAATAAGCATGAAAATATTACCAACTTCATGCTTATTCTAATGAAGGAGCATGCGCCTTGCAAGCTCGAGCCTCTGGGTCACTTGATATCTCGCACCACCATGTATCGGCATCCTCCAAACCTTCATAACCAAATCTCATGAATGCGGGTAAAAGGTCTAAAACTTTTTAAATCTGAATGACATTCTAAGCAAGTGCGGACCATCAATGGTGATGAGAAGTAGGCAGTGCTCAGAAGTGATCCTTGGAAGGTATTGAACCTTATATCTCGGAAAAGACTGGAACCAGTCAGTAGTAGCAAGTGCCTGATCAATCCTCTCCCAAACCCTAGCCATCCCAATCCAATTATTGTACCAAGTAAATCTTAGTCCAGTATAACCAAGATCAATCAAGCCTAAATCATCGATAAATCTCCTGAACTCTCTGAAATCAATGCTATCATCATAATGCCTACCTCCCATCTTTCGTGAGACCTTATAATATAATTAAAGTCTCCAGCAATAAGAGAAGGCAAGTCTAACATCATCAACCTGGAAATCCCAGACCAAAGAACCCTTTGCTCTTTGTATTGGTGCTCACATAAACACCCAATAGCAACTAAGGGCCTTTGGTTTACTTCGAAACCACTAAAGCCAATAGTTGCTCACAATTATGGACTAGTCCACCCTGACGAAGCCCTATCGCCACATCATGATGATCCCACCCAATAGATCTCTGGATTCCACCATGAAGGAGGACCATATCTATGTAGCTCACCATTTAACCGGGTCAAGGCTCGTTCCTGAAAGACGGGTTTCAAGCAAAACACAAATATCATGACAATGCTATTGAATAAGTCTACCAAGGTCATACAGAACGAGGGCTTCCTTGCCCCCTGGGAGTTCCACATTAACATCCTCATCGGGCCATTTGGCAGGAGGGGGAACTTACACCAAAATTTCCCATGTCTTGAATCACCACCCCATCTTAATTGTCATCGAGTTCATAGCCACTAGACTCCCCTCCTCCCCCTGGATAGCCTTCCTCAATCGGATTGCTGTCTCATCATGATCCATGACTTGGCCACCTTCTGAAGGATCCAAACACATCGGCTCCTATCCCACAAGAGGCAACTTGTTTTCCCTAGCAGGAACTTCGCTCCATGCTTAGATCGCTCCACCTCTGGGACATCAAGAACACCCCTTGTTCCTCCGTTTGGACCATAACCTTTTCTCCCTCACCTAGGGTTCTGGTTGGTTGAGAAAATGAAAACCCTAGGCCCTCCAAAAATAGCCATCCTCTTCCTCTAGGCCTTCGAATGAGCTGGGGGCTTACCCTTGGCCCTATCAGATGCTTTAGGATCTTTTTTAGAAGTCAAAACCCCTTTTCCCAGGTCCTTGGGCCTCAAATCTATGTGGCCCAGCTCAGATTTAGTTGGTCGGGCCCATTTGGGCTGGCCCGAACTTGAAGCTGTCGTGTTCGCTATGCTGGCCCTCGGCTTAATGCACGCGCCCATTGGAAGCGGGCTTTCTCCCACGTCTTGGCTCGGTGCTAATGGGCCAAAAGAATTATCGACACCAATCTCCATGCTCTTCGATTCCTGTCGGCCATTGATCGAGGCCTGGGTCGGATAGCTGATCGCTGCCATGTGATCTTGGCTAGCTTGATCTAGTCATCGAATCTAGTCAGCAAGTCAAAACACGGCCTAAGTCACCGTTCTCGGGTCAGCTCGTTGTTGGTCTGACCTCAAGGCCCTCAGTTGACCCGACCGTCTTCTTCCCCAAGTCGGCCGGCAACCATTGATGGATGGCCACCAACCAAGGTCCCATCCATGACCCTCCTTCCACTGCTCCGACTACCCTCCCTTTAGTTGGGTCCTCAGCTTCGAGCATAGACCAATCATCGGGCTCCCTCCATCCTCTCCGGCCAGGCTCAACCACCATCGGAGCATGAAATTGTCCGCACCAAAGGTAGAGCCCATCCATGTTCTTGCACATGAACTACTGCTAGAAGGGTCCCTTTGGCCCTTTGATCAGAACACACAGTCTCAAATGGCTAGGAAAGGTCGATCATGATGCATACCTGAGAGAACCCAAGCCTCCGCTGCTCCGTTATGCAGTCATCCACCAATCAACAAGTTGCCGATCCAACTGAGAACCTTTTAGATCGCCACCTCTCCCTAGAATTCTACCGGCATCTTGGCAGACGAACCCCACCACGGTCGACTTGATGGCCCCTTATCGGGAAGATCCTAATTGTCATGGCTCCATCATCAAAACCTATCCAGCCACCACCCATGGCCCAAGGGAGGATCAAGTTCCCTCCCTGATCGCCTTGAAACGGAATATGAGGTTGCCCTACTCCAAGTTGAAGCCGGCCACCTCTCCTTTAGCCCCCCTCTGAGATGAAACCTCTCACCACATCTCTCCATGGACATTATATGGCGGAGACTCCGAACCACGAATATAGAGGCTGCCCACCCCTCCGATTTCACCCTCACATCCTCATCTGGGAGCTCCACTATCTCTAGAAACCACCACACAAGCTCCTCCATCCCCTCCGATGATGGTTCTGGTGAAAACCTACATAGAGCGGCCTTGGACTCTCCTCTTCCAATTCAAATATGGTCGATCCTCCTATCACGCCTCAAATCCAAAATATTATAGGTGAGGAACGTGATAACCACCGCATACTCATGGAATGGGATCCACAAGTATGCAAGGCGACACCATGTTAATAAAACCAATATAAATATATGCTTTTTGCATAGGAGTGATAATAACCCATACAACTAACTATATGCTTATATTTCAAAAATACTACTATTTAAAGTATTTACACATCACCTTATATAAGATTAATATACATATACTGATTCAAAAAAAATCTCTACGATCTCTAGATGGCCTTGCCTCTATATATATGCCTAAAATATCGATGATTGCTTTCCAAAAATGAGATTCCCGTATCTAAAAAATATATATGAAAATATGAGTTTCACAACTCAATAAGCAACAAGCACATTTTATAAAATATATTCAAATCATATTAATAATGCCATTCAATTACATCAAACAAGATTTGATGTACATATCAGTGTCATAATCATACAATCAATAGTATCTATTAATATTTCTTGCCAAACTTTCTATAGAATCAACATAAAGAATCAATATAACATATTAGAGTCAATATATAATCGTTATAATGATACTATAATAAATTTGGGCACCCAACTCTTTTAGCTCTACAGCTCTTACTATGGCATATTTTATCATCCTTGCAGCTCAGGTATCATCACGATTTTTTTTCATGACAAGATCACTACGATATCTCCGTGTAGGAATCATCACGATCAACCCTCATGATGGGGTTTCCACACTATAGTCAAAATACATCACGATCCCCTCATATCAAGGATATCAAAATCATATCCAGACTCATATACAATAGAACTAAGAGCCAAGTGATACATATATAAAGATATATAAATTATATTCTTTATTTCTTTTCAATATGGCTTTGAAATGTAGGCAATATTCAATATTTTATCTACTGATCTAATCAAAACATGTGTCATCTTTCATTTCAATTCATAAAATTTAAATAGATCAATTATTCATACTCATAGAAATCTTAATAATTAAATTTAAATTAATCATAATAATTACATTATTTTAAAAAAAAATAATTTTTATTTAATTTTAATTAATTAATAAAATATAAAATTACTTATCTCGTAGCTATCAATTTACTGGCACTTTAAATATTTTCCTGAGATTTGTTAGGATCTAATAATTTAATATTAAATCATGTATCAAATTAGCGATATGATCAATATTTAAAATTAATTTTTAAAAATTTTAAAATTGTAAAATTATAGTCTCTAAATTATTTAGTATTGGAATATAAAACTAACCTGTAACTTTGTTTTATTTTCGTCACACGAGAAAAAATAGAAATGATACTTTCAAAGATCTGTCTAAGCTAATATTTATTCCTCGCTATTATTTAGAAAGCAAGAAAAAAAAAAAAATAAAAAAAGACTGTAAAAAAAATTTTAAAAAATAAATAAATAATAATAATAATAAAGAGAGAGCGTCGCCAACACGTCGTAGAGCGACTGCGTAGAAAAAACGATGGCACGAGAGACATGAATTTTCAGAAGAAGAGACCGAGAGGGACAAGGAGAGTGTTTGGGAGAGATTGAGAGTGAAGTGGCCGGGGAGAAGAAATAAAAAGAAAAAGACTAGCTCAGGACACACGGAACTCATGACGCGTCCATGCACAACTCTCTCCCCCCCCTTCTGACTTTATTATCCCGATACCGTCTCAAGGGGTGCCACAAAATTAAAACAAATAAGATTTAAGGGCCCAGGCTCTCCACACCTCCGCTGCGAGGTCGCCGGACGTACGTGTTTGCCATCATCGCCAGTACCGTCATTTCCAACAAATGGGTCGATTTCGCCGGTAACCAGTAAAGAAGAAGAGTATAGCATATGAATCGCAAAGCACCCCACGGAAACGCACAATGGTCACCGAGGAACAAGCAAACGCCTCACCCCGACACCAGTGTCAACCTACCCACAATGACGATGGTGTGTGCTGGCGCCGGACTCCAGCACAAAGGACAATGCCTCTCGATTTCTAACCCGAAATCGAGTATTTTACTCTATGCAGAACATTATCGATCTGATGAAGTCGAGACATTCTTATGAATACTAGATTAATGTTAGATTGAGATGGTCAAAGCACTACAGTGAAACGGGATTTTAGCATATTTTTTTTGATCTTTACCGATGCTTTTAAGCATCGCCGAGAGATCTCTCGACGTTTTTAGCGTCGTCGTCAAAGCATCACCTATATAAACATGGGGACACCGAAATGCCGATGCTTTAAAGCGTCGCTAGAGTTAAGTCTAGCGACGCTTTAAAGTGTCGCTATGTTTTGGACCTAGCTTGAATCGTGGAAGCCATGTCTGTCAGTTCTTCTGGAAATCAATTATTTGTCGCTTCGGGCTCCCCGTTGCATCATCACTGACAACGGACGATAGTTCGACAACCGCGAGTTCGAAGGGTTCTATGTTGAGCACGGATCCACCACCGGTTCATCTCGGTAACTCATCCCCAAACAAACGGAGAAGCTGAGGTGACCAACCGAAACATTTTTCAAGGACTCAGGACCACGCTGGACCAAGCTAAAGGCATGTGGCAGAAGAACTCCAAAGTATCCTGTGGGCCTATCACACAACGCCCAGGACTGCGACCAATGAAACACCCTTCAGCCTCGTCTTCGGCGCCGAAGCGATCGTCTTGGTCGAGCTAGGCATGCCCATGTTACGGGTGCAGTAGTACGATGAAGCACGGAATTCGACGCACCTCCTGCTCGACCTGGACCTTGTCGAAGAGGCAAGGGATAGAGCCCGTCTCCGGATGGCGGTGTCACCGGCAACGAGTGGCCCGGTATTACAATGCCTGCATCAAGACAAAAGCCTTCAAGCCCGGAGACTTGGTGCTGCGGCGAGCAGAATGTCTCAACCCAGAGAGTGCGGCAAGCTTTCGCCAAACTGGGAAGGCCCCTACAAAGTAGTCGAAGCCCTTTCACAAGGGGCTATTACCTGGAAGATCTCAGCGACGTCAAATTCCCCAGAACATGGAACGCCTCCAACCTGCGAAATAATACCAATGATGTAAGGTTTCCCAGCAATGATAATAACAATGATTTTTTCCTTGCGCAAGTGTCTATCTGTCTTGCAGGAGAATTCCGCCCGTGCACCCGGGCTTAGTCCCAGGACGTCGATCCGAGACCGGAGCCAAGACCTCCGGCCAGGAGATCGTAGAGCCATGCCGCTCCTCAAGGCGTCCCCGAGCCTAGCTCCAGGACGTTGAAGAATTATAGAGCCACGTCGCTCCCAACTCAAGGTGTCCCCGAGCCCAAGCTCCAAGACGTCAAAGAATCATCGAGCCAAGCAGCTCTCAACTATACATCCCCGAGCCCAGCTCCAGGATGCCCTTCTCAAGACCGGAGCTCAGATCTCTGGCCAAGAGACTTTGAGCCAAGCAGCTCTCAGTCATCAACGTCCCCGAGCCTAGCTCCAGGACTCCCTCTCAAGACCGGAGCCCAGACCTCCAGCCAAGAGAACTTCGAGCCAAGCAGCTCTCACTATCAATGTCCCCGAGCCCAGCTCCAGGATGCCCTTCTCAAGACGGAGCTCAGATCTCCGTCAAGAGAACTTTGAGCCAAGCAGCTCTCAGTCATCAACGTCCCCGAGCCCAGCTCTAGGACGCCCTCTCAAGACCGGAGCCCAGACCTCCAGCCAAGAGAACTTCGAGCCAAGTAGCTCTTAGTCAACAACATCCCCGAGCCCAGCTCCAGGACACCCTTATCAAGACGGGAGCTCAGATCTCCGGCCAAGAGAACTCCGAGCCAAGTAGCTCTCCATCTCAAATGTCTCCGAGCCTAGCTCCGGGATGCCAAGAGATCATGGGGCCACGTAGCTCCCATCAACGCTCGAGCCTAGCTCCAAGGCGCCAAAGACCTGAGCCAAGATCTCAGGCAACCCCCTGGGCCCGAGCTAGCTCCATGTCCAGAAGGTCTTGAGCCTAGTTCCAAGGCAATCAAGATTGGTAACCCTCCTTCTCTGATCTCCCCACTTGAAAAGAAGACGAGAGGGGAAGGAAAGAAAGAGAACAAAGGGGGAAGCCTGGCAGCCCTCTTCTCGATCTCTCCTCAAAAAGAAGACGAGAGAGGAGAAGAGAAAGAGAACAAAATGGGGGTACAACCAGCATCCTCTCTCTGATCTCCCCACTCCAAAAGAAAAAAAAAAGAAAAAGGAAAAGAAGAAGGAGAAAGAAAAAGAAGGAAGAGAGGGGAGAAAAACAAGAGGGAGATACAACATTGAAGTCACTACTTTCCACACTCAAGACCGGAGCTCAACAGATCTCCCGTCCAGAGAACCTCCGATCCACGCAGCTCTTAACCATCAACGTCCCCGTCCAGCTCCAGATGCCGCCAGCTCAAAACCGAGCTCATATCTCCGGCCAAGAGAATTCGAGCCACGCAGCTCTCAACCATCACATCCCCAAGCCAGCTCCAGGATGCTAGCTCAAGACCGGAGCTCAGATCTTCGGCCAGAGAATTTTGAGCCACGCAGCTCTCACCATCAACGTACCCGAGCCCAGCTCCAGGATGCTAGCTCAAGACGGAGCTCAGATATCTGGCCGAGAGAATTTCGAGCCCAGCAGCTCTTAAGTGCCACCAACATATGCCCATCTTGCTGATGTTGAAGTTTAATAACTCAACCCCTCGCAAAGTGCGGTACCCTCTCTGATCTCCCCAAACATCAAGAAAGAAAAAAAGAGGAGTGAAAGAGAAAAAGAACTGGACAAGAAAGATAGAAATTTGCACTTCATTGATTAATATCAATTACAAGTATCCCGCGGCCCCCGACATGCCAGGTAGCCCTGCCAAGTACAGAAAAAGAACAAAATACAAAAAGAAGCAAGAGAAGATTGCTGGCTAGCTGGACCGCCGACCTGGGAGTCTCCATCAGCAGAGCTTCAGGCCGCACGGCCTCGGGCTCAGGTGGCACGGCCTCCTCAATGCCTGCCTCCTGGTCTGAAATGCTGGGAAAGTTAAGGTGGCTACGGCCCTCGGCTGGGACAAACCCTCGATCAGGCGGCGCGGTACATGAAGCCCTTGAAGGAGTCCGACACTGTTTGTTGATCTCGGCGAGGAACTCCTCCGAGGCTCTGTACCTTCCACCGCCTCCCTAGCTTCCTTCTTCGCTGCGGCCACCTCGTGCCTGGCATCCGCGGTCGACTTGGCCACCTCATCTACTGCCCTCTGGGCCGCGACCGACTTCTATTCCTCCATCGCCAGTCGGGCCTGGAGGGATTGGGTGTTCCTCTTCTATCGGGCTGCCTCGATGATGACCATGTCCAGCCTCTTCTCGGCATCGACAAGCCTTAGCTTTCTTCCTCGACTTCCCTGCTCGTGGTCGAGGATCTCCTGGAGCTCCCTCACTCGCCCCTCAAAGTCGGCGAGCTGCTTCTCGAGGTCCTTGACCCATTGGCCAAGCACCCCTTCGAAGTCCGCCCTCCTCTACAGGTCGGCCCTCAGCGACTCGATCTCGGTCGCCCGTTCCTGCTCGGCTCGGCTCCAGTTTTGACAGCTGCTCTTGATGAAAAGAGCTTCGACTCTGATCTGCACCACATGGGAAGGTCAAAAAAGGAAGGAAGAGAGAGGGGGAGGAAGAAGATAGAACTGCTTACCGTGAAGAGCTGAGGGAAGATGCTGTCGATCACAGCTCCAACCGGCAACCATCAATCTCCTCCCGTCGTAGGGTTGGATGGAGAAGTCCATCATGCGATAGGCCAGGCCGCGGTTGTCGGCTAAAGAGCTCTCCGGTCCCAGCTTGACAGAAGGCGGTGCCTCGCCCTCTCTCCTCTTTCAGGAGCGGCCGCGCCTGTCCCTCCGGTGTGGCCCCCCAAGAACTGGTCGAGGAGCGCACTGTTGTGGTCAGATCCCCCATCACTGGAGAATCTCCGGGACGGGTTTCCTCCTCCTTCAGCCTCGACCGCCCCCAAACGCGGAGAGCAGGGCGGCACGACAGCAGCAACAACGCCGGTCTAGACGGTAGCCTCCGGCTCCAGGATAGGGAGTTCCGCCTGTAGCCTCGCCGGTCGCACGGGAGCTTCCACGACCTCCTTTCCTATCAGCGCGACCGGCACGGCGGGGGTAGATACCGACACTCCCTTAGTCCGCACCTGCCTCGGAGGGGGCTCGGTGGGCATCTCTTGATGGGCGGCCTCTTCCTGGAGGTTGGCAATGGCTCGCCCTCCGAAAGGGTCAACCCTGCACAGCAACAGCTAAGAAGGTCAGCCTAAATAGAGAAAAGAGAAAATGCAGACGGAGGAAGGGCTGAACTCACCTGGCCCCACCGAAGGGTCGACCCTGGCATCGAAAGGTTCTACTCCGATAGCAGGACCTCCAAAGAAGGGATCTGAGCGGTGTGGAGTTGATCGTAATCATCCCGATCGGCTACATCGACCGCGGAGATCCGGTTGGGGGACCTGTCCGGCTCGCTCCAAGCCCAGACAACCCCTCAACGTCTGTAAAAAAGAATCTGCTCTTCCATCCCTTGATGGAAGAGGGAAGCTCGAACTTGATGCCGTTTGGGCGAGAAGATAAGGACCACCACCACCCGTCCTCGTCGGGTGTGTTTCAGGGTGAAGAATGCCTTGAACAGAGAAAATCGGGCAACAAACCCGTGGACATGGCAAAGTATGATGAAAGAGAAGATCACCCTGATGGCATTCGGCACCAACTGCGCGGGGACTAGATGATAGTTATTCAAGACACATAAGAAGAAAGGATGAAAGGGAAGCGGAGAGCCCAGAGAAGGTCCCCTCATAGAAGGCAAGACGCCCCGAGCCACTGGAAGTGACCCGCTTCCCGGGACGGGGGACCATGAGTCGAACAGAAGACGGGATGGCATAGGCATCCCGGATGGCCCCCAGCTCCGTGGCGGAAATCATCGAAACGATCCCGCCCGGACCTGTTGATCGGACTGACTCAGGGGCTGACTCAAGTAGCAGAAGGGGAGGACTGGTCGGACGGGAAGGAACGACCCCTGACTCCTTAACGGAACACCGGGGGGGCAGGAAGGGCCGCCTGACGCTAACCCTAAATTGTTCCCCCTCCGACTCCTCGTCGGAGGAGAGCACTACCCTTTGGGCGAAAGACATGCTGGACTAAGAGGAAGGAGCCTACCTCAGAAGAAAGGAAAGAAGAAGAACGAAGCCGGTCTGGACACCTAGAGAAAAGAAGGACGGGTGCAGATCGTGGAGAAGAAAGGGTCTGAGCACTGCTGCAAGCGCGGAAGATTTGAAAGAAAGAAAGGAAATTTTCGGGTAAGGAATTTTTCTTTTCACCCCGAAAAGGCCCATCAAATCTGCGCTGTTGTGATCCCCTCGCCAACGGATCTGCACCACGTGCTGCCCATCGACGAAAAAGGAGTCCCAGCCACTCAGAATTCTGCGCCAGCATTAACTGCTCCTCGGATGTGGCCACGTGGCATCCCCGCACCGCCAGCGAGGCTATCCCTCGAAGCGCCAGCGACCATGGCCATCATTGCACACCGGATTTTGCCTCTCCACGTCAGCACTACGGTTACTCCCTTCGCCTCGAGCATCGTGCACTAATGAGACTCGGGAATGGGGGGCAAATGATGTGGCGAGACCGCTGATGTGGGTAGCTGACAGGTGTCATATTAAGGGAGGCTGCCATGACGGATGCCAAGACAACGCCCCAGCCCGGATCGTTTTGCCAAGCTAAGTTGAGCTCCTACAAGGCCACGGGTCGAGCTCAGTCCTCCGCCAGGTCATGCCCGCAAGTCCGGGATGCCTAGGCCGGAGCCGTCCTCTGCCAGGTCATGCCCGCAAGTCCGGGACACCTTGGATGGAGCCGTCTTCCGCCCTCCAGAGCGAGACCCTCGGAGGCTAGTGCCTTGCGGTCGAGGTCGAGCTCAGTGCTCACCCGCCGATGTAGAGCCTCTTCGAGCGTGCGTCCTTTGGACTGGGTCCGTCCTCCGCCCTCCAGAGCGAGACCCTCGGAGGCTAGTGCCCTGCGGTCGAGGTTGAGCTCAGCGCTCGCTCACCGATATGGAGCCTCTCCGAGCGCGCGCCCTCTGGACCGGGTCCATCCTCCGCCCTCCAGAGCGAGACCCTCGGAGGCTAGTGTCCTGCGGTCGAGGTCGATCTCACCGCTCACCCTCTAATGTGGAGCCTCTCCGAGCACGCGCCCTCTGTATCGGGTCTATCCTCTGCCCTCCAGAGTGAGACTCTCGGAGGCTAGTGCCCTGCGGTCGAGGTCGATCTCACCGCTCACCCTCTAATGTGGAGCCTCTTCGAGCGCGCGCCCTCTGGATCGGGTCTGTCCTCTGCCCTCCAGAGTGAGACTCTCGGAGGCTAGTGCCCTGCGGTCAAGGTCGAGCTCACTGCTCACCCGTCGATATGGAGCCTCTTCGAGCGCGCGCCCTCTGGACTGGGCCCGCACTCTCCCCTCCACCGAGGCGACCGCACGAGCTCGGAGCATCCAGACCGGAGCAAGCCCAGCCATCCCAGGACACCGGCGAGCCACCCAAGGATCACAGAATGGTGCCCCCCATACACCATAACTACCTGCCGAGCTGTACTTCCAGGAGATGGGCCAGCCAGAGAGCATGCACCCCTAAGGTGGCGGCCCCCGGATCGAGGCTCTGCCAGGCTTCCGGAATGGGCGATCGAAGAGAATGTCAGAGTGAATGGAAGCTTCCCCCATCACCTGTCAAGAAAGGCATCTCGTCTACGACACGGAATCCCGCCGCACGTGCCTGCCATCCAGCGAGGATCCCGAGGCAAGCTTAAAACGGCCAATTTTCAACTACAAAAACAAATCGTCACCCCCATAAGGGGAGGTAACATACCTGTTGCCGATCCCACCACCGCGCCTGTGGCTTCGGAACCGCCGATCCGACTAGACCGTCTCGCCCCTGGGGCCTCCTGGCTGGACCGAACCTGCAAGACAAGGTCAGAAACCCTGGCCGGGATTCTAGCGAGGGAGCTCCGACGGTCAAGTTAGTAGACGGTGAGAGGGAACAGATTCTCTGGGACGGGCCCCCCGAAGGAGTCCCAGGCTCAGAGAACGTGTTAGCAAGAAAGTGTCAGAAAGACCAGAACCCGGCTGGGTTTCTTCGCCGAGCTCACACCAAGGGGCCCCCTCTCGGGACCTTGGATCTTGCTCTTGAAGCGGAGTCTCCAGCCTTTGTTTCTTGCTTGCTCACTTACCTTGTCATCTATTCTCTCATTCCTTTTATCTCCTCCTGTTGCCCCCTCGTTTTTCGCTCCTGGGAGGCTCCTTTGTTGCTTTCATTTCTCCCCTCCGTCCCCTTTCTCTTTCCCCTTCTGGATCAGAGGGCCGGGCGATTTTCCGGCCTCGTTTGCCAGCCTAGCGGGGAAGAGTAGGGGAAGGGGGTGCTGGTCAGACTGCCGATCAGACCTTGGGCCGAGCGTGAGCGCTCTCCTTCCCAGGCACCGACGTTGTCCATTATCGAGTCCTGTTTTGTCAGGGTCTCGTCTCTCGACTGCGGAACATGTCGGGCCGACGTAGTGATGTTTCGCGTGTCGCCGTCGTTCGTACGGGGTGCCTTTCTGGGGGTGCGGCGCGCACGGACTCGAGGGGCAACCTCGGAGCCCGCGCCTCCATTCTTCGGGGCCTTCTCTGTACAGGCTGGCCTGCGTCGGCCAAGGTGGACCCCTCCCGGGTGGACACCTGGCGGAGCAGGAGAAGGATGCTCGGCTTCGGCCGAGGTGGCCCCGTCTCCGGGCGCCACCTGGCGAAGGAGCGAAGGGGCCCGCTCGATCTCGTCGAGGTGGGACCCGTCTCAGGTGCCACATGGCGAGGGAGCGGGGGAGCTGCCGGCTTCGACCGAGGTGGACCTCTCCTGGGTGGACACCTGGCGGAGCGCAGAAAGATGCTCGGCTTCGACCGAGATGGTCCCGTCTCCGTTGCACCTGGCGAAGGAGCGAAGGGGCCCGGCTCGACCTCGGTCGAGGTGGGACCGTCTCAAGGTGCCACTTGGCGAGGGAGCGGGGAGCCGCCGGCTTCGACCGAGGTGGATCCCTCATGGGTGGATACTTGGCGGAGCGGCAAAAGATGCTCGGCTTCGACCGAGGTGGTCCCGTCTCCGGCGCCACCTGGTGAAGGAGCGAAGGGGCCTGGCTCGATCTCGGCCGAGGTGGGACCGTCTCAGGGTGCCACCTGGCGAGGGAGCGGGGGAGCCACCGGCTTCGGCCGAGGTGGACCCCTCCTGGGTGGACACCTGGCGAAGCAACAAGGATGCTCGGCTTCGACCGAGGTGGTCCCGTCTCCGGGCGTCACCTGGCGAAGGAGCGAAGGGGCCCAGCTCGACCTCGACCGAGGTGGGACCGTCTCAGGGTGCCACCTGGCGAGGGAGCGGGGGAGTCGCCGGCTTCGGCCGAGGTGGACCCCTCTTGGGTGGACACCTGGCGGAGCGGCAGGAGGGCCCGGGCCGAACTCGACCTCGACCGAGGCGGACTCCTCCTGGGTGGACACCTGGCGGAGCGGCAGGAGGGCCCGGGCCGAACTCGACCTCGACCGAAGTGGAGCCGCAACTGACTTGGCTGAAAAAACTCCACGTGGCTCGAATCATGCCCAATGAAATTTGAGACATGCCACGTCATCGTTACGACCGTAACAATACTAGTAGCACCAAAACCACCACCAATAACACAAGCACAAGCTCGACCAAGAGGGCGAAGCGCCACCACCAAAAAAAAATCACAACTGAGGGAAAACGAGGGAAACAAGAAGCAGAGTGATATGGAACCCCTCTGTCCCCGCTATTAGCCTCCCCCAATCACGTTTTCATCTATACACATCTCTCACTCCTCCTAGAGAGGAGTCCATCAAGAGGGGCCCGACCAGGAGGATCTGTTTTCCTAGATCGTCACTGACTCGATCGTCAGAGTGCCCCCATCGAAAATCTCGGCCCGGGTCACTAACCCTGTTTCGCAGGTCCAGGAGCAAAGGACCGCAGGCAGTGAAGGGAGTGCACTCTGGCATCGGCAGCAGCTATGGGCCACGACGGAATTGGCGGCAACATATACTATTTAATCTGCAACTAAATCAAAATGACTACTGTTGCTGCCAAGATCGTCGTGGCCTGTAGCTGCATCGGCGTCGAAGTGCGCTCCTGCCGCTCGCCGCTCTCGGTTCCTGGATCTCCTTGCTATGTGTGGTCGCCTTGTCGTCCGGCGGTCCTCCGCTCCTGGACCTGCGAGACAACGGTTAAAGAACCGGATCGGGATTTCGGCTGGGGCACTCCGACGATCAAGTCAGTGACGATCCAAGAACAGATCCTCTTGGTCAGGCCTTTCTTGATGGACTCCGCTCTAGGAGGAGTGTAAAATATGGGTGAAGGTGAAAACGTTGCCTGGGGAGAATGATAGCGGGGACAGAGGGATGCTCTGTTCCTCCGCCTCTCCTTATATACCTCGCTTTCCCCTTCACTGTGATGGTAGTGGCGCTTCGCCCTCTTGGTCGAGCTTGCGCTTGTGCTTGTGGTGATGGTGGTGGTGCCGTCCCCTCTTGCTGGTGGGGGTTGCCTTCTTCTTCTTTTTTTTTTCTCTCCTCTGTCTCTTGGAGTTGTTGTGTGTGTTACCTCTGGGTTTGCTGTGAACCAGGTTACCGTTTGGTGCTTGTCTCTAGATCCCCGTCGGGCTATCAGGCGCATGTGGTGGTGTCCCGAGGGACCTTTCCTTATTCATGATAGGGGGCGTTGTCAGGTGCTTCGACACTCCTCTTGGTTGCCTCATTCCAAAAAATTTGGGGTTGCTTCGAATAGCGGGTCGCCGCCCACGGGATTCGAATCCTCGGATTGGTGTAACTGGCGGTCGTAAGTGGTCAGTACAGCCTGGAAAGTGCTTCTGTGCAATCCTCGGGCGGCTCGCCGGTGTTCTGGGCTGGTGAAGACCTCGTCTGGACTGGGGCCGAGTTGAGACGGCATGACTCCCTCCGACCTCGACATTCCAAGCCCGCGGGGCACCTCGGTGGTGGAGGAGGGTGGAATGCGGACCCGGTCCAGATGGGCGCGCGCGGAGAGGCTCCATAGCGACGGGTGAGCTCGTGGCTCGACCTCGACCGCAGGACACTAGCCTCCGAGGGTCTCGCTCTGGAGGGCGGAAGGCGGACCCGGTCCAGAGGGCGCGCGCTTGGAGAGGCTCCACATCGGTGGGTGAGCTCTTGGCTCAACCTCGGCCGCAGGGCACTAGCCTCCGAGGGTCTCGCTCTGGAGGGCGAAAGGCGGATCCAGTACAGAGGGTGCGCGCTCGGAGAGGCTCCACATCAGTGGGTGAGCTCTTGGCTCGACCTCGTCCGCAGGGCACTAGCCTTCGAGGGTCTCGCTCTGGAGGGCGGAAGGCGGACCCGGTCTAGAGGGCGTGCACTTGGAGAGGCTCCACATCAGTGGGTGAGCTCTTGGCTCGATCTCGGCCGCATGGCACTAGTCTCCGAGGGTCTCACTCTGGAGGGTGAAGGTGGACCCGGTCCAGAGAGCGCGCTCGGAGAGGCTCCACATTGGTGGGTGAGCTCTTGGCTCACCTCGATCGTAGGGCACTAGCCTCCGAGGGTCTCGCTCTGGAGGGTGGAAGGCGGACCCGGTCCAGAGGGCGCGCGCTCGGAGGGGCTTTACATCGGCGGGTGAGCTCTTGGCTCGACCTTGATCGCAGGGCACTAGCCTCTGAGGATCTCACTCTAGAGGGTGGAAGGTGGCTCCGACCTAGGCGTCTCGGCCCACGGGCATGGCCTGGCGGAGGACTGAGCTCGGCCTGCTATTCTGAAAGAGCTCAGCTCAGCTCGTAGTGGGATACGGGCTGGAGAGTTGACGCGGCGTCTTTTCTTGACGTGGCGGCCGCTGGTTCCCCCATGTCAGCGATCCCTCCACATCATTTGCCTTCCACTCCCAAGGCTAGTCAGTGCGCAGCGCTCGGTCGAAGGGAGTAATTGCGGTGTTGACGTGGAAAGGAGAAAATCTGGCATGATGATGGCCATGATTGCTGGCACTTCGGGGGTCGGCCCTGCAGTCCAATACGGGGATGCCATGTGGCCACGTATGAGGAGCAGTTAATATGGGTGCGGAATTCAGAGCGGCCGCGATGCCATTCTCGTCGATGGGCGACACGTGGTGCGGTTCCGTTGGCGGAGAGTCTGAACCGGTACGACTCCATCAGGTCATTTCGAAATGAAAAGAGGGCCTTACCCGAACCATCTATTCTTTTTGAATTCTCCGTGCCTGCTGTCGCCGCGCCCAATCTTCCTCCTTCCAATTCCCCCGAGTTTTCTAAAGGAATAGATTAGCTTCTTCTTCCTCCTCCTCCCCCTGATAGGATAGAGTTTTTTCCTTCGGGCCTAGGGTCTTCTCTTGGGTTGAGTCTTCTTCCCGGTCTTTCGTTTTGTATTCTTCCTCTCCTTTGTCCTTGAGGATGTCCCGTTTCGGTCCGGGCTTCCATCCCTCTACTGATCAGGATGAGGCCGGTCCTTCCGAGCAGAGGTCGGCATCTTCCTCTTTTTCTTCTGACGGAGAGGGAGGCATAACCCGCTTCGAGCTCAGTAGGAGGCATCCTCCCGGTCCAATAATCATCAGGGAACCGAGATCTAGCCCTTCTTCGCCTCCTTCTTCCTCTCCTATTCCTGTTCCTGAGTCAATCCGGTCTACAGGTCCTAGTGGGGTCGCTTTAACGATCACTGCCGGGGACCTGAGGACCATTCGGGATATCTATGGCATCCCGGCTTCTGTCCAGCTTACGGTCCCTCGTCCGGGGGAACGGGTCACTTCTAGTGGCCCAGGCCGTCTTGCGTTCTATGAGGAGACCTTCTCCGGGGGTCTCCGGTTTTCCTTCCATCCTTTCTTTCTGTCAGTCCTAGATAATTATCATCTGTTCCCGGCGCAGCTGGTGCCAAATGCTATTAGGGTCATTTTCTCCTTTGTTGTGTTTTGTCACCTCCACGGGTTCGTAGCTCGATTTTCTTTGTTCAGGACTTTCTTTGCCCTAAAGCGCCACCCAACCGAGGATGGGTGGTGGTCCTTGTCTTCCCGTCTGAACGGCATCAGGTTTGAGCTTCTCTCTTCCATCAGGGGATGGAAGAGCAAGTTTTTCTTTGTTGAGGTCGAGGGGGTCGACTGGGTCTAGAGCGATCTGGATCAGTCCCCCAATCGAAATTCTTTGGTCGATGCGGCTAACCGGGATGATTACGAGCAGCTCCGCACCGCCCAGATTCCTCCCCTCGAGGTCCTATTGTTTGAGTAGAACCTTGCCGACTCCAGGGTCAACCCGACGGATGGGTTGGGTGAGTTCGACCTGAACCTTTTCTTTTCTTTTGTTCTTGCACCTCTTGCTTGTTTCTACCTGGCTCTAATTGCTATGTAATTTTATGCAGGTATGATCTTCTCCGAGAGTGATCTTCTGGCCATCACCAAGAAGAGGCCGCCGACTAGGCTAGTCGGGGAGCCTGCTTCCAGGCGGGTTCGGAGTGAAAGCGCATCTGCGGCCACTCCCATGGTGGTGATCAGTTTGAGCTCGACCACCCCAGCTGGTCCGAGTTCAGAGGTGCCACGCATTGCTCCCGTGCCGGTGGAGAGGGCAGCTTCCACGACGCCAAGGCCAGTCCAGCAGGCCCTCGTTGTAGAGCCCGAGGTGGTAGTTCGGGCGAGGGCTGCCGCTGCTGCCGCTATGCCCCGTGATCCTCCGAGTCCACCCGTTGCCACTGTCAGGTGGGAGAGACCTGGGCTGCGCCCAGCACCTCGATAGAGGTTCCACTTGCACCAACGCCGACCTCCCAGCCTGCCCCCCGAGATCCTTCAGCCATCGGTGCAAGGCCGCCAGCTCACGGAGAGAGCTGGAGGGAGGATGCACGGCGCCATCTTCCTTCCTTCAGGATGGGGTTGGAGAGCTCAGTACTTCGGAGCCTCGAGCTAGCCGAACGCATGATGGATTTCTCCATCCAGGCATGCGATCGGCAGGAGATGGCTGGGATGCGGGTGACCGATGTCATCTGCACCCTCTTCTCTTAACTGTACTCGGTAAGCTGCCTTTACTTCCCTTTCTCTTCTCTTTTCTCTTTCTCTTTTTTTTTTTTTTGCTGACTTCTTTTCATGGTGCAGATCGGTGCCGAGGCCCTATTCATCAAGGGCCACTACCAGAGCTGGGAGTGTCTCGAGCGGCAACAGGCCGCTGAGATCGAGTCTCTCAAAGCCGACCTGAAGGGGAAGGCCGGGGTGTACGGGGCGCTTTAGCAAAAGGTTAAGGACCTTGAGAGGGAGCTCGCCTATGCTGAGGGGCGAGCAAAGGGACTCCTGATGGCTCGCGACCTAGAGCGGAGTCGTTCAAAGAAGGCAATCGACAACCTCTCCGTCGTCGAGAAAAAGCTCAACTGGTACAGTGTCGAGGCCGACCTGCACAAGAAGACCGCCCAAGCTGCTCAGGCGGAACTGGCAGCTATGAAGGAGAAGCTTGCCACGACTGAGAAGGCGGCAGAGACAGCTGCCAACTCGGCGGAAACAACCAGGCTGGAGGTTGCCGAGTCGAAGAGGGTGGCCGCTGAGGCCACGAAAGGTGCTGAGGACGCTGTTGCTAGGTTCAAGGCCTCGAAGGACTTCATCGCTGAAATCCAGTAGATGGCATCGGATTCCTTTTATAAGGGATTTATGTACTTGCACGGCTAGGTCGAGGCGATTATTCCTGACAAGAATCGCAGTAGCCTCAAGTACCCTTCAGCCACGGAGGAGAAGGCTGATGAGGAGGTCATCGCGGGAGGCGCGGACTCAGAGCCTTCAACACCAGCCGAGGGTGATCCTACCGAAGTCGGGGCAGCCCAGCCGGGACTTTTGAGGGTGAGAGCTCTCGGCCTCAGGACCCACGGGGAGGCTAGCCAGGGCGGAGTGACCCTTTTATTTCTTGTACTCAGTCTGGGTCTCTCGGTATGTCGGGGGCTCAGAAGATACTTGTACTTTGTATTTGATCAATGAAGTGAAATCCGAGTTTCTTTATCATTTGTTCTCTTTGCCTTTTTTTTCTCTCTTTCATCTCCTCTCTTCTTCTCTCCCTTTTCTCTCTCTTCTTTTTTTGTATGGGGAGATCAGAGAGAAGGACTGCACCTTGCTTAGGGGGACAAGTTGTAATACTTGAGAGCTGCTGGGCTCGAAGGTGTTGTTGACCAAGGGCCATGCGGCTCGAAGGTCCCTTGGTCGGGAATCTGAACTCCGGTCTTGGGTTAGCATCCTGGAGCTGGGCTCGGGGACGTCGATTGCTGAGAGCTGCTTGGCTCGAAGTTCTCTTGGCTAGAGATCTGAGCTCCGGTCTTGAGGAGGGCGTCCTGGAGCTGGGCTCGGGGACGTTGATGACTGAGAGCTGCTTGGCTCAAAGTTCTCTTGGCCGACATCTGAGCTCCGGTCTTGAGAGGGGCGTCCTGGAGCTGGGCACGGGGACGTTGATGATTGAGAGTTGCTTGGCTCGAAGTTCTCTTAGCTGGAGATCTGAGCTTCGATCTTGAGAGGGGCATCCTGGAGCTGGGCTTGGGGACATTGATGACCGAGAGCTGCTTGGCTCGAAGTTCTCTTGGCCGGAGATCTGAGCTCCGTTCTTGGGAGGGGGGTCCTGGAGCTGGGCTCAGGGACGTCGATGACTGAGAGCTGCGTGGCTCAAAGTTCTCTTGGCCAGAGATCTGAGCTCCGGTCTTGAGAGGGGCATTCTAGAGCTGGGCTCGGGGACGTTGATGACTGAGAGCTGCTTGGATCGAAGTTCTCTTAGCCGGGGATCTGAGCTCCGGTCTTGAGAAGGGCATCCTGGAGCTGGGTTCGGGGACGTTGATGACTGAGAGCTGCTTGGCTCGAGTTCTCTTGGCCAGAGATCTGAGCTCTGGTCTTGAGAGGGGCATCCTGGAGCTGGGTTCGAGGACGTTAATGACTGAGAGCTGCTTGGCTTGAGTTTTCTTGGCCGGAGATCTGAGCTCCAGTCTTGAGAGGGGCGTCATGGAGCTGGGCTTGGAGACGTTGATGACTGAGAGCTGCTTCAATGATGCTATATTTCCTTCTTGTTCTCTCTTTCTTTCCTTCCACACTCTTCTTCTTTCTCATTTTTCTTTTAGTTGTCTGTTTTTGTTTTTTTGTTTTTTTGTTTTTTTTTTGGATTGGGGAGATCAGAGAAGAGGATGCTGGTTGTATCCCCATTTTGTTCTCTTTCTTTCCTTCCTCTCTCGTCTTCTTTTCGAGTGGGGAGATCAGAGAAGAGGGCTGCCGGGCTTCCCCCTTTGATCTCTTTCTTTCCTTCCCCTATCGTCTTCTTTTCGAGTGGGGAGATCAGAGAAGGGGGGTTACCGGTCTTGATTGCCTTGGAGCTAGGCTCGAGACCTTCTTGGATGTGGAGCTAGGCTCGGGCCCAGGGGGTTGCCTGAGATCTTGGCCCAGGTCTTTGGCAACTTGGAGCTAGGCTCGAGGCGTTAATGGGAGTTACGTGGCCCCATTATCTCTTGGCGTCTCGGAGCTGGGCTCGGAGATGTTTGAGATAGAGAGTTGCTTGGCTCGGAGTTCTCTTGTCTAGAGGTCTGAGCTCCGGTCTTGAGAGGGCATCCTGGAGCTGGGCTCGGGATGTTGATGACTTGAGCTGCTTGGCTCGAACATTCTCTGACGTCCTGGAGCTGGGCTTGGGGATGCTTGGAATTATGGAGCTACGTGGCTCGAACATTCTTTGACATCCTGGAGCTGGGCTTGGGATGCTTGGAATTGTGGAGCTATATGGCTCGAAACATTCTCTGACATCCTGGAGCTGGTCTCGGGGATGCTGGGAATTATAGAGCACTTTGCTCGACATCTTCGACATCCTGGAGCTGGGCTCGGGGATGCTTTTGATTGTGGAGCTACGTGGCTCAAACAGCTGTTGACATCCTGCAGCTGGGCTCCTGGGTCGCTGCAGTTTTTTCCATGGCAAGACATTCGGAACCCCTTGCAAGGAAAAAATCGTTACCATGATTGTTAGTAAGGGGACTTACCTTATTGGAGGCGTCTTTGTAGGCTACAGGCCTCCTCCCTCGGGGGAGCCTGATGCCATTGAACTCTTCGCGTAATACCCCCACGGTGGAGCTTCGACCGCCTCGGGGGCCTCCCCACGGTGATTCGCGACGCGTTGTCCCGACGTCCGCGGCAGCTTTATTTACCTTCCTTCCTTTCGCTTTTTCTTCTCCCCTTATGGAGGGAATGACTCTCGGGTGCCCCCGCCCCCCGAGCCTTCTTAGACGCACGCGCGACCCTCCAGGCGGTGATGTCCGCCGGTTTCGCGGTGAGGTAGCCATCGGTGGTTGAAGCCGATGGAAAAGTGGCAAGCACTTGGGGCTCCGCTCTAGGCCTGCCCCCTGCAAACCTTTGGAGGTGGGCCTCCTTGACGAGCTTCTCGATCTCTTCTTCATGGTTGCGACATTTTTTTTGATGCCATGGCTATGATCATGGTGGAGTGTGATACTCCAACTCACTGCAATGCGATCGTGAAGGGCTCCACCGGTGGTGGGCATTGTAGTCCGGTGGCTCGCCGGTCGAACCTCGCATGCTAATGAACTGGTGGAAGAATCCCACCATTTTGTGCTCGCGCTTCTCCAGGCACACTTTCGTTGTGTGCCTGATGGTTTCGTCAGTGGGTTCCCCGTCGAAAGGGACGGAGGAGGTGACGTCCTGGAGAGGCCTAGGGGAGATTGCCACTCTGCTGGCCTTTCTAGCTTGTGTCGTCACCGTTCTTTTTCCTCTTCCGCGATATATTGACTTGGGGAGTGATGAAGGACTTTGTCATGCCCGTCTTCCCCCCTTCCTGGCGCGCCAATCTGTTGCTACCAAGATCGTCGTGGCTCGTAGCTGCATCGGCGCCGGAGTATGCTCCTCCTGTCGCCCGCCGCTCTCGGTTCCGGGATCTCCTCGCTAGGTGCGGTTGCCTTGTCGCCCGGCGGTTCTCCGCTCCTGGACCTACGAGACAACGGTTAGAGACCCGGGCCGGAGTTTCCGGCGGGGCACTCCGATGATCAAGTCAGTGACGATCCAGGGGAACAGATCCTCTTGGTCGGGCCCCTCTTGATGGACTCCGCTCTAGGAGGAGTGTAAAATATGGGTGAAGGTGAAAACGTTGCCGGGGAAGAATGATAGCGGGGATAGAGGGATGCTCTTTCCTCCACCTCTCCTTGTATCCCTCGCTTTCCCCTCCACTATGATGGTAGTGGCGCTTCGCCCTCTTGGTCGGGCTTGCGCTTGTGCTTGTGGTGATGGTGGTGGTGCCGTCCCCTCTTGCTGGTGGGGGTTGCCCTTCTTCTTCTTTTTTTTTCTCTTCTCTGTCTCTTGAGTTGTTGTGTGTGTTACCTCTAGGTTTGCTGTGAACCAGGTTACCGTTCGGTGCTTGTCTCGGCATCCCCACCGAGCTGTCAGGCGCATGCAGCGGTGTCCCGAGGGACCTTTCCTTATTCATGATAGGGGGCGTTGTCAGGCGCCCCCACTCCTCTTTGTTGACTCATTCCGGGAATTTGGGGATGCTTCGAATGGCGGGCTGCCGCCCGCGGGATTCGAATCCCCGGATTCGTGTAACTGGCGGTCGTAGGTGGTCAGTACGGCCTGAAGTGCTTCAGTATAATCCTCGGGTGGCTCGCCGGTGTTCTAGGCTGGTGAAGACCTCGTCCAGACTGGGGTCGAGCTGAGATGGCATGACTCGCGCCGACCTCGACATTTGAAGCCTGCAAGGGTGCCTCGACGGAGGAGGGCGGAAGGCGGACCCAGTCCAGAGGGCGCGCGCGTCGGAGAGGCTCCACATCGGCGACGAGTGAGCTTGTGGCTGGACCTCGATCGCAGGGCACTAGCCTCCGAGGGTCTCGCTCTGGAGGGCGGAAGGCGGGGACCCGGTCCAGAGGGCGCGTGCTCGGAGAGGCTCCACATCGGTGGGTGAGCTCTTGGCTCGACCTCGGCCGCAGGGCACTAGCCTCCGAGGGTCTCGCTCTGGAGGGTGGAAGGCGCACTCGGTCCAGAGTGCGCGCTCGGAGAGGCTCCACATCGACGGGTGAGCTCTTGGCTTGATCTCGACCGCAGGGCACTAGCCTCCGATGGTCTCGCTCTGGAGGGCGGAAGGTGGACCCGGTCTAGAGGGCGCGCGCTCGGAGAGGCTCCACATCGGCGGGTGAGCTCTTGGCTCGACCTCGGCGCAGGGCACTAGCCTCCGAGGGTCTCGCTCTGGAGGGCGGAAGGCGGACCCAGTCCAGAGGGTGCACGCTCGGAAAGGCTCCACATCGGCGGGTGAGCTCTTGCCGACTCGACCACAACAGGGCACTTGCCTCCGAGGGTCTCGCTCTGGAGGGCGGAAGGCGAACCCGGTCTAAAGGGCGCGCGCTCGAAGAGGCTCCACATCGGGTGAGCTCTTGGCTCGACTTCGACCGCAGGGCACTAGCCTCCGAGGGTCTCGCTCTGGAGGGCGGAAGGCGGCTCTGACCTAGGCATCCCGGGCCCACGGGCACGGCCTGGCGGAGGACTGAGCTCGGCCTGCTGTTATGAAAGAGCTCAGCTCAGCTCGGTAGTGGGATACAGGCTGGAGAGTTGATGCAGCATCTTTTCTTGACGTGGCGGCCGCTGGTTCCCCCATGTCACGATCCCTCCACATCAACTACAATCGGTTGCCTACAAAAGAAGGCCATCCAAGATTGTTGCCATTAGAAACAGTTGAATCAGCAAAACATACATTGCATAATCATCATAGCCTCCATATACAAACCTTAAACCAATTTTGACATTGGTTACATAGCTTCTTTACTCTCCAAGCAAATACCTGATAAGAAAACAGGGCTTAACATATAGTTTGTTTCCAAAACTCAATATAATTTTTTTCCAAATCTTAGGTACCGACGGCACAGCCCATAAAAATTTGATGCCAATAATTCAAAGCCAACAATTGTATTTTTTAATTGTTCGCTTTGTATTTGCATTTTTAATTATGCTTCTCATGCCCTAGGTACTGACGGCACAGCCCATAAAAATTCAAAACCATCAACAATTATAATTTGTTTAAACTATATATATATATCTTTATAATATATATATCTTTCCTAGGGGCAACATGATGCTCACTCAACTGATCCCATCCCAAGCTTACTTGCAACTAATAATTGAAGTAGCGCAGTGGCATATAACGGGCTAGCGTTGGCCCATTGGTCACAAGTTTATTGCAATTGTGGGCCGGCCTGTGGGCTACACTCCATCGATCTTATTTATTTGTTGGCCCAAGCTGCAGTTAAACATCTCTTTGCTTATTGAAATTTCATAAATCCCATTGGCTTCTGGTGACACTTATTTTAATTAATAATAAGAAATATGGTTTGTGATTTTTTTTAATATTAAGCCATCTAGAAAAGGTTTGTATTAAGGTTCATCAATCTGACTTCTTTAGCTGAATCATTTATTAAAAATGGGACCTAATTCCATATTATATATTTTTATATAATATTAAAAATTGGTCCCCAAAATAGTACATTCAGGAAACAATTAGTTTTCCTTAATTAATTTTCTGATTTAATCAAACAAGCTTGAGAGTTTTTTTTAATATTTCTTTTATCTTTATCCTCTTTTAATAATTTTCTATATTACTTAATTAGGATCGATGCAACTTCAAGTCTGTTTCTTCTTGTAATTAATTTGTTATTAAGATATACAACAATTAATAAACTCAGAAATTAACCTGCTCCCACCAACTCCATAAGGGAACAAATAGTCCCTTAGTATTTCTTCGTGCAGAATGGCTCATGCAATAGAGATGAGTTATTATAATTTTTTAAATAACAAATCTGTCGTTAAACAGAAATAAGGATGATAGAGATCAGCTATTATAATTTTTTTAATAATAAATCTTTAGATCCTCCTGGAAGAGAGCAGCTGAGGATCAGTTTGGTTGTTTAGTTTTAAAATCTTTAGATCCTTCAAACTCAACAATTTCAATCAACAATCAATGAGATCCGTTATCAAGGAAAAATGAAAATGTATTGATGAATTAGCAGATCAATCAAATGGATTAGATGTTGTGAACCCATCATCACAAATTAGCACCTTCAACACAAACAGAAGCGATAATTTTCTAAAACAGTCCTGGGAGAAATAAAAATGGATTAGATGTTGGGAAAGGGGAAGCATACTGGACAATCGAAATATCTCCTATATGAAATCGGATATTCAAAACGAAACCCATCCCAAGTATTCAGTCCATCATTCCACATCAAATAGATGATAAAAGAAAACAATTGACAGCTCCATCACATTAAATTTGTACAATACCGTTAACAAATAGATGGACATCTATAACTGAAACGAGCTATGAGGACGAACTAAGGAAAAATCTAAGGAACAGAGAAGGAAAAATCTGAACCACGTGTGGTTGATCGTTTACCCGACAGCAGAAGAAGAGCACGGAACTTGGAAGGCCTTCTCGCTTTGTCGATAAAGTTTGCTGCCGCTTCTCGGTGGTGGTAATAGTGGTTGCCGCTGAAGGAAGGAAGATGCGTGGATGGGGTTGCTTGCATGGAAGGGAGGGGAAGGGTGGGGGTGAATTTGTAGAGGCGCCACGCCCCCCGATGACGACAAAAGAGCTCGCTTTGTCGAAGCACCCCGTGCCCCTGAGGTCTAAAAGGAGGAGGCCGAGAGAGGGAGGAAGAAGAAAGGAGGGAGCTGGGGCGGCGGTCGAATCGATTGAAAATGAAACTAGGGCTCGGTTGTGGATTATGGAATTTTTTCGATGCTTTTACAAATCCGACGACGTTTTTAAGTGTCGATAAAAGTTCATTTTGCCGACGCTTAAAAGCGTCGGCAGGTTGAGGATGATGCCGACGTTTTTCAAAAGTGTCGACGGATTCCAGGATGGCGAAAGTGTCGGCGGATTCCAGGATAGCGATGCTTATAAGCATCGGTAAAGGTCCGGTAATTACCGATGCTTAAAAGCGTCGACGGGTTTCGCAGTATGCTGACGTTTTCTAAAAGTGTCGGCGGGTTCCTGAGTATTCTCGATACTTTTCAGAAGCATCGGGAGAAAAAGACGCTGTTTATCTTTTTCTGTAGTGAAGTTTTGAGTTGAGTAACGGGCCTTTCTAGTGCTAATTAACGATGTGAAACAACAATATTCTTATAGGTGACTTGATAGGCCTTTCTTTGGTTTTTTCTTTTTTTATCAAAGGTCTCATGTATGTAGAAATACCTTGTGATGTATGAGTTGAAAACTAACCTGAGTTAATTATAACTACCGGGATAAATCTCAGAGGATAAATTGCCCATGACGAAGTTTTTGTAGGGCTTGTAATTTGTAAAACATATCTAGCAATAATGCATTGGTTTTTTCCTCCAGCGTACTCATGCAACTATATATTAGACTGTAGGGATTTACGTGGTGCTCGCAAGCTTTAGTGAACTTGAAGATTATGGCAGGGATGCTGGAGGCGATCCCTGAGGCTTGGTGTGTCCCAAGCGGGTCCTGGATGTATTCCAGGGGTTTCCTGGAGGTGTTCCAGGGATACTCTGAGTCTGAGATTGAGAGAACCAATGAGACATGGTGTACATGGGTTCGGGCATAGGTTTTCTAGAATGACTCAGAGGGAGAGAGTTTTTTAGGGCTAGGTCGGTTGTGACCTAGGGTTATATCTTTATGTGTATATAAAGAACGACGGAATGTCGGGAAATAAGAAGAATAGACGCGATCCCTTTTCTCTTTCAGGAAAATCCTAGTCTTCTCTTCTTCCTGGTTCTTTCTCGTGTGTGGAGCCCCATGGGGACTCGCCTCCGCGACAGGAGTAGATGGCGTGCCCCATCTTTTCCCTGGTGATGTGTTCCATTTCTGCCATGGTGGCATCAAGGAGGATCCTGGGCATTTCGTGGAGCGGGCATGCTCCAACAATTGGTATCAGAGCAACCTTGATGCGGTGGCGTGAAGGATGTAGGGAAGAGGATGTCACGAGAATGGTGAAGATCTCGAGATGCCGATCTGGAGGTGAGGGCCTGTTGTCCTTCCTGGTAATAGAGATGGAGAAGGAGCAGATCCGGCGTTGATCTGGGCGATGCACGGTGCAGCACGTTGCAGGACGCGGTACAGGATGTCGGTCGCAGGACAGCGGCGCAAGGGCGATACAGGCCGACTCGGGCGAGAAGGTGCAAGGCATCGTGCATGGTCGCAGGCCCGGAGTAGGGTCGTGGGTGCGGACGTGGTGCAGAGCAGCGCAGAGGCATTGCAGCGAGATCGCCGGTGCGGGAGCAGCGCGGGGCGGCGCCAGGCGCGGCGCAGGGCGCGGGCTCGTAGTGGGGGGAGCAGACTCGGGCACGGGCGCAGAGCAAGGCTCGACCGCAGCATCGTAGGAGCGGTGCTGCCGGTCGCGTGCATTGGCTCGGCCGCAGCATCGCGGGAGTGTCACGGGCCGGCTTGGGCGTCGGATGGGTGCGCGGCCGGTCGCCGTGGCTCGGCATCGTCGCGGGTGGTCACCGGAGGCGACGACGGTGGCCGGGGGGCGACGGCATGGCCGGGAGAGGCTGCGGTCCTCGATTCCCTGTCATGGACCGGCAGCCATGGCAGCCCTAGACTGGCTTGGCGCGCGTGGACCGGCAGGCTAGTTCATGGTGAACCGGCCAATCAAGGATTTCAAGTCACTCTCTACTCTGAAAATCGTGCTGATTGGATTTCGACGATTCTAGGCTCAATTGAACTCTGATTTGAGCTCTGCCTGCGCTGTTGGACTCCATGTTTCGAGCTCTTCATGTTGAGATAGGTTGGATCCACTAATGGAGTCAGTTCACAGGATATGTGGAGATCGTGGTGCAGCGGCCATGTGTGCGGGTAGCACGTGCAGGATGGTTCCATCTTCGGTACTCCTAGGCGGATAGAGATTCATGGTGTTGGGAGCAGTGTGGAGGTTGCTGGTTGAGCGGATCTCGTCGAGGATGATGGATCCTGTGGTGCAGGAGCTCGCGATGGTGGTGCAGAGCTGCGGGTCCCGTGCTGGGGAGCATTGACAGGTCGAGTGATCTGTGGTTCAGCACAGGTGGAGCAACACGCACCGGAGATCTTTCATAGCATGAGTGGTAGCTCCATTGGTAGTGGACCAGGTTCTTGGTCACTGTGGAGAGGAGCGATCGATAGTATTCCAGCTACCTTGATCGTGATGGAGCTGGACGTGGGTGGTATCCCGCATGGTTGGAGGTCATTCTCGGGAGATAGATATCTCAGGGAGACCGGAGTACATCAACAGGAACGGTACCAGAGGCAGCTCAAGGAGACAGGGGACAGTCTCAGGGAGCGTCGAAGGTATCGGGCAGTCGGGAGTGTCTTGATATAGCGGCTTTTGCCTAGGGACATAGACTGGAGCTGATGGGGCTGACAGCTCAGGGAGACTAGGGATAGGTCTCAGGGAGCGCCAGGGATATCATGCAGCCGGAGAGACAGGTTGGGACATGATGGAGTAGCCCCCCGTGGAGTTGGTTGCTGTTTTCAGTCAGTGGGTTAGAGGATTAGGGGATGAGCTCCCTGGGTTTTTCGGAGGTTACTGCGGGTATGGCATATTACCAAACGTTCTCGATGGGTCCCACTTGTTGGAAAATGTGTCCCAAAGCCAATTGTCTACTATAGACAGTTTTACTTTGATGTAATTGTATATGATTATATATTGAATAAAATATTTATTTCTGGCAGTTCATACTATTTCATCTTTCTGTAGGAGTTCTTGAGTGATGATGTCCTTAGGACTATTGTATTGATATAAAGAGGATATATCATATAGTCCTAATTGTTCGCGATCAAATGATACACTTATTTCAGACGATAGTATATCAAGTATAGGTCGTTGTGTGCCATAGTCGTGGTTGTCCTCTTAACCAAGGAGTGTGGAGACACTGGTATGGCATGTAAATTGTTTGTTATATTTCATCGAACGTGACCCGTCTGTACTTTTTCTGCCTATATTTTTGATATGGACGTAGTTATCCCTCAATATGAGATCGTCATGGTAGCTTGCGACAACTTACTGTACTTTGGTGCTGGACTATCTGATTTCTAATCCAGGGATGGTAGGTTCTGGGTGCATTAAGTACTCATGTACAGTGATCGGATCAAGATGGGATTGACCCCTCCAAAGTGTTTGGAGCAGATATCTTACTGTGTTTCAATTTAGCAAAACCTTGACCAGGGTAGTCTCTGTAAAGTATTACAGGACTTGTTAGGTTTAACACATTATTGATGGACTTTATGGGTGGGCAGTTTAACCCCAATCTTCCTGAGCATTGAGATCAAAGGATTAATTACAGGTTTCCGTATCTCTTGTGTGATGATTGTTGCTCTGCAACTTCGACCTATCCGACGTCGGGTGTTATTGCTAGATGGCGACTTTGACTGGTATTGAAAATGTTCCAGTGCTACCGGCTTAGTGTTCGACCTATGGGGTCACACACCATAGGGGTTTCTACTTGATCTAGTGATTGGAGAATGATTGGGAATCGTTGTGGACTCACCGGAAAAGTATTTTTCCTTATCCTAGTGTCGACACTTGATATTCTTGAAAGTGTCGACACTTGTGTAGGTGTCGATACTTGTTGATTTTACAAGTGTAGACACTCGATGTCACAAAAGGTTATGACATAAAATTTTTCACTAAAAGTTGGTGATGCATGGAGGTGAATTAAGTAATGTGATTACTTGATAGCCCAATTTGATTGAGCTATAAAATCTGGAACGAATCAAATGGATTTGGTTCAAAATCGGTTTGGTCCAATTGGGTTGAACCCAATGTATGCACACTTGACCCAATTGATTTCAGTTATGAACTGAAATTAATGAGACATTAATCTGAATTTAAATAGGTTTAATTCAGTTTTTGGGGAGTTATATAACTCCAATGACCAAACTTTCCATGACCACTCATAACCCCTCCATAACCCCCATAACTCCCCACCTCTCACTCTCTCCCTCTCCCTCTCTCATGATAGGCTGAAATGAGGAGGAGAAATGGAGAATAATCTAATACAGCAAAAAAAATTGAAAAAAAACAAAAAACAAAAGAAAGGGAAGAAAAAGAAGGTTTAGGTTTTTGTATGGGTGTGAAGACTTTGGAAAGAGTGTGCATATTTGTACTTAGTGATCTAGGTCTAGGGATTAAGTGTTGGGATGGTTTTAACATCTCATCTCCACCTCTTGAGTTTCTTCATTCATTCAGAGAGTCCGCATCGAAAGAAAAAAGGAGTCCCGATCAAATCGTTCCACAACAAGCTAGCACTTGGAGTGGAAGTGGATCTTGAAAGAGCTCCGGTGTGAACCACCTATAGAGGCCGGATACATGTGCAGCTAAGCAGAGTTCTTCTACCTCCTCCTGGATCTTCCACAGCGGAGAGCGTCTCCACTTGATACGAGGTATGGTTTATATATATAGAGATATGTTTATTTGAAATGTTCATAGCATGAGTTCATGATTTCATAGTTTATATTACTCATTCTGCAAGATCCGGCTAAGTAGCATAGAAAAGTTCTAAAAGCATACTTAGATTAAATGTAGTCTTCTTTATTACGCTTCCGCTGTATATTATTTTGAAAAAATTTTAAAATAGAAAGCATGCTTGCTACGTTTTTCCTTTCATTGGTATCAGAGCCACAGGTTGCTCTAGCATGAATGTTAAGTATAAATATTATGAAATCAGTTTAATTTCATACGAGTACTTGGATTGAGTGCCATTGTGAAGGACTCGTGAAGAAGAAAAAGAAAAGAAAAGTAAAGATTAAAATGTTTTGATCTTTATTATGTTCTAAATTTAAAGTCATAAAATGTTTTAGAAATGTTCTAAAGTTAGTTTATGATTGTTATGTAAATAGTTTAACATAAAATCAAGTTTAGAAAAGATAAAGTTTGGGTTTCTGTATTTCTGTGCTCGGGTTGGATCAAGTGTCGACACTTGGTTTACCTAGTGTCGATACTTGGGTGTCTATGTGTCGACACTTGGGCTTCTAGGGTGTCGACTTACGAACAAAAACACAGAATTGGTTCATTATTTTTCACTGTGTGTCGACCCGTCTCAGAGTAGTGTCGATACCTTGGTGTCGACACTTGCTGCTGAAGTGTCGACACTTCATAGTGAACAGAATTCAAAAGTTGGGTTTTCTTGTAAAAATGTTTTACAAAGTTTATTAAATGTTTCAATCTGATGTATGACTACTTAATTATGAATTAAGTAAATCTAAGTGACTAAATGATCTAGGTATACGATTCAAGGATCTAAGTCATATTCATAACTTTAGATTAAATGGGTTAGCTTGAATTAGGTCCTAATTGGGTTAGGTCCTAAGTTTAGATGAATTGGACTTAATAGAGAATTAACTTAATCAAATGTTGAGTTAAGGTTCTTCTCCAGTATCTATCTAATAGTTAGATTGATTGGTCCATATATCTAAATGGACTTAATCTTGGCTTCGTGGTAGGACCTGATTCCTTAGGCTAGCCTAATCGAAATTGGTGAACCAATTGGTGTCTAAGGTAAGTATGGTAATTGATCTATGATTTTTGGAGCTACCTCTTTCCTGGCCAATGATATTGGTGTCTAAGGAAAGATGGTTAATGGCTTAACCCATAACCTTGATCTCACTTACCTGGCCAATGTGGTCAACCAGATTTGATTAGTTAGCTCATTGATTTGAGTTAGCCCATGCCAACAAGGTTAATCAGCTTGACTGATTTAGGTGCCCATGGATTTTGTGGTTCATGTAACCCTTTCATTAACATATGAAGTTAGTGGAAGATAATCCATGATTTATCATTTCTCTTTGTCACAACATGTATAAAACCTCTAAATTATTAGGTCCTTAAAAAGATGGAAATTATATGATAATTTTTTGTCTTAGCCTTCCATTAAGGTGTTTGGTAATGAGTCCAGTAGTGGGGTGATCATCGGCAGATCCACAGATCGGGTGGTCATCATGCTATTGGAAAAGCCATTCATTATATGATGGTATAGTGCAACTTTCTTAACAGGTGGTCAGGTTAGCCGGCCAAAGTCGGGCTTGATCATTTGTTAGCTAGAAGCATTAAGATCAGTCATGTTAATGGTTGGACCTAATCGGACCTTCTTTAGCAGGTAGCCCAAAGGCTGATTGAAGTGTTCCTGGGGCAAAATAAATTACTAGGAGTTGTTTGGAGAAACAACTGGTTATGAACCTACCTTTAGATGAGCATGGGTTGGCCGACCAAAGTCGGGCTCATGTATTGTCTATTGGATTCTGGTACCCACTAAGGGATAAGTGTTATTCTTCGGATTGGAGGTAGAGGCTACTAGTCTGAATAAAATAATGGGAGGAACTTTTAGACAAAGTCCATGTCTTTAAGTTTTAAATAATTCATATACTAAATAGTCTTGGTTTTCTCCTTTTCAGATAATGTCTACTAATCTGTCGCTCCGGTCATTATTAGATAATGACAAGCTCATGGGACCCAACTTCGATAGCTGGTATCGAAGACTGAGAATCGTTCTCGAGCACGAGCGGATCCTTTATGTATTAATGGATCCGGCACCTGAGGAGCCAGCCCCTCCGCACATACTGCAGTCAGGGATGCTTATCAAAAGTAGGTCTCTAACTGTACTACGGTGCGGTGCATTATTTGGCGGCTATGAACGACGAGTTCAGTCGCAGATTCGAGGAGGCCCAGCCGTAGGAAATCCTTTAAAAGTTGAAGAAATCTTTTGGTGCCCCATACGACATTGAAAGGTACAGGGTTTTCTCTACCATCTTCAACACTCGAATGACTGAGGGGTCCTCGGTCACTGATCATGTATTGTACATGATCGAGTGCCTGGCCAAACTCGGATATCTTTTCCATGAGCAGCTTGGAAGGATGCGATTTTGAATTCTTTGCCTCCCTCTTACTTACCTTTTCTAGATCACTATAGATTGACAAGGCCTATAGTCAACTACCATGGTTGTTGGGGTTGCTGCAGACTTATGAAAAGGATCACCAGCTCCAAAAGAGCTTGGTGAATTTAGTGGGAGGCAGTGCGGCAAGGCGTCGTCCCTTTAAGAAAGGGAAAAAATAAGAATAAAAGTAAAATGGTGTAAAGTGCTGGGCCCAGTCAGGCTAAGAAGAGCTGATCAGAGTCAGGCATAATGCTTCTACTGCAAGAAGCCGGGTTTGGGAAGAGAATTGTTCTGCTTACCTAGCTACACTTGACCCGAACAGGCCAAAGAAGAAGAAGCAGCAAAAAGTTGCTGGACAAGGTATTTATATGATAAATCCTTGTTTTTTCTATTTGTGATACTACTAACTGGGTATTGGATACTGGTAGTCCTTACCACATTTGCAATACGTTGCAGGGACTACAAGTTAGTAGAAGATTCGAGAATGGCGAGAGATTTCTGAACGTGGGGAATGGAAGTCAAGCTCCAGTCCTGGCATTAGGAATTGTCAATCTGTTTTTCGAGTTTTGTAAAGTTGTTTTAGTGATTGTCATTATTATCCATCATTGCTTGTAAATATCATCTTTGTAGGCCAGTTGGTTAGTAATGGTTATGAACTATTAATCAAGAGTGATTTTTGCAAAGTCATTATGAATGATATTGTAGTTATGACTGGACATATTAAGAATGGCATTTATGTTTTATCACAGCTTGTTAGTGTAATGTATATTTCATGCAAACGCCCTAGATTAGATAATGTCAGTGATACTTATCTCTGGCACTGTAGGCTAGGTCATATAAACAATAATAGAATCAACATGTTAGTGGGAGGTCTCTTAAACGTTAGTGATTGTGAATCACTGCCGATCTATGAATCTTGTTTACTTGGTAAAATGACCAAGTCACCTTTTACTGGAAAAGGTGTACGAGCCGATGACATTTTGTGTCTAGTACATACTGATGTATGTGGACCAATGAATGTCGATACCAAGGATGGGTATAAATATTTCATTATATTTATAGACGACCTTTCAAGGTACGGTTATGTCTTTTTGATGAGACATAAGTCTGAATCGTTTAAAATGTTCAAACGATATCGTAATGAAGTTGAAAAATAAACCAGAAAGCTTATTAAAACCCTTTGATCAGATCGAGATGGTGAATATCTTTCTGGGAGTTTCTGACTTATCTTGAAGAGAATGGGATTCTCTCTCAATGGACACCTCCTGGGATGCCCTAGTTAAATGTTGTGTCTGAAAGGAGGAATCAGACTCTGTTGGACATGGTCGATCCATGATGGGGTTAGAACTCTGTCAACTTTCTTTTGGGGGTATGCTTTGGAGTCAGCATGCTATCTTCTAAATAGAGTTCGAGTAAGTCTGTTAACAAAACTCCATATGAGATATGGAATGGGCGTAAGCGACTCTTTCACACCTTCAGGTTTGGGGGTGTCCGGCTTATTTCAAGCGTTTGGAGATAGATAAACTTGGACCTAGCTGACCTAGGTCTGACAAGTGCCTCTTTGTTGGGTATCCTAAAGAGTCTAAGGATTATTTCTTCTATATGCCTGAGGAACAAAGTTGTTCATCAGTCTTAGAGCTACCTTTTTGGAAAGGGAGTACCTTACTGAAGGTGCTCAAGCTGCCAAGGTTGAGCTTACTGAAGTTCAACAAATAGAATAACCAAATCACTCAAGGACTACTACAGAACCCGTTATGATAAGATCAAACCCTGAGCCTATTGACCGGTCATTAAGGAGATCTGGTAGAGTACCACGTCAACCGGACAGATACTACGATTTTCTGGTCCGGGACGGTGATCCCGTTGAGCTCGATGAGAACAACAAGGATCCGATTACCTATATGGATGCGATGCAGAGGTCTGATTCTAAGTTGTGGCTGGGAGCCATGAAATCCAAAATGGAGTCCATGGAAATCAACAAAGTATGGACTTTGGTTGATCCACCTGAAGGGGTAAAACCCATTGGGTGAAAATGGGTCTTCAAAAGGAAACGAGGCGCAGATGGGCAGGTAGAGACCTATAAAGCCCATTTGGTTGCCAAGGATATCGTCAGCGTTATGATATTGACTATGACGAGACGTTTCTCCTGTGGCAATGCTCAAGTCCATTCGGATTATGCTTGCCTTAGCTGCATATCTGGACTATGAAATCTGGCAAATGGATGTCTGAACAGCTTTCCTAAATGGTGAGCTAGATGAGGAGGTGTATATGATATAACCTGAAGGGTTCACATCCACAGATGAATCTAAGGTTGTAAGCTTAGTAGGTCCATCTATGGATTAAAGCAGGCATCTCGGAGTTGGAACATGCATTTTGATATGTATTAAGACGTATGATTTTGTTAGGAATAAAGAAGAACAAAGAAGAACCCTGCATATATAAGTGGGCAAATGATTCTGTAGTTGTATTTCTTGTACTGTATATGGATAACATTCTCTTAATCGGGAATGACATCCCTGCATTACAGGAAATAGAGGTCTGGTTGTCGTCCTAATTTTCTATGAAAGACTTGGGTGAAGCTTCTTTCATACTAGGTATGAAGATCTATAAGGATAGATCAAGGAAGCTTCTGGGTTTGTCCCAGTCTACGTACATTGATACCGTGCTGAAAAGGTTTAGCATGAAGAATTTCAAGAAAGGCTATCTTTCGATAGGCCATGAAATTTCTCTTTTCAAGAAGGATTGTCCGACAACTCCTAAGGAAAGAGGGCGTATGAGTAGGATTCCTCATGCTTCGGCAGTAGGGTCCATCATATACGCTATGACATGTACTAGACCAGACATGGCATACTCATTAGGAGTAGTGAGTCGATACCCCAGTCTGACCCAGGTGAAGCACACTAGAAGGTTGTAAAGACCATCCTGAAGTATTTGCGAAATACCAAGGACCAGTGGCTTCTTTTTGGAGGACCTGACTTGAAACTTGTGGGGTATACTGACTCCAGTTTCCAGTTAGATAGGGATGATAGCAAGAGTATGTCTGGCTTTGTTTTTACCCTGAATGGTGGAGCTATCTGCTGGAAGAGTTCCAAGCAGCACACTGTAGCAGACTCTGTATGCGAAGCGGAATATATTGCAGCATCTGATGCAGCAAAGGAAGCTGTTTGGTTGCGAAAATTTCTTGGTGTTGGGAGTGGCACCTTCCCTGGATGGTCCTGTTCTAGTGTACTGTGACAGCACTGGAGCCATTTTCTCAAGCCAAAGAGCCGAAGTCCCATCAGCGTACCAAGCATATTCTGCGCCGGTTTCACCTTGTGTGAGAAATCGTGGAGCGAGGTGACTCGACCTTCTGAAGATCGACGGAAAGGAGAACCTGGCTAACCCCTTCACTAAAGCCATTGGAATTCAAGAACTCGATGATTGTAAATGGAAGATGGGTATACGATATTGTTTTGATTGGCTTTAGTTTAAGTGGGAGTTGTTGGAAATGTGTCCTAAAGCCAATTGTCTACTGTAGATAGTTGTACATTTGATTTAATTGTATATGAATTATATTATCAAATAAAATATTTATTCTGGCAGTTCATCACTATTTCATCTTTCTGTAATGGGTTCTTGAGTGATGAAGTCCTTAGGATTATTTGTATATAATATAGAGAGGATATATCATATAGTCCTAAAATTGTTCGCGACCAAATGATACACTTATTTCAGGACAATAGTATATCAAGTATAGGTCGTTGTGTGCCATAGTCGTTGGTTGTCCTCTTAACCAAGGAGT
Organism: Areca catechu; assembly: GCA_021397845.1. NCBI lineage: Eukaryota > Viridiplantae > Streptophyta > Magnoliopsida > Arecales > Arecaceae > Areca > Areca catechu. The sequence continues at coordinate 10,457,098 of CM038052.1, forward strand.
GTGGAGACATTGTATGGCATGTAGATGTTGTGTTTGATATTTCATCGAACATGACCCGTCTGTACTTTTTCTGCCTAGAGTTTTTGATATGGACATAGTTATCCCTCAGACATGAGATCGTCATGGTAGCTTGCGAGCAACTCACTGTACTTTGGTGCTGGACTATCTGGATTTATAATCCAGGGATGGAAGGTTTCTAGGTGCAGTTAAGTACTCGTGTAGCAGTGATCGGATCAAGATGGGATTGACCCCTCCAAAGTGTTTGAAGCAGATATCTTATCGTGTTTCAATTTAGCAAAACCTTGGCAAAGGTAGTCTCTGTAAAGTGTTACAGGACTTATGAGGTTGAGACACATTTTTGATGGACTTTATGGGTTGGGCAGTTTAACCTTAAGTCTTCCTGAGAGCATTGAGATCAAAGGGATTAATTAAAGGGTTTCCGTATCTTCTGGTTCTTGATTGTTGCTCTGCAACTTCGACCTATCCGGACGTCGGGTGTCATTGCTAGATGGCAACTTTGATCGGTATTGAAAATGTTTCAGTGCTACCGACTTAGTGTTCGAACCTATGGGGTCACACACCATAGGGGTTTCTACTTGATTTAGTGATCGGAGAACGATTGGAAATCGTTCATGGACTCACAAAGGAAAAGTGTTTTTTCTTATCCTAGTGTCGACACTTGATATTCTTGAAAGTGTCGATACTTGTGTAGGTGTCGACACTTGTTGATTTTGTAAGTGTAGACACTTGATGTCACAAAAGGTTGTTGTTGTCGCTCTCGCCGCCGCGCCCGTGCTACGGATCAGCTGATCCTTCCTGACCGCCTGGCGAGGCAGCCTCCCTTCCCGCGGAGAACCTGCAACAAAGGGGTTAGAGGACCCTGGCCGGGGATCTCGGCGAGGGAGCTCCGACGGTCAAGTCAGTAGACGACGAGAAGGAACAGACTCTCCAGACGGACCCTCGAAAGGATTCCAGACTTAGAGAGTTAACTGGTGAAGGAAACGCTCTGGGGACCAGAATCTCGGCTGGGCCTCCTTGCCGAGCTCACACTCAGTGTTCCCCTCTCGGGATCTCTGGTTCTCTCTCGGAGCAAGGCCTTTCGCCGGCACTTCCTCCCTGTCCCCAGGCTAATTGGCTTACCTCGTCGTCCCCAGATCCTTCCTCTTTATCTCCTTTCGTCGTGTGCTTGTCCTCTTTTCTCCTCGGAAACTCCCCTCCCCCGTCCTCTTCTCTTTTCCCTTTTCGGTGAAGGAGGCCAGGCGGCTTTCCGACCTCGTCCGCCGGGCCCAGCAGGGAAAAGGCAAAGACAGAAGAGAAAGAGGGGAGGGCGGCGCTGGCAGGGCGGCCGGTCATGCCTCGGGCTTAGTGAGAGCGCTCTCTTCCCCAAGCGTGGGCGCCACCATCTATGGGGCCTGTCCCGTCAGGATCGGGTCCCTCGGCCGCGGGACCTGTCGGCCGATGCAAGTGATGTTCCGCGTGCCGCCACCCTCCGTACGGGACGCCATCTGGGATTCGTACGACCCGAGGGATGGCCTCGGGACCCGTCTCTCTCTCCCCGGGGCCCTCTCTGTACGAGCGGTCTGACTTCGGCTGAGTTGGACCCGTCTCCGGGGGCCAACTGGCGAGGGGCAAGGGATCGGCCGACCTCGGCTTAGGTGGACCCCTCCTGGGTGGACACCTGGCGAGGTGGCAGGAGGTCACCTGGCTTCGGCCGAGGTGGGCCCGTCTCCGGGTGGCCACCTGGCGAAGGGCGAAGGATCAGCCGACCTCGGCTTAGGTGGCCCCTCCTGGGTGGACACCTGGCGAGGTGGCAGGAGGTCGCCTGGCTTCGGCCGAGGTGGGCCCGTCTCCGGGTGGCCACCTGGCGAAGGGCGAAGGATCAGCCGACCTCGGCTTAGGTGGACCCCTCCTGGGTGGACACCTGGCGAGGTGGCAGGAGGTCGCCTGGCTCCGGCCGAGGTGGACCCGTCTCCGGCCGAGGTGGACCCGTCTCCGGGTGGCCACCTGGCGAAGGGCGAAGGACCGACCGACCTCGGCTTAGGTGGACCCCTCCTGGGTGGACACCTGGCGAGGTGGCAGGAGGTCGCCTGGCTCTGGCCGAGGTGGACCCGTCTCCGGGTGGCCACCTGGCGAAGGGCGAAGGACCACCGACCTCGGCTTAGGTGGACCCCTCCTGGGTGGACACCTGGCGAGGTGGCAGGAGGTCGCCTGGCTCTGGCCGAGGTGGACCCGTCTCCGGGTGGCCACCTGGCGAAGGACGAAGGATCGGCCGACCTCGGCTTAGGTGGACCCCTCCTGGGTGGACACCTGGCGAGGCGGCAGGGGGTCACCCGACCTCGGCCGACCTCACTTAGGCGGACCCCTCCGGGCCCGGGCGCCAATGAGGTGGTAGAGGAACTCCGAGCCGAGCTCGACCTCGGCGAGGGCGGTTTGCCTTAGACAGTCGTCGGACGGGTAGTCTTGCCAATCCTGGCTTTGAGGATGTGGCGCTGACTTGGCCGGGGAAACATACACGTGGCTCGCTCGTATTCGGTGATACCTGAGCGTGGCCACGTCACTGTCACGGCTGTAACAGTTGCCCCCCAGCCCGTCTTTCCGTCGGGCATCGTAGAACGGAACGTCGGGATTAAATGCGGACATGACGTGGAGAGGCGAAGATCTTGCATCATAATTGCCACGATCCTCGGCACCGTGGCTCGATGCGGCTGAAGACCTATGGGGAGCCGTCACGCGTCGCCCACTTGCCCGTAATTAATGCGTCGCTTCGAGGCAGAGGCCGTTACTCTGCTATCGAGGCGTCGGTGTCGGGTGTGCGCCCACGTGACGATCATCCAGTGGCCTGAGACGGAATGACGGGTACGGCCGCTGTCGGCTGAGTTTGAAAGGGAGGGGACTTTCAAGAACGAGGCCTTTTTCCTTGCTTCGTGGGCGGTTTGCTGCAGGCTAACAACTCCTGTTGCTCGCGCTCGTCTGGCGTATTTTCGGTGAGTGCCTCCTCTTCTCCTCTAGCCCCCTCCTTCTCTCTCGTTTCTTTTCTGATCTTTTGTCCTTTCCCTTTCTATGGCGCGCCGTCGACGCCATGTCTCTTCCAATCCACGAGGCCTTCCATCCCCCGGTCCGAGGACTCCATCTTCTTCCTCCTCAGATGAGGAGACAATCCCTGAGGGGTCCCCGCGTCTGCAAAACCAGGCTATCACCATTTGTATCCCATTGGGATCCTGTCCCCCCTCCTTTCCTAAGCAAAAGTCATAGGTTCTCCCTACCTCTGGCGTGCCAATCTGTTGCCCCCTCCACCGCCCCGCCCCAGTGCTACGGATCAGCCGATCCTTCCTGACCGCCTGGCAGGCAGCCTCCCTCCCGCGGAGAACCTGCAACAAGGGGTTAGAGGACCCTGGCCGGATCCCGGTGAGGGAGCTCCGACGGTCAAGTCAGTAGACGACGAGAAGGAACAGACTCTCCAGACGGACCCTCGAAAGGATTCCAGACTTAGAGAGTTAACTGGTGAAGAAACGCTCTGGGGACCAGAATCTCGACTGGGCCTCCTTCCTTCCGAGCTCACCTCAGTGTTTCCCCTTCGGGATCTCTGGTTTCTTCTCTCGGAGCAAGCCTTTCGCCGGTACTTCCCCTCCCTGTCCCCAGGCTATTGGCTTACCTCGTCGTCCAGATTCCTTCCTCTTTATCTCCTTTCGTCGTGTGCTTGTCCTCTTTTCTCCTCGGAAACTCTCCTCCCCCGTCCTCTTCCTCTTTTCTCCCTTTTCGTGAAGGAGGCCAGGCGGCTTTCCGACCTCGCCGCCGGGCCCAGCAGGAAAAGGCAAAGACAGAAGAAAAGAGGGAGGGCGGCGCTGGCAGGACGCCGGTCAGGCCTCGGGCTTAGTGAGAGCGCTCTCTTCCCCAAGCGTGGGCGCCACCCATCTATGGGGCCTGTCCCGTCAGGATCGGGTCCCTCGGTCGCGGGACCTGTCGGGCCGATGCAAGTGATGTTCTGCGTGCCGCCGCCCTCCGTACGGACACCGTCTGGGATTCGTACGGCCCGAGGGATGGCCTCGGGCCCGTCTCTCTCTCTCCGGGGCCCTCTCCGTACGAGCGGTCTGACCTCGGCTGAGTTGGACCCGTCTCCGGGGGCCAACTGGCGAGGGCGAGGGATCGGCCGACCTCGACTTAGGTGGACCCTTCCTGGGTGGACACCTGGCGAGGTGGCAGGAGGTCGCCTGGCTTCGGCCGAGGTGGGCTCGTCTCCGGGTGGCCACCTGGCGAAGGGCGAAGGATCAGCCGACCTCGGCTTAAGTGGACCCCTCCTGGGTGGACACCTGGCGAGGTGGCAGGAGGTCGCATGGCTTCGGCCGAGGTGGGCCCGTCTCCGGTGGCCACCTGGCGAAGGATCAGCCGACCTCGACTTAGATGGACCCTCCTGTGGTGGACACCTGGCGAGGTGGCAGGAGGTCGCCTGGCTCCGGTCGAGGTGGACCCGTCTCCGGGTGGCCACCTAGCGAAGGGCGAAGGACCGATCGACCTCGGCTTAGGTGGACCCCTCCTGGGTGGACACCTGCGAGGTGGCAGGAGGTCGCCTGGCTCTGGCCGAGATGGACCCGTCTCCGGGTGGCCACCTGGCGAAGGGCGAAGGACCGGCCGACCTCGGCTTAGGTGGACCCCTCCTGGGTGGACACCTGGCGAGGTGGCAGGAGGTCGCCTGGCTCTGGCCGAGGTGGACCCGTCTCCGGGTGGCCACCTGGCGAAGGGCGAAGGATCGGCCGACCTCGGCTTAGGTGGACCCCTCCTGGGTGGACACCTGGCGAGGCAGCAGGGGGTCACCCGACCTCGCCGACCTCACTTAGGCGACCCCTCCGGGCCCGGGCGCCAATTAGGTGGTAGAGGAACTCCGACCGAGCTCGACCTCGGCGAGGGCGTTTTGCCTTAGACTCGTCGGGCGGGGTAGTCTTCCAATCCTGGCTTTGAGGATGTGGCGCTGACTTGGCCAGGAAACTACACGTGGCTCGCTCGTATTTGGTGATACCTGAGCCTGCCACGTCATTGTCACGGCTGTACAGTTGTGATATAAAATTTTTCACTAAAAGTTGGTGATGCATGGAGGTGAATTAAGTAATGTGATTACTTGATAGCCCAATTTGATTGAGCTATAAAAATCTGGAACGAATCAAATGGGATTTGGTTCAAAATCGGTTTGGATCCAATTGGGTTGAACCCAATGTATGCACACTTGACCCAATTGATTTCAGTTATGAACTGAAATTAATTGAGATTTAATCTGAATTTAAATAGGTTTAAATTCAGTTTTGGGGAGTTATGTAACCTCCCATGACCATAAGTTCCCATAACCACCCATAACCCTTCTATAACCACCCATAACTCCCCACTCTCTCTCTCCCTCTCCACCTATATGATGGGCTGAAATGGGAGGACGAAAATAACTGATAATTCAGCAAAGAAATGCTGGAAAAATCAAAAGGAAGGAAAGGGAAGAAACTAAGAAAGGTTCTAGGTTTTGTATGGGTGTGAGGACTTCGGAAAAGAGTGTGCATATTTGTACCTAGTGATCTAGGTATAGGGATTGAGTGTTTGGGAAGGGTTTCAACATCTCATCCTCCACCTCTTGAGTTTCTTCATTCATTCGGAGAGTTCGGATCGAAAGAAGAAAAGGAGTCCCGATCAAATCGTTCCACAACAAGCTAGCACTTGGAATGGAAGTGGATCTTGAAGAGCCCCGATGTGAACCACCTGTAGAGGCCGGACATGTGTGCGGCTAAAAAGTTCTTCTACCTCCTCCTGGATCTTCCGCAGCGGAGAGCGTCTCCACTTCATACGATGTATGGTTTTACATATAGAGATATGTTGCTTTGAAATGTTCATAGCATGAGTTCATGATTTCATAGTTTATATTACTCATTCATGCAAGATCTTAGGCTAAGTAGCATAGAAAAGTTCTAAAAGCATGCTTATATTAAATGTTAATCTTCTTTATTACGCTTCCGCTGTATATTATTTTGAAAAGTTTTAAAATAGAAAGCATGCTCGCTACATTTTTCCTTTCACCGCGGTGATGCGGAGGGTCCGAGAAGGCAACGACTGGGTACGAGTTTCAGGTGCAGGCTCAACAGGGCAGCGTTGAGTTGCTGGCCTCGGGATTTCTTTTGTGGCATCAGGGGGACTTCAGTTTTAGGTGGAGCACCGGTGACAGGTGGCTTCATGGGTGGAGCAGGTTTTGACATGAGTTCAGAGCGGGAGGTGCAAGGATGACAATATCCTAGCACGAGCGCCGGGGTGCACTTAGCCAGGTGGAGTAGAGTGTGCGGAGATTGGCCTGGCTCTGAGGTGATGGTGTTAGGTAGAACTCCAGTTACAGCAGGTGCCGATTTAGGTTCGCTGGTTCTCCATAGGGAAGTTCAAGAACAGACTGATGCAGCTGTCAGGCAAAAGGAAGGCTACAATCGGTAGTGCCAGGATACAAGCGAGGGTTTTCAGTTGTGGAGGCGGTCATCTTCAAAGGTCTCTAGGTAAATTCAGCAGCTGAAGAGTGTTGGCAGAGGCGAGGATATCTATACGGTGCTGTCAAGACACGTAGTTATAGCAGGGTTGTGCATGGAGGACATTGCCTGGTTTGCCAAGAAGGCACCAAGGTGGAGATTGTAGGGATTTGCATGGTGCTCCCAAGCTTTGGAGAGACTTAGAAGATCATGGCAGGGATGCTGGAGGCGATCCCTGGGGCTTGGGAGCGTGTCCCAAGCGGGTCCTGGATGTATTTAAGGGATTTCTTGGAGGTGTTCCAGGGATACTCTGAGTCTGAAGTTGTTGAGAGAACCAGTGAGACATAGGTGTACATGGGTTCGGGTTTAGATTTTCTAGAATGACTCATAGGGGAGAGTTTTTTAGGGCTAGATCGGTTGTGACCTAGGGTTATCTTTATTTGTATATAAAGAACGACGGAATATCGAGAAATAAGAAGAATAGACACGATCTCTTTTTCCTCCTCAAGAAACACTAGTGTTCTTTTCTTTCTTGGTTCTTTCTCATGTGTGGAGCCTCATGGGGGCTCGCCTCCACGACGGGAGCGGATGGCGTGCCCCATCTTTTTCCTGGTGATGTGTTCCATTTCTGCCATGGGGGCATCAAGGAGGATCCCGGATATTTCGTGGAACGGGCTTGCTCCAACATTAGACATGCAGTAGAGGCCTCTTCTAGATTTTTCTTTACGTGTCTCATAATTTCATTAAAATTTAGCTTCGAACTCACACGTTGACAATTTCATTAAAATTTAGCTTCGAACTCACACGTTTTATCGTCGAAGTGCTGTTGGTAATGGAGTCGAACTTTTGCACAATGAGCAAGGAAGGAGAAGAACTTTACTTAAATACTTCACGCTTAATTTTTCGAGGTAATGGAGATGGACATCGTACTAATACTCACTCAATTAATGCTGTTGTTTTGTTTTGTTTCATTTTGTTTTTTTATTTTTAATTTTATTATTATTATTATTATTTTGATAAAATTGTGTATTCATTAAATTGAACGTAGATGAATATAATTTAAGGAGTCGGCAAGTAAAATATTTCTAAGCTATATAGGAGTAATCTGTCAATCAGTCCATAAAATAAAGTCAGTATGCTGAGCATATAGAAGGCTACCCAGTCAGCTGCTGAGTTAGCCTTTCTGAAAATGTGTCTGTCAGAGAAGAGCAATCATGTAGTATGAGTCTAATGTCCCTGACTATCGGATGATCCTTTGCATAGAGAAAGTCTGCAAGATCCAAAAAATGACAGTGACAGAATCTTCATAATGATAAGGTGGTATAGGTATAGTACCCGACGAGCATATCTTATCCCAGTCCATGCAGCATAAAGTTCAAAATCGACACCCAAAAAATTGAAGCAAGGGATACCTCCAGCCATCAAAAAATCTAATAAAGAGTCATAATGAAATCTGCTTCGTCCATCCTGCCGCGGAGGTTTCCATCGAACCTAATAGTGGCGAAATGCTGTCGCTTTACTGCACCAAAACCTAAACTAGCACATGGTGGACCGGTTCTCTGATCTCTGCCATTTAATGGTTCAGTACGGTGATGACCGCATAAAATGCATCAAGGTGCATAAGATTCGCATTAACGTGTGCATCATGTGGGTATAACCGTTAATACTTTTGATTTTTTTTTAAAAAAAAAAAAATTTGTTACAAGAAGGAAGGAGAGTCTTAACCCGAATTCTAACGAAGACCGGACATGAAGGTCATCGTAAGTCACGACCATCAAGCTACGATGGTGATCGAATCTTTTGATCCAACAAACGGAACCCCCCCCCCCCCCCCACACACACACAACCTACTTTTTTTTTTAATAATAATAAAAAAAAAATTCCGGTGTAGCTCCGCCATTAATATATATATATATATTTTAAAAAAAGATCGATACCCCTTTGTTAATATAATAAATAACTCCCTTCTGGCCGGATAGGGAAAAAAAAAAAAAGTGGGACTTGACCTAATCCGACGTGTCACGGTGGGCCCCGTGGTGTCCTTGACCGCAGGCACTTCGCGGTTCCGTCCCTTTCCCTCGTGGCTCCTTGTTCTACTAGGATCCTCTCCGCCATCTCCTCCCGCACGGCACACACGTTACGTGTCATATGATGACCTGCTTCACCGCGTGACCCGCAGTGGAGGTGCCGGCAGCTTCTGGCTCATGAAGCTGTTTCCTGTTTGGTTAAAGACAGCTGAGCCGCCATCGTTGAACGGAGGCGTTTTGACCATTCCCGGGCAGCGGGCAGGACCTCTCCCGGGCAGCGGCACGACCCCGCACGGGCTGTCGCTCGGCTGTTCTTGTTTGACGAGAGGACAGCCCTTATTGCTAACCCGGCAACTAACCATTGGCCTACTCCAGATGGGTCCCAAAAGGTCACCAACGGTAACCTTCCACGTAATCAGTGAAGGCTGTTTCGCGTTCGAGAGGAGACAGCGGAGGCTCTCCCCCTCCGCATGCCAGGTCCCTCCCCCTCTAAGCCCTCACTCAGGCTGACCAGAAAGACAACAAAAAGATATCCGCGATTTTTCTCGGAGAAGAGAGAGAGAGAGAGAGCGCGGAAAATTCTTCATGGTTTGCGCCTTAAAGAAGAACAAAAAAAAAGGGGGAGAAAGGGGAAAGAAGATAGACAAAGGGGAAGGAGAAGGATAAAGGGTGCTCGAATCTTCGTCGGATCGCTTCCGAATCTCTAATCAGTCAGGCGTTGCGAGATTCGAGCTCCGATTCGGATTGGATCGGTGGTCTTTTGGGCGGAAATGGTGGGAGATTCGGGGGTCTGCTGAGGGCCGGAAGGCGGTGAGGTTCTTGGGAGCGGGGGGTTTGGATGGATCTGGTGGAGTAGCGGCGGGTTTTGCGTGGAAGAATGGCGACCGGGGAGCAGGACGCGATTGTGCTTTGGTTTCTATGGCTGATCCTGGTGTTCCACCCCGTCACTAGGGCTCTTGCCAACTCGGAAGGTATGTTCGTAATCTTTTGATCTTCTTATGCTCTGCTGTTGCTGTGACCGATGCTTTGGTTGGTTGAAACGATGGTGAGTGGAAAAGGATCTGGACATTTTTGGTAGCTTAGATTATGTTGGTAACCTGATTATCGAGATCTGTATCTGTTTTATTGGAGAGGTTTATGAGCTGATGGAGGTGAGAGGGTTTGAATTGAGTGGAATTCTGTGAGAAAGGTGACTATTTGATCCATTTAGCTACAGTTGCTTTTGTCTCCCCATGAATTTCTAAGCCTATAGTACAAATATTTCTATATTTTCTTTTTCTTTTTGTTTTACCGTCCTACTTTTCCTCTGGCATAAAATTCGTGAGCTAGGACACTGGAAGCTGTGTTTTGACTGAGCTGTTGGAAATTGGAACTCAAGCTCCTGTTGCACCTTAAGGCTTGTAATTGACTTTGTTACGCCCGTTCAGCTTGTCCTGGTTCGGACCGGCTTCGGGCACCCGGTCGGCCGACTCCCGTGTAGAGTCCGACCTCATGGTGGCTGACCCGGGCCTTCGCGGACTGGTGGGTGCCTCACTGTCCGTGCATCGCCCCTCTTCACGGCCCGATCGGCTCATGGGGTCCTGCCGATGATGGCCATGATCGGCTTCTGGGGGACCAGCTGATCCTAGCTCGAAGCTTTAGGAGCCACTCTTCCCCTTCTCGACAGCTCTGACATTCTGTTGTAATAAACTCCAGCACGTGGCCATGACCTTGTTGCCAGGCCACCACTCTGACACTTCTGCCACACCGCCAGCCCACGACCTTGCCGCCATGCCCCTCCTGGGAGCATAGTCGGGCTTTCCCTGCCTGCTCTGCAACGAAATTTAGCAGTATTCGTGCCTATAAGAGGCACCCGGGGACCTCTGCGAAAGAGGGTAACGCTCTTTCTTCCTCTTCTCGAGCTCTCTTTCCAGCTTCTTCCCGTTCTATTGCTCCAACCCTCCTCTAATTTAAGCATTGGAGTGTCCCCGTCGGAGTCCCTCCGGCGCCCAGGGATCTTTTTTGCTTGTTGGCCGGTCGAGGAGCTTTCCAGCGCGTCACCAAACCCGGTCCAGGAGGAACGGCGGCAACAGATTGGCGCTAGAGAAAGGGGCTTTGAACCTTCGTTACGCCCCTTCTCTAAAAGGGAAGAGTGACAGGAAAGACGCAGCAATGGTAAGAGGAAGAACCCGGAGTGTTTCTGCGAGGGGAGGACGCTCCCACCAGGGGCCTGGTGCACACCACGCAGAGAGCAATGCCGCCGCTACCGCTGAGCCCACCATCACCATAGGGCTGCAACAGTTCCAGACGCTGGTAAATCGCATCGAAACACTTACCTCTGCAGTCCAGCGCTTCCAGGAAATGGCGGATCATCAACAGCAGCCGCCGGCGGCTTCCTGCATCAATCACCAACGGCGGCGGGCGAGAGCCGACTGCCGGAGGCGCCTCCACCCCCGTCCTACGCAATTCCAGAACTCCAGGGGTACATGAGGGCCCGCACTGAAGGAAAGAGGGCGAGGTCGGCCTCCCCCCTTTTCGCTGATTCTGTCCCTCTGGACGGCCGGCGCCCTGCTGCGGACCCGACCCGCATGACTACGGAAGTAAGATTATGCGCATGGAGGAGCGCATCGCCGAGATAGCCGAACGGCAGAACAATGGAGGAAGGCCGGCGCACGACACTTGCCCGCCCTTCTCCGCAGAGATTCTGGGGGAGTCAATCCCCCGACACTTCAAGATTCCACAGGTGGACCCCTACGACGGTACCACTGATCCCTTGGATCATCTGGGCATCTACAAAGCCCATATGATGGTGCAGGGCGCGTTTGACGCCCTCCACTGTATCGCCTTCCCGGCGACTTTGAAGAAGGCTGCGCGGATGTGGTTCTCCGTCATCCACCCAGGTACGATCCATTCTTTTTCTCAGTTCGAGATCTGTTTCTTTCTCGTTTCAGGACCTGCAGCCGGACTCCAAAGAACACCGACTGCCTTTTTCTCATTCAACAAACGGAGGGAGAGACCCTCCGGGAATACATGGCCCGCTTCAACTCGACCGTCCTGGAGATCCCTGACCTAAATGAAGCGGTGGCCATGTCGGCTTTTAAGAGGGGGCTTCGCTCGTCCAGACTTACATTTTCCCTGGACAAGAAGTTCTCCACAAGCTACACCGACCTGTTGGCCAAGGCACACAAATACGCCTTGGCGGAAGAGCAATCGGCGAGCGGCGCCAGGCCGAGAGGAGGTCAGCCTGAAGAAGCGGGGTGATAAGGCCCCCGCAGCACGACCTCCTAGTGACGACGGCCGATCTGCCCGGCGCCAGAGCCCAAGCCACGGGACTACCTCAAGCGGTTCAACAACTATGCGCCCCTCCCTGCCGCTGGAGAAAATTTTGATGGAGATTGAGAACGAGGCCTTCTTCCAAAGACCTCGGCCGATGAGAGGACCCCCGCCTCCAGGAACAAAAACAAGTACTGCCGGTTCCACAGGGATCATGGACATGATATGGAGGAATGCCTCCAGCTGAAGGATGCCATCGAGGACCTCATCCGCAGGGGGTACCTGAACAAGTACGTCCGACCCCCCGCAGGATCGGGCCGGGACTTCAACTGTCAGAGACCTCCCAGGGGAAGCTGAGCTCCCCAACAGTGCCCAACTGATGGAGGCATTGGCATGCTGCACCGAAAGTCCGACTGGGGGCGGAAGGAGGACCTAAACATTGTAAAGAGGCCCAGGGGGTCTAATGCAATAAGTTTTTCTGATGAGGACCTCCTGGAGCCTCCTCTCCTGGCGATGACCCTGTGGTTGTGTCGGCTGTCATCGCCAATTATGATGTAAAGCATGTCCTTATTGATAATGGAAGTTGTGCAGAGGTTTTGCTGTATGATGCTTTCATTTGGATGAACCTGTCCAGGTCCAGACTGCGGGAGTCCGTGGCACCACTTACTGGCTTCGGAGGGAACTCCGTTGGGGTTGAGGGCGAAATTGCCTTACCTGTCACCCTCGGGACTGTACCCTTCCAGCGAACTTTCTTCGTCAATTTCGTGGTCATCCGTATGACATCCGCGTATAACGCAATCCTGGGACGGCCGGCCCTCAACAAGTTCCAGATTATTGTGTCTACTTACCACCTGTTGGCCAAGTTTCCGACCCGTGACGGAGTCGGAAAGCCGAGGGGAGACCGTAGAATGGCCCGGCAATGCCTTGCTATCCATGACAGGCAGTTGGACGAGCGCCCCACGCTCGAGCAGCTGGATCCCAGGGACGAAGCCGACAGCCACGGCCGGCCTGTCGAGAAGATTGTATTTGTGCCCCTTAGAGAGGATGATCCTACGAGGGTCCTCCAAATAGGGGGCACCTGGACGAGAGAGCCAGGCAGGAGCTGGTCGGCTTCTTGAGGAAGAATGCGGACGTCTTTGCCTGGTCGGCGTCCGACATGCTGGGCATCCCGGCGGCCCATCAGCTCAGGGTGGATCCCACTTACAGGCCCGTCCGGCGAAAGAAGAGGAGCTTCGCCGCCGAAAGGCAGAGGGCCATTGAGGAGGAAGTGAAGAAGCTTCTTGATGCTGGCTTCATCAGGGAGTCTCACTATCCGGAGTGGCTGGCCAACGTCGTCATGGTGAAGAAGGCTAGCGGGAAGTGGAGGATCTGTGTAGACTACATGGACCTCAACAAGGCGTATCCCAAAGACAGCTTTCCCTTGCCAAAAATTGACCAATTGGTGGACACGACGGTCGGTCACCAACTTTTGAGCTTCATGGATGCTTTCTTTGGGTACAACAAGATCAGGATGCATCCCGAAGATGAGGAGGAAAATGGCCTTTGTCACGGACAGGGGCCTGTATTGTTACAAGATGATGCCCTTTGGTCTGAAGAACGCAGGCGCTACCTTCCAAAGGTTGATCAACCGGGTTTTTGAAGCTCAGCTGGGCAGGAACATGGAGGTGTACGTCGACGATATGATTGTCAAAAGCCTCCGTAAAGCCGACCACATCAAGGACCTGCAGGAGTCTTTTGATGCATTGAGACGCCACAGGATGAAGCTGAATCCTGCCAAGTGCATTTTCGGGGTGACTTCTGGGACGTTTCTCGGCTTCCTAGTTACTCAAAGAGGAATCGAAGTTAATCCCGAAAAGATCAAGGCCATTATTGACATGACCCATCCACCACCAAGAAGCAGGTGCAGGAGCTTACGGGTCGTATTGCTTCTCTCAGCCGTTTCATCTCCCGGTCAGCTGAGAGGTCCCTCCCATTTTTCAAGACTTTGCACCAGTCGGACGTTTCCAATGGACTGATGAATGCCGGTCGGCCTTCGGAGCCTTGAAGGACTATTTGAGAAGTCCCCCACTCCTGGCCAAACCAATGGAGGGGAAGTGTTGTATTTGTACCTGTCGGCCTCTCACGAAGCCGTCAGCGCTGTCCTCGTGCGCGTGGAGGAAGGCGGTCAGCAGAAACCTGTCTATTACATCAGCAAGGTCCTCCACGATGCTGAGGTCAGGTACCCCAAGGTGCAAAAACTGGCATACTCATTGGTCATAGCGGCTAAGCGCCTTCGACCCTACTTTCAGGCGCACCCTATCGTAGTGCTGACGGACCAAACCCTCGGGGCGATCCTCCGAACCCCCGATACCTCCGGGCGACTTGTCGTTAGGCTGGGCGAGTTTGACTCTCTTTCTAGCCACGGTCGTCCTTGAAAGCCCAGGTAATAGCTGATTTTATTGCGGAATGCATCTGGGGCAAGGAGCCGCCCCCGGCGGCGGAGGGGGCGTCCGAAGTAGAGCCCGTGTTGGAGACCGATCCGGCGGGAGGTGCCGAGCCCGCCTGGACCCTGCATGTAGATGGAGCTTCCAACTTTTCAGGGTGTGGAGCAGGCTTAATCCTAGCCGACCCCGATGGGCAATGTTTGGAGTACGCCTTGCATTTTGCGTTCCAGGTGTCGAATAATCAGGCGAAGTATGAAGCTCTGCTTGCGGGGTTGAAGATAGCAAATGAACTGGGCATTGGCAAGGTCCCGCGCCTTCTCCGACTCTTAGTTGGTCGTCAATCAGGTGAAGGGAGAGTTTGAAGCAAGGGATCCGTCCTTGGCCAAGTATTTAGACAAGGTACGAGACCTGGTGTCACAACTTAAATTCTTTGAAATCCTTCACATACCCTGGCAGCAAAACTCCGGGCGGATGCTTTGTCGCGATTGGCCACCGCTGCGGTTGGCACCTCCGACCGGACCTTGTGGAACACCTCCAACACCCAAGCATCACTGAGGAGCCGACAGAGATCCACCAGGTTGAGCAAGAGGCCTCGTGGACGGATCCAATCCACGCATTCTTGGCGCAAGGGGCCCTCCCGGACGATCCGACGGAGGCCAGGCGCATCCGCTCAATGGCCTCCAAGTATGTCATCCTCGATGGGGCCCTCTACAAGCGCTCGTTTTCTCAACCATTGTTGAAGTGCTTGGGGCCGGCTGATGCGGACTATGCGCTCCGGGAGGTGCACGAGGGCATTTGCGTCGATCATCTCGGAGGAAGGTCCCTGGCTTACAAAATTATTCTCCAGGGCTATTACTGGCCACAATTCAGAAGGACGCCTTGGATTTCGTACGAAGGTGCGATGCATGCCAGAGGTTCTCCAGCATTCAAAGAAGGCCGGCCAGCCAGCTGATCCCACTCACGGCACCTTGGCCATTTGCTCAATAGGGGATGGATATCCTGAGACCTTTTCCCCCAGCCTTCGGTCAGCGAAAGTTCCTCCTCGTGGCCATTGATTACTTCACTAAGTGGGTGGAGGCGAAGGCATTGGCACAGATAACTGAGACCAAGGTAGATAATTTTGTCCGGAATAGCATTATTTTCCGGTTTGGGATCCCGAAGACGATCATCACTGATAATGGGAGGCAGTTCGACAACTCCCAGTTCCGGGACTTTTGCCAACAATACCACATCGCCCATCGGCTCACGTCGGTCGCCCACCCTCAGTCCAATGGGGAAGCCCCTGCCACGTTTCTGGCCCTGCGCTTACTGAGGGGGAGGTCATCCCCGTCCGACTCCACTTCAACGACCGGGACGGGCCGCTCCTCCTCCCGCCTCTTCTTCTGTCGTTCAGCGGTCTGCATAGGGGCCGACGCCGGGGCGGCCCTCTCCATACCGCCCGTTGGATGACCTTTGACTTGTCCACCCGCTGCATCCTCTCTCCTGCAATAAGGCACTCGGAGTCATAAAAAAAAAAAAAAAAAAGAAAGAAAGAAGAGGAGAAGAAAGAGAGAACGGGGGTCGGCCCTTGCCTAGAAATCTATGGGGGCTGATCCCCGCTTGATGAAGGGTCTCTTCCTTCAACAGCTTATAGGCCGCCACTGGGCCAGCTCTCATGATCTCCGTAAAGGTGCCCAGGTCGGCCACCGACACCGACCTCCCCTCGCGGGCTCTCGCCCGCGACTCTCTCCACAGCGGCTCGAATCCCCAGGGCTCGAGGCTGCTGACGAAGAAGAACCTTGCCTTCCAACTGTGGACGGCTGATGGAAGGCACTTCAAGACCTTTCGGCCTTGGCGGGGGACAAACAGGACCCACTCCTTACTCCTAAAGTCCGTCTTCAGGTAAAAGAGACTACCGAAGAGGGACAGGCTGGGGTCGGACCTAATCCGGTGACACAACACAATGAAGCAGCATATGACTCGAATGCTATTCGGGGTCAGCTGCACTGGGGTGACCCTATAGTGATTGAAGATGGTTATGAACAGCGGGTGCAAGGGGAACCTAAGGCCGGCCTTAAGGTGGGACTCGTACATCGGAAGGGTCCCTGGACCTAGCGGGTTGTTTGCCCTTCCCTCTCGGCCTGGAAGAGTTAGGTGCAGGGTGGTCGGAATTTCGTAGACGGCCCTGAGGTTCTTGACCCGTTCCCGGGTCATGGTCGAAAGGATCTCGCTCGGCCCCGGGTCCCTAAGCCTATGGGCCGAGCTTCTACTGCTAGACGCCATTGATGGGGAGAGAAAGTGAGAAGAAGGACACACCAACCTGGAGGGGCTCTAGATGCCTGGTTTTGCGGAAGGTGGGAGAAAGAGACTCGCAGCGAAGGAGAAAGAGAAGGGAGGCAGAGCTTGAGATCGTGAAATGAAGGAACAGCAAGGAAGCTTCCTCGCTCCGCCTTCGCCCCTTTTATAGGCTCTGGGGGAAGGGGGAGCCGTTGCCCGCCTCGGGCGCGCCCCCGCTGTCCCGTCAAGAGCCATAGCCACCTTTGCAGGATCCGAAGCGACGGGAGCACCTCTTCACGCGGATCGCGATCCGCGGGCGCGCTAGATCGACGGTATGGGACTGGCCCGAGGGTAGCGCCAACTGACCAGATGTCGACGCGTGGCGCGGCGCTCCACTTTGCCTCGTACTGGCGCGGGACAGCCTGGTCTTCATCATGGCGCCTAACCCGCTTTAACTGCCTCGCCTGCACTCCAACGAGCGGCTGACAGCTGTCCAAAGAGCCGTTCAGGGGAGGTTCGAAACTACCGGACGCCCCAATCCAGAGCCCGTTGCAGGCGCGCACGATCGTGCTCCTATCCTTTTGAGCCGCGTGACACTTCAAGGCCAGGAGCAGGGGGGCAACTGTTACGCCCGTTCGGCTTGTCCCGGGTCGGATCGACTTCGGGCGCCGGTCGGCCGACTCCCGTGTAGAGTCCGGCCCCATGGTGGCTGACCCGGCGGCTTCGCGGACTGGCGGGTGCCTCACCATTCGGCATCGCCCCTCTTCACGGCCCCGGTCGGCTCCTGGGATCTGTCGATGGCCCTGGTCGGCTTCTACGAGACCAACCGACCCCAGCTCGAAGCTTTAGGAGCCACTCTTCCCTCCTCGACAAGCTCTGACATTCTGTTGTAACAAACTCCAGCGCGTGGCCATGACCCTTGTTGCCAGGCCACCACTCTGACACTTCTGCAACGCCGCCAGCCCACGACCTCGCCGCCACGCCCCTCCGGGGGCATAGTCGGGCTTTCTCTGCCTGCTCTGCAATGGAATTTGGTAGTATTCCGTGCCTATAAGAGGCACCCGGGGGACCTTCGCGAAAGAGGGTAACGCTCTTCCTTCCTCTTCTCGAGCTCTCTTTCCAGCTTCTTCCCGTTCTGTTGCTCCAACCCTCCTCTAACTTAAGCATCGGAGTGTCCCCCACCGGAGTCCCTCTGGTGCCCAAGGACCTTTTTGCAGGTTGGCTGGTCGAGGAGTTCTCCGGCGCGTCCACCAAACCCGGTCCAGGAGGAACGGCGGCAACAGACTTCATTAGGGAAGTTGTGCTATTAGACTTGGAGAAGACTTCGATTTATAGGTTTTTTTTTGCTTCAGCAAGTGGAATTTTCTTCTGCTTTTTCTTCCTTCCGGAATGAGTTACGTCCATGATAATTGCTACTGGATATTGTATTTTGTGCTATATGCACATTTATTGTATTGTTTGCGTTTTTTCCCAGCTTAAAGGTGAAATATGATAAAATAGGATATATTTTCGGATCTCTTTATATGCTTCTTATTGATAAAGATGCTACCTGTTAGACCTGTCATTATCATATAACGTTGAATAAAATTTATCCAATTTGGACATTAGCTTTCAGGAACTTGGTGGGTGTTGGAGACCCATATGAAGTTAGAGTAGCCATAGAAGAAAGGATTAGGCATGAAGCAACAGCCTCAAAGTTGCCAATTACTTTTGGGGTGTTATGTGATCGATTCATTCCTTTAGTGACTTTAAGAAAATATTATGTAAAATAACTAAAATGCATTAAGTTTTGCATGGTCCAGAATGTTCCACAACAAAAGTCTAGTCAAGCAGGATGAGCATGGCATACATGAAAACATTAAAGTCAGTGTGCTGTA
Source organism: Areca catechu (assembly GCA_021397845.1). Lineage (NCBI taxonomy): Eukaryota > Viridiplantae > Streptophyta > Magnoliopsida > Arecales > Arecaceae > Areca > Areca catechu. The sequence continues at coordinate 10,475,412 of CM038052.1, forward strand.
AAATAGTACTGGTAGGGTGAATAATGGATCTATTAGAGGTGAAGAGAGGTGATCGGATTTGTGGAAAGGTCAGAAAAAAATGGCAAGACCAAAAGTTACGTAGATGGAGATGAGAAAAAGCAAATGAAAATCTTGCAGTGAGACAGGATGTTGTCCTTAAAGAAGTGATGGCAAAGAAGTTTTCATGAAGCTTACTCCAAATAGTTGAGATGAGGCTCAATATTGTTATAGTTATGGCTTGCAGTTTATCAATTGTCTGAGTCATTTTTCAAATGCGGTATATTTTTCTTAATGATTATCACATATGTTAGTTTCAGCAGTAGATTGTCAACTAAAATAATTCATTTTTATTTATTTAATTATTGCTGACCTTGTTTTTGGTTCTACTTTTTCATCAGTATATTTTACTTTTTAATACATAACATTGTTTAATCAGTTCCCAATGATTATTGCTTTTTGCCCTGAATAGGTGATGCATTGCATACTTTACGGACCAACCTCAATGATCCCAATAATGTGCTGCAAAGTTGGGATCCAACTATGGTTAATCCATGCACATGGTTCCATGTTACATGTAACAATGACAGTAGTGTTATTAGAGTGTAAGTGGATGAATCTCTATTGCACATCTTATAACTGTGTGACGTCTTTTGATTTGCTTGGTGCTTATTGTAATCATTGTTTTCTATGTTTGCCCCCAGTGATCTTGGAAATGTAGAATTATCTGGTACATTGGTCCCCCAGCTTGGTCTGTTAAAAAACCTGCAATACCTGTAAGTTATGGATTTTATTGGGGGTTCTCTGGGTGATTTATTGATTGTTGAATAACACATGAAGCAGTTTAATAAGATTGCATTTGCATTCTTACATAATTCAAAATTACCATGGACAGTATATCCTACACAATGATGGTAAGCTTGGCATGAAGCTACCTGTTTGTATATTTTTGTGGATAATATTATTGAATGGAAAAAAGATTGAAAAGTAGAGGTGGGGCTACAATTCTAGTTCCAATTGTGAGGAGTCAACATAGGTGTTTTCCTTCTTCCTGACATGTTACCAGGGCATTTCTGATCTTGTTTCAGCCGGAAGGCATTGCTCAAATTTCTAGCATGGTTGAAGTATACGTCTTTTATTTCATCAAATAGCACTAGCAATCTCCGTGGTCCTTTCAGACCACTGACCCAAGTGATTATTCAAGTCTTGTTTTGTGTAAAATGGGTCACAGAAATGCATAATGGATTTTTAAGTCACTACCATTATTCCTTAGGAAGCATTTTGCTGGTTATCTCACTACTTCATCCCCCTAAGTGAAAACTGATACACATTATGCTGATATAGTAATATGACTTTTGTGCTTTTATTGTACCATATCCGGAATTCTTGGTAATAATATAGAACATTATGAGTTTAATGGGTCAAACTAGGATCTCCTTGATTTTTAGAACATTTTTTTCTACTGTTTCTTCATTCAATAATTTATATTTCCATGACAACTGTACATTACCTATGTTTATTATCTTTTTTTAAGGCTAGGTAATTTGTTTTATATGCATGGTTGGAAATGATGTATGCGAGCATGTGATACAATAGAATAGTAAGGTATCCATCTTTCGTTGACCTTTGAAAGATAAGGTATAGAAGAGGAAGAAAGTCAGGAAAAAAACAAGGGAAACTGAAGAATCCATTTAAAGTTTTCGTGGAACCTAAAATTGGATAACTGAATTTCATGGTTCTCATAATTTTGGCATCATTTCACGGACATATTAGACCATAAAAACAAATATTTAATCAACTCTACAACATCCAATCATATAATTTAATGAGGTAACCCTACCAACTCTGCTAATCTTTTCTAAAACCACTTAAGAATAAGAAACTTTGTCCCGGCTCTTGAGAATCATGATGACATGATTGAATAAATTCATCGATCTATGTTGGAGATTGGGTCCATCCTTGGAACTAATATGCTAAAAACTGGGGGCAGAAATGATATCTATGTAGGAAAATGTCTGCTCAAAGTAGCACCAAGGAAAAGAGTGGTAGAATGAGCGAGAATGTGTTTTGGGATGGGATCAACACTATAATATTCCAGTTCTCACTTCTAAGCTCGCACATGTTTACAACGTGTATTGACATGACATGGAAATGGGCATTTCATTATGAGGATATGGCAGAACATCAAAATGGGTGGGTGGGGATCATAGATATGGTTAGCCATATTGCTTGAAGCAACTTTCTTAGGCTCACTACATGACAAGTTTTCATTTGTATAGATTATTAATTTTTTGGGAAATAAAGATGCATTCCCATGAATGTCACCAATATACGGTAGCTCCAGTCGGCATTCCAGTAATTCCTACCTAGATCCCGCCGCTGTACAAATGCCAATTTTAAGATTACAGAATTAAAAAAGCTATGCATGTGATGCAATGTATATAATTGTCTCTGTTCTCCAACTTTGGTTTTCCTGTATTTATCATAAGATGTCTATTACTTGCCATAAATTTTTCTGCCCAATTTTAACTATAATTCTTTATTTTTTAGTAACATGATTCAATGTATATAGTTGTCTTTCTGTTCTCCAACTCTGGTTTTCCTGTATTTATCATAAGATGTATGATACTTGCCATAAATTTCTCTGCTCAGTTTTAACTATAATTCTATTTATTTTTTCAGTTAATATTTATTTTAGAAACTTGAAGATCAGTCTTGTGAAAATTTCCTTGTCTCTTATTTTTAGTATGGATAATTGAGCTTACATTTTTTTTTTTCTTGACAGGGAAATTTACAGCAATCACATTAGTGGAACAATTCCTAGTGAGCTGGGGAATCTGACGGGGAAGGTGAGCTTGGATCTGTACTTAAACAATTTTGACCGGGGTAATACCTGACTCACTGGGAAATCTTTCAAAACTTCGTTTCCTGTAAGAATCTATCCTTTATATTTCTGTTCTATGATCATTGTAGTTTATTTCTTCTTTTCTTTATAAAACGCTGGCTTTAATGCTCAGCTCAGTTACTTCCTTATCATTTGATCATCTTGTTGTTTGTTTTGAAATTCATCATAGAGAACTATTAATGGGTGTAAATTTCCTAGTCTGGTGAATTACCCTTTAATTTCTGCAGATGTTCTTTGTAGATCATGATATTCAGAAGACTACAAAGTAACAACTTACTATACCAAATGTTATTGATGACAAAGTGCATCCCATCTGCTTGTTTGAGCTTAGCTTTTGTTTAATTAGCTTACAAGTAATCCTACTACTGATTGGGAGAAGTTGATATAAGTGGGTCTATCACTGTTACAAAATATTTGCAATGATGTATGTGCCATAACATTGGTCCTGACATTGGGATGGGTGTATAAATTCCAAATCATTTATTTCCTTTTGTTGTCATCTAGAAGCATTCCATATTAAATCTGGTTATCTATTTCTTATTTTAACAATTCTGTATCAACCAATTTGTATGGGGATGCTTTTAGTAGAAAGACTTCTGTTGTGTGAATTTGCTGTGTATCTGGATGGATGTTATAGTGTTTCTGCATCTTCATTGACAGTTGTTTCCATGTGCTATGCTTTTTATAACGAGAATCTGAAAATATCCCCTTTTTTTTCTTTGGTGGGATGGGGAGGGAGTGGAGTGGGGTTGCCTGTGGGGTGTTATGTGATTGCCATTTCTTTGGGACATGATGAAGGTTTTTACAGTACCACAATAGGGTAATTGATGTTGTATGGTTAAAAAGTAGGGCAGTCATGAGGATGTTATAAAGCTCCACAAAGACAAGAATGTTGCTGTTGATGCGTTTTTAAAAAGAAAGTGGTTATGCGTTTTTCGACATCTTAAATTTCAAAATCATGTTATTATCATATTATTTAGCTCTATTAGATTCTAATATATGATCCTATAGTAGGTGTTTGTGGTGGTTAAAGGGGGAAGTTCAAATATAAAGTTGAAAGATGATAGTGAGGAAAAATTTATGACCTAAAACATTTTGTTCAAATTAGAGATTTCTACGTCCAGGATTTAAAGATTTGTAAAACACTATTCTGCTTCCAAACATATTTAAATGACAACTTTTAATTTCCAAAAAAACATGGTCACATAATATTAGTTTTTCTAATACGTCCAGATGGTTACAGTACCATAGGAGTTATAATGATGGATAACTAAGCTGCGAGTAAGCAAATTAGAGAAATGAAAATGAAGAGAAAAATTAAAGCCTGCTTTTCCCGAAGTTGTGTCAAGGGATTTGAAAAGGTTGTGTTAGGAGAAGAGATGCTCTTGTATTCATAATTACTGTATCTGATAAGAGGGGGGGGAAAGAAAAGGTAGTTTGGGAGAAGCATAACTGTTATGTTCTAATCATAAATAAATTTAAACTACTTTCTCTATGTAGTATAAAATTTGTTCTTTATTAAATTCATACATTCCTTCTGTAAATGACATCTTTTTATGAATCCAAAATAGGAAATTTCATAAGTTTAATGATAAAATGACAAATAGTCATGGAGTTTGCAGACCATTATTTATTTATTGTTCTTTAAATTGAACATCCACGTTTATAATTTCTTGATTCTTGATTTTTTCTGGAAGGATAGCCGGCTTAACAACAATAGTCTGTCAGGTCGTATTCCTCAATCATTAACCAAGTTCAATACCCTCCAAGTTCTGTAAGTCACTGTCCTTTATATCATGCAATAGTCTGTCCATTATTTTTCTTTTGCAAAATTGTTCTCTTAATTATATGAACTAGAATGAACAAGCAATTATGATAAACATGCAGAGATCTGTCAAGCAACAAGCTATCTGGAGAGGTTCCATCAACTGGCTCTTTTTCACTATTCACCCCATCAGGTTTCTTGCTCATAAATCTTGTCAACTAATTGGACTTTCTGTGGCTTTAGCAGGATTACTCTAATACTCTCCATGGAGACTCTATCTTGCAGTTTTCAAAACAATCCTGAATTATGTGGCCCGGCTACAACAAAGCCTTGTCCGGGTTCTCCACCATTTCTCCACCTCCTCCATATAATCCAACACCAGTCCCATCACCAGGTAAAACTTTGATTATTCCGTTTATGATGCGAAACTCTTGCAAGAAAAATCTGGTTAACTTTTGTTTGGTTTTTAATGAACATGCTGCAAAAGATGGTAATCCACTTTATTATAATCCTAATGCCTCGTTCAGCAGAAATGGCCTACCAAATTATTCATTTATAATGATATCTTGGGGGAGTCTCCCAAAGTAAGATGTAAGGTATCTCTGCTAATGGGCAACCGAAACCTCTCCCATGACTTGTTCAAAGTTTTAGGGAATTTACATTTGGTTTTGGTTTGAAATGGCAGTCTTTTAGTTTGATTATTACAATGGCATGTTGAGTGTTCAAACTAACTATTGGGGCCATCACTTTCTTTTCCTTTAATTTCTGACCTTATTCATCCAAGGAAGCCTCTTTGAGTAACATGCATTACACTGCTTTCAAATATGCATACTTGTGACATGGGACTGGCTAAATCATAGAAAACTGTGAGTTGACTTATTATTACATCTGGTTCTGTCATTGCAATAGGAAGTAGTGCCTCTAGCACTGGAGCAATTGCTGGGCGAGTTGCTGCTGGTGCTGCTCTGCTGTTTGCTGCGCCTGCAATTGGGTTTGCATGGTGGCGCCGCCGTAAACCACAAGAACATTTCTTTGATGTACCTGGTTAGTACTATCACGAATTGTTAATAGATTATACACAAATAGGATATAATTTTATAAATATTTTTTTGGCACAGCTGAGGAGGACCCTGGGGTTCACCTGGGCCAGCTTAAAAGGTTTCTTTGCGAGAACTGCAAGTTGCAACTGATGGTTTTAGCAATAAGAATATTCTTGGCAGAGGAGGATTTGGAACGGTCTATAAAGGACGACTTGCAGATGGTTCATTAGTGGCAGTAAAAAGACTAAAAGAAGAGCGCACACCAGGTGGGGAACTTCAGTTTCAGACAGAAGTTGAGATGATTAGCATGGCTGTACATAGAAACTTGCTCCGGCTTCGTGGGTTTTGCATGACGCCCACGGAGCGGTTGCTTGTCTATCCCTTCATGGCTAATGGAAGTGTTGCATCATGCTTGAGAGGTACTCTATGATCCTTCTATTACTTGCCTATTTTTATGCCATGAGTGCCTTTAGGACTTCCTGCCCTCAGTTCTTTTTCTCGGTTACTGGTGAGGGCAATGAGAAAATTTAAGGATCTCTCCCTGCTTCGCTTTAAGGGTGAGCCTTGATGCAATGGTAAGGTTGTTCCATTGTGACTTGAAGGTCATAGGTTCAAAACATAGGAATGTCCTCACTGTATGGGGGGGGAGGTGCATACATTTGACTTTCCCTAAACCTACAGCAGCTGAAGTCTCGTGCACCAAGCCATCCTTTTTCTTCCCTTATTTCACTTTTATTTAAATGCTTTAGAGGAAACTGTTTTCTACTTATTTGTGCACGGACATGCATTCACAAAGCAACAAACATGAGAGCACTGACCTATACATCCCATGAATGCACAGTTGCACCTATACGCATCTACACGTCTGTATTCAGGTATTAGTCTTTGGCATATTTAGTGTTTTTAGTCGTCTGAAGTTCCTAAAAGTCTCCTAATGGTAATTTGCAGAGCGGCCTCCATCTGAGCCACCACTTCTTGGCCAGCTCGAAGAGATTGCACTAGGGTCTGCAAGAGGACTGTCTTATTTGCATGATCATTGTGATCCAAAGATTATCATCGTGATGTCAAAGCTGCAAATATTTTGTTGGATGAAGAGTTTGAGGCAGTTGTAGGAGACTTTGGCTTGGCCAAACTTATGGACTACAAGGATACACACGTAACAACTGCAGTACGCGGAACAATTGGGACATTGCTCCAGAGTATCTATCCACTGGAAAGTCTTCGGAGAAGACTGATTGTTTGGCTATGGAATCATGCTTCTTGAGCTCATTACAGGGCAAAGGGCATTTGATCTTGCCCGTCTTGCAAATGATGATGATGTGATGTTGCTTGACTGGGTAAGCACTGTTCTCGCATCTCATATACTAGCTTCTTGAATGCTTTTCTGGGTTTATGGATGAGTTCCTTCAAGGAATAGTTTTTGATAAAAATTAGAGCAATTATTGGCAACCATGACAAATTGGAGATCAATTTTGATTTTACACACGGTTTGTCCACACGGTTAGCTTTGACCATTGAGATTTGGGGGTTCATATAGAAACTTTTTAAACATGTTATGTTTGATTCTCAAGTGAACACTTGTAAATATTATATCATCTGTTTATCATTTAATTGTTGTTTGAGATTTAGTGGAGCAATGTCCAATCTTAATTTGGTCGACAACACATTATTGTGGGGAAAAAGAGAATCACATTTTAACTGACCTTTAATCAATCGACCAGGTGCCCAGTGCATGGTGGAAGCCTCTTTTTTTTATTGTAAAAGGTAAGATGTGAAATCAATGCTTAAATGCCTAAGTTCATATATTTTCACTTTGGATTGCCACCATAAAATTTCTCACAAATACATGGCCAGTGTCCTGGGGATCTCAGATTTGCAGAAATATCTTTATGAATAAGTAGATGACCTATGGCACTTGTATTCTGAACCGAAAGTTGAGTGCATGTGAGGCCACGAAGCTATAGATGCTGAGAATGGACTCCACAACCTCCGTGATAGAACCATCTGTGAGAACTCAATGCATCATTCACGTTTTATATTGTGGAAGACCAGAAGGGGAAATAACCATTAATCGTGCTACATCTTTATGAAAATGCAGTTGGTGGCCAACTTCATTACGTGTGATTTATGTTCTGCTTGCAGGTAAAAGGACTCCTGAAAGAGAGAAGGCTGGAAATGTTGGTTGACCCTGTCTGCAGAACAATTATGTAGAAGCTGAGGTGGAGTCACTCATACAGGTTGCCCTGCTCTGCACACAGGGCTCCCCAATGGACCGGCCAAAAATGTCAGAAGTGGTGAGAATGCTCGAAGGTGATGGCCTTGCTGAGAGGTGGGAGGAATGGCAGAAAGTTGAGGTGGTACGCGATGTGGAGATGGCCCCTCACCGCAACTCTGAATGGATTATTGACTCTACAGACAACCTAAATGCAGTTGAATTGTCAGGTCCAAGGTGACCATCAAAATGAATTTAAAAGAAATTATTTACAGCTTCTTCACCCTTGTGTCTTCCATAAGCCCATTCTGTATCCAAGTGAAATTCCATATTTGTGCATATGAATCTGGGGCCATTTTATCATCTGCAGCAATTTATTGATTGTGAAATGCTCTCTTTTACTTTGTGATGCTGCTTTGGTAGCAGCCTTCTTGCAGGAGGCAAATTGCAGACTTTGCAAGTAGGTACTATTTTGCTGTTTACACTGCAACAACAATTTCTGTATTGACAAAGCTCTTGTTTGTGATGCACGGTGAGAGCATTTTGTACTCTGATGATTAATATATGATAATTTATATTGACACGTAACGAATTAGTCCATAAGTACTAAGCACTGTTGTATGATGGCCTTTTGTGGTGAATATTGGTGGTCACTGTTTTACGATATCTGTCTTCGGTAGGTCTCGCGTTATGCAGTTATTGGTATTTGAGATGCATGCTTGCATTGCATTTTTTGGCTGTCAGCTTACAGTCTTATCGTGCTGGAGAACATGAATTAATTCACCGTGGTCGTCCATGACCATAGATTTTTTTTCATTTTTATCGTGTCTCTAAATAAAATGATATCTGTTTTCACAATCGAAAATTTTGACCATTCTTTTCCAAAACAAGCCATACACTCTAAAAAATAATATTTTTTTATTTAATAAAGAATGATTTGGAAGGTTATATTACTGTTTCTCCATTATTTCTTGTTGTCCTGTGTTATGATGGCATTACAGCCGTTATAGCAGTTGTTATTTTAATGCTAAAATTTATAAGTCTCTACAAAATTGGCAGCTATAGCTATTTTAACCGGTTTCAGCACGGACCATTATCATGGAAAATGCCATCATTTGAAAGCCACCAAACGAGATAAAACAGGTAATTTATAATAGAATAGTCAAAAACCATTCAAAAGTTACATCAACCGGGCTATTATTAAAAACAAACAACACTTTTATTCACCATATACAAAGGCCGCCTTCAAAGACTGGCATGCTAACCCTACGCAATCGACTTGAAGAACCAATACAACATGCAGCATCAAGGAGACCGTCCTAGGAACGGAAGTTGCTCAGCTTGCATGAACAAACCGGCTGCTCCTCATATATCACACTCAGAACTCAGAATGATCTACTTAACTATGAATACCTGATCTTTTGATCCGAGCCCTGCGAGGCGAACAGGTTGGGGTACGACAAGTATGGATCATCCTCGAAAGAGGTTAACCGTTGAGGCACCAGAAGAAGACCGATGCTCGGCATTCGTTCCTTTGAAACAGGTGATTCGTCTTCCATCCCAGGCACTTCTTGATATGAAAGATATCGTTCACTCAATCCCCACCTTGACTCGAAATGTTATTCATTATCAAAAAATCTTGATGATCGGATATTGATTTCCCGGTCATGTCCTTCTGTCGATGAGAGCCTTCCCCCTTGGATTCACTGTTGTTCATTTTTGTTACAAGATCCGTGATTCTAACATGTGCAAGGTTTGCAGCAGCAGCACGTGCAGCTGCCGCAGCTCTCTCGGCAGTTTCGGCAGCAGCCTGAGCAGCAGCCAATACATCCTGCAAGTCTACATTGCCCTTACTGTTGTTAATCTGGGAAATGGAGGAAGCTGGCTCATTTTTCTTTGCAGATAATGGAGCAGAAGAAAGCGAGGACAACGGAGCTCTCTCGCATTGCCTCTCCGACGATGATACTGAAACAGATGAAAATACTGGGGAAGAGGGCGCTGGCTCGGTTTGCTTGGCAGACACTTGATCAGAAGAAAATGATGGAGAAAATGATGAGAGGAGACAAATGGGATGAACTGTTTGGCTTCCCTTGAGGCAACTGAAACATCAGGCTGGGTGTAGGGGGAAGCAACCGATGCCTCTTCTGGTTTATTTTCTCCAGGCTCCACCTGAGGAACATGTGACATCTCGCTTGCAGCATATTTGTTGACCTGATCAAGTTCCATGTCATGTGGTGGAGAGGATGGTACAGGTGGAACCATTTCTGGAGCCGAGGGAATATCAGATGTTGAACGGACAGAAACTTTTGGAACTTCAGGAAGATCTATTGAATCAAAGCCTGCATCCAAATCCGATTCTTCACGAGACTCTTCCACATGGTTGGAAGACACTGCTTCATCGTGTTTCTCTTTGGGAGAGCCAACGTAGACCCATTGGTAAAGTGGTTTGGTCCATTCTGATGAAAAGATATGATCCTTGTATCGGTCATTGAAGAAATATGATGTAACACCAGAACATAAGCGCTTCAACTCACCAACAAATCCTCATGTGGTTTAAGAAACTCGGTTTCAGAGGCAGATGGATCCCAGTCCAACTCATGCTCTTCAGCAATTTCCTTCAGCAACTTCAATTTTGCTTCCACTGAAGGAGCTCGAACCGACAAAAGTTCGATTATCTGTTGAAAAAAATTTTAGGAAAAGACTGCAACAAATCAAAAGGATGAATGCAAATTTGATTACTGGCACTTAGACGTTCATGTGACCTGGCGGTTGACTCCACAGTCCGGAATGAGCCCGGTGGCAGCTGCAACAAATTCCCTGCCATATTTGGCTGCAAACAACATCTGAACTTGCTGCAACTCGGTAAATCTGCACATCTTGGTGCAGCAAACAAATGCTGGAAATTGCTTCTTTAAGGTCAAGAGGACATTCCCTGAACAATTTAAGGCAGGTAGACCAGGAGCTCTATGTTGCATATGAATATAAAACTCAAAAAAAGAAGAGCAAACTCCATAAATAATTGAAAGAAATATTCAGCGGATACATTGATAGTATCTTTGTATTAAGTAGATGGGATGATCCAGAAAAGAATTCTACCTCTCAACTTAAAAAGAATTAACAACTTTAAATAAAAGCAACTTTGCATTTGTACAGCAGATTAGTTTGAGTTCTATAATACACAACCAAACTCTAGAGTGACGAAGGAACATGTAAAATATCACATGTTTCTTCTTTTTCTTTTCCCTTTTTTCACCCTTTCTTTTTCTCCCCCCCTTTTTTTTTTTGGTTGGACGAGGTGGGGTGGGTGTGTGTGTGTTTGTTTTTTTTTTTTTTGGGGGGCAGCCAGGGGCTGCGCAATAGGGCACGTGTTCCTTTTTCCTTTTCTTTTAAGTCTGCAACCCCCCTCCCGTAGAAAAAGACACAACATGCAAGAACCAAACCAAGCCTATGGAACTAATGCAACGGAAAGACCTATTGATTGTGTTTAAGCCAAGAGTGCTGGCAAGAAACTATGCCCGGCCAGTACTGCCAGCTGGCATAGATCGGCATGGCACCTATCAACTCTTTTTCAAAAAACAAGTTAATTAAAAAAATACATGCTTTTTTTTTTTCCGCTGAGCATGGCACAGCACATATCATGCCAGTGGGTGACTCGCATGTTTACCAGCATTCGCTGAGCATGGCACAGCACATATCATGCCAGTGGGTGACTCGCATGTTTACCGGCATTGATACTTAAACCTCGGTTTAAAGATTTGTTGGTTCCCGTGAAGATCTACCAACCATGTAGGGGAACAAGTAAACAAAATGCTTTCCTTGAAAATCTATCAACCATGCACTGGAGCAAGCAAGACTTTCCCCTTTTAACGATAAAGGAAACAATACTTCTCAGGGTAAATTAATATCAATCAAAATTTGCAAAATTTTCAAAGTGAAAAATTATGCTGGTATTATGTCAAGCATGCAAAATTTTTGTTAACAAGGATAACAACATAAGAGAGAAATGCAAAAGATGCCAACTAAACCAAATTTAAAGTTCCAAGGAACCCTATTTGTTGGTCACTAAAGCAAATAAAGTTACTGTTCTTCAAGTTTTATATATTTCGTACTTCTCCAATTTCACAAGATGAACACATCAATATGATTGTCAGTTAAATGTTCAATGTGTTAGACTTCAATGGGTATAGTAGAGGTGCCGCCATCTATGTATCTTGTTATAGGCAAGCAACATCAGCATATTTTTTAAAATCCTATTTAATGGTCATCAAAGAAAATAAACTTACTTTTCTTCCAGTTTTATAATTTTCATGCTTCTTCAATTTGACAAGATGATCCCTTTGATATGAATGCCAGTCATATCACACATAGCATGGCAATGTTTCATATGTCAGACTTGAGAAAATCTGTATGGAAGGGTAATGGTACAAGTGCTGCTATATTTCTATCTTGTTATAGGTAGGCAAAATCTGCACGCATATCTCAATTTCATCAAAAAGGTTCTAATAATACTTTAATCATCAATGCCTATTATTTAATAGTGATAAAACATATATTGTTAGAGATCAGGTTCTAATAATACTTTAATCATCAATTTCTATTATTTAATAGTAATAAAAGATATATTATTAGAGATCAAGAAAAAACAATGAGTTGTTACTAACATCACGTATACCATAGAGGCTTGCAAATAAAAAACTACTGTCAGGATAAATTATGCAAGGCATTTGGCCCTCGGTACATATTGAAAGGTTTTAAGTCTTAGCAAGATAGGGGGCATCCCAATTGTCCCATTTTGTTCCTATAAGACAACTGACACTAGGATGGCAGCTGAAAAGGAGTGTCAAAGGATTTGGATTGATTTGGATTCCCTAATGCAAGACATAGTCTACTCTCAAGATCCAAAAGTCTGCAGCTAAGGAAAGCCTCTTCTTCATAAGATCAAGAAGATACTTGCTAGTTTTGAAGATTTTCAAATCTCTCATACCTGGAGAGAAGCAAACCGACTGATTTTATGTGAGCTTTGATTATGTAGTTTGTAGTAGACATATTTAGTCTTCACATTTTCCCTTTGATTTTGTAAAGTTAATTGAAGAAGGTAGATCCAGTTCTAATGGAACTGCAAATTGTTTATATATATGGAAACCAACAAAATGATATAATCACATTAAATTATCCCTTACAATTGATTCTAATGGAAGCATCATAGTCATGATAACACCCACTAAAACTGCATATTCAAAAACAAGTAACACATTTAGACCTTCATTTTCAATAACCAATACGCAGAATTCCACAAACATAATCAATGAGCACCAATCATTAGTAATTAGATGAAAGGACTGCATAGAAAGGTTCTAGTAGCATACAAATCCAATTACAGATGTAGTTTTGCCTTTGAAGATATGTTTGGTAGCCGGGAAAAGATATTGAAAAACTAAAGAACTTGGAAAGAAGTTCTAGCCATTTAGATGATGGAAAAACTAAAATAATACAAAAACTGATTTCCAAATCTTATTAGGTTTTTCCTTTTCCTTGGAAAATATTTTCCTTTTTCTTTTCCTCTTGCATGGTTCTCCAAGCAACCAAGCATACCCTTAATAAATGACAAATGACATATGACATATAAAACATGCAAGATGCTAGTTTACCTCCCAACTGAGGAACCTTGAAACATAAATGAAACATTTTGGAATCAAACCATAATGACAAAATTGCTTGGTATGTATCTCAGGCTTATCATTACTTGAAACATATGAATTCCTTGGTAAGCATGGTGTACCAGTGCATGATACCATATTCCTACTACCTATTATTCATTTTCAATTTTATATTATTTCCATCAAAGATGCACTTCTCAGACTCCACAAACACTGAATGCAACTCCACAACAAACTGCCCCAAAAAAATTGGCAGAATTTAATAGCTGCTAGCTGTCCTATTTGTTAAATAGGATGTCGGATTTTAAATTCCACCTCTCAGACGATGAAACTTGTTCGGTAATTTACCAAGATTTCATTAAGTTGAAAGAGATGTCGACAAGAAAACATTTGCCAACAAAACCAATTATAATTCCTAGAAATATGCAGAGTTAAATTATGACACAAACATAATTCTATAATGAAAGAATGCAAACATAATTATACAATGAAAGAATACGAACATGCATACATCCATGCATGCATGATGGACAAAAAAACTAGAATCAACCACTAACCTCTGCGTCTCAATTATGGGAAGGCGGACAGCTATTAGCTCACAGAACAACTCAATGATCTCCTGTGCTGCCATCATGTTCTCCTCCCGAATAATATGCTCCACCTGTGACCAATGCAAAAGTAATCAATCATCAAAATACTCTGGACAACAGCAAATACCTCCTTCTAGTTTGCTCCATTTATTGGCTGGACCCTGTGGCGTGGTAACACTCCTCAAACCATGAGAAGAATAAAGATAAGTTTGATTTCACTAATTAAAAAAAAAAAAATACCCGAATCCGGGCCGTAGCCTCCTGCCCATTCTCAAGAAGCTTTGCAATATCTCTTCGCATCTGCTTCAATTGAATCTCCCTTCGATTCCGTAGCAACTTTATTCTCGGAATCGTCAGCTTCAGCAGTGTTTTGCTGATCAGATACAAATTTATAAAACAAAAAGAATCAATTCCCTCATTATAGAAAGACCTATGACTTCATCCAAATAAAGATCTTCAGCAAACTATTTAAACACCGACCAAACAAAACAACGATGACATCAAAGCACCAAACTCCTTCAAAAGTTCAATCTTTATATTAAAAAAGACACAATGTCATCAAATTACGAACTTGATGCCACAATCTGAAAAACCCTTAAATCAAAAACAACCATACATCAGAGACACAACAAAGAAGCCTCTCCCTTTTTTAGCATCCAAAAAGCCGATTTTTTTCAAGGGAAAAAAAAAAACTGAAACAACAAAGAAGGAAAACTGGAAATATCAGAACTAGTACAAAACAACCCCAAGAATCCAAAATTCCCATCATCGACCAAAAACCAAAGGCGAACCCGATCCAGCACAAGATAATTAAATACGACTGAAACAAAGAAATTAAATAATTTTAACATACCATTTGGCTCCTTTGAAACCCTTATTGAAGAAGCCATCAAGCATCGACATTGCGAATCAAATTTCTATCGATCGAGCCTTCTAAACTTCTTCCGGAACGGAGATCATCGACAAAGAATTGATCTTTATATTTGTCCGAGATCTAACCAAATAAAGAATTGATCTTTTAGATTTGTCCGAGATCTGGCCAAATAAGAGAGAGCGAGAGTTCTTTTGCCGTCGTGGTACCTTAGCGAGGAAGGAATCCGGAAGTTGGTAATGGCTTGTCGCATGGAGGTATTGATAAGGACTTATTATCAGCCGTTCGTGTCCAGTCGTTTATGGCGTCCCCGCCGGCCAATAATTCGAGAAATCGCGACGGAGGGTTGGGATGGAGATGTGGACGGGAGATGATAAGTCCGCATGAGAATTGTATAGGGTATACAAGCACCCGAGTTTTCTCGGACGGATGCTTTCCTTCGGCTCGAAGGTTCTCTCTCTTTTTTTTTTTTTTTCTTTTATTTTCCCTGCGGAACGTTCCGGACAGGTGTATTGATCCTTTAGCGTGCGGTGTGGATTAATGTTAATAATTTGCTCTTCTTTCTTTCATAATGCTTCCATATCGAGCACGTGTGACGCGCATGAAAGAAAAGAATACAATGTTCTTTGCCATTTGACTGATTTGAGTTACATTTATCCTAAACAAAGCGGAGGCGACTACCCCACCCGCCCTGTCTAATGACTCTATCAACTAAACTAATTGACATCCATGAAGTGGATTAAAGTTGCAACGGTAAAGTCCAATCATAATGCATTGGGATAAAGTTGAAATCTTTTATTTTGATTTGGCGTTGCATTTAGTAACAGGCAATCTATTTAGATTATTGATAATTTAACGGATCTTATTACGTTATTATGTTTATTATATTTTTCTAGATGGCAATCTATCATCTTTGATAATCTGAATTGTCTTTCAAGAGATAATTTAGATTATCTCTAGGAGGAATGGTAATCCAAATTACCATCTCTCGGATAATCTTTCAAACAATATTACCTTTTCCTTCTCCCTTTCTCTTATAATATAATATAATATAATATAATAATATTATTTGAAATTTTGTCTCTCATAAGCTAAACTTATATGTCTTCCATACCAATCTCTTCGCTCAATACAACATCAGTAGTAGCGTAACCTAAATCTTCTCATAGATTTTAAATTTGACTTAAAGTTTAACATATCCAATAATTTTCAACAAATATAGGGATGATCAAATAATCCGATCCAAAATTACTAACCTAGCTATCAAAGATTCTACCAAGATGTGCATAGCATGTTTTACATAATATAATTTATTTTACTGATAGCAAATTACCAATCTATGCATTATCTCAAATATATTTTTCATTACATTTTTCAATAATAATCCATATATAGGTTCATCATAAACTTATCCTTTTTAATATCATTAAATTCTTGCACAATCTACATCCTAAACATTTTTTATAATAGTCCTAAAATTTATAATCCGATAATTAATAATAAACTGGCATGTTATCATGATCTACATCCATATCAGATTTAGGATTTCAAAATCATTTAATTAATAATCGAACATACATATTCAACATAATTCACTTACATACATACTATTTTTTCAAGCCAGTACTCTTGATGCTTAGGTCAAACCTACATATCAAAGGCAAAGATACATCCTATCCAGCTTTTCAATATCCATCATATGCTTACTTATCATGATTAAATATTATAAATCATTCAACTCTTTACACTCATCTTAGATCAATCTTACTATTTATAAAGACAAAAATCATGTTCCTCTTTTGCACTAATCATATCAGATTCTATGTACAACCTAAAGATTAGAAATCCAAACTTCAAGTCTATTCTTGTAACTTTTTTCATGTCCCAATTATCATAATACTAAGTTCAAATACCTCTTGAGTCATAATCATAATGATAATTATCCAAATTTTAATATTATTCAAATCATATCCTAATCACTTATATTACAGTCCCAAGTGATTATACTTTATGCTTCGATATTATTCATGTCATATCCAAACCACTTATATCACAGTCCCAAGTAATCATAATCTAAGTATCACTCATGTCATGTCCTAATCACTTATGTCATATCCTAAGTAATCATAACCTAAGTTTTGATATCATTCTGTCATATCCTAATAGCCACCACATTAATTTCTAATCACTTATATCACAGTTCCAAATAATTATAACCTAAGCTCTGATACCACTCATGTCATACCCAAATCACTTATGCCATAGTTCCAAGTAATCATAATCTAAGCTCTAATACCACTCTGTCCCATCCCGAACCTAGCATTGGGATTGGCTATGCAATAGTCGCACAAATCCTAAGTATCATCCTAGATCATGCTAGACCTAAGTACACAAGGTTCTCATCATTTACCAAAATTAAAATTTAATTTAATTAACCAATTACCATTACAATAATTTAATAACAACCAAATAATCAACTCATTCAACTCATGATCACTAAATGATCAACTTATTCGTTACATGGGTATCAAAATAGAACTAACTAAATAAATAAAGATCTTGGTACTCGATCTCATGCTTGTCCCCATCCCATGCTATGCATCATGTGACTTTAAAATAATAGAAAAGGGGGAGTGAGCTTTGTAACCCAGTAAGGACTTTATACAGTCACACCGATAATAATATAGTTTGAAAATAACATGAGATAAGTATATTATGTCATGCAACCAAACAACTCAAATATATAAATAACAAAACCTTTAAAAAAGTCATATATTTCCTTTTTATATTTCAATTGAGTCATCTTTCTTTTTTAGGATTCTGGATTAACCACGATCATGCTGTAACCCATAACTGGCAATTTTAATATCATACTTCAGCCTGTGACTAGCAAGCTCGTTATCACACTTCAACCTATGACAGGTGTTGCCGCCAAGATCGTCGTGGCTCGTAGCTACTTGGCGCCGGAGATGCGCTTTCCCTGCCGCCCGGCCGTCCTCGGCTCCCGAACCCCCGCGCTGGGTGCGGTCGCCTTGCCGCCCGGCAGTCCTCCGCTCCTGAACCTTCGAGATGCCAAGATCGTCGTGGCCCGTAGCTGCTGTCGGCGCCAGAGATGCGCTCTCCCTACCGCCCGGCCGTCCTCGGCTCCCGGACCCCCGCGCTGGGTGCGGTCGCCTTGCCGCCGGCGGTCCTCTGCTCCTGAACCTACGAGATAGGGGTTAGAGACCCGGACCGGGTTTTCCAGTGGGGGCACTCCGATGATCAAGTCAGTGACGATCCAGGGGAACAGATCCTTCTGGTCGGGCCCCTCTTGATGGACTGCGCTCTAGGAGGAGTGGAAAATGTGTGTGAAGGTGCAAACGTTGCAGGGAAAGAGTGATAGCGGGGACAGAGGGGTGCCATGTTCCTCTGCCTCTCCTTGTATCCCTCGTTTTCCTTCAACTGTGGTGGTAGTGGTGCTTTGCCCTCTTGGTCGGGTTTGCGCTTGTGCTCGTAGTGGTGGTGGTGCCATGCCCCTCTTGCTGGTGGGGTTGCACTCCTCCTCTTTTTTTTTTCTCTCTGGCTTGTGTTTTTTGCCTGTGTGTTGGAGTTGTTGTGTTACCTCCGAGTTTGTTGCAAACTAGGTTACCGTTGGGCGCTTGTCTCGGGATCCCCGCCGGGCTGTCAGGCGCATGCGGCGGTGTCCCGAGGAGTCTTTCCTGATCCGTGATAAGGGGAGTTGTCAGGCGCTCCGGCACTCCACTTGGTTGCCTCATTCCGGAAAACTTGACAGTGCCTCGAATGGCGGGCCGCCATCCACGGGATTCGAATCTCCCGGTTGGCTTCCTTTCTTGGACGATCTGAGTGGTTGGTGAGGAGTGTGGCATCTCGATCAACGTGCTGCTTACCTTTCTGATATAACTAGCGGTCGCAGGTGGTCAGTACGGTCTAGTAGGTGCTCCAGTACGGTCCTCGGGCGACTCGCCGGCATTAGGCTGGCGATGACCTCGTCCGAGCTGGAGCTGAGCTGGTATGGCAGGACTCGCTTCGACCTAAGCACCCTGAGCTTACGGGGGCGTCTCGGTGGAGGAGGGCAGAGAGCGGGCCCGGTCCGGAGGGCGCGCGCTCGGAGAGGCTCCACATTGGCGGGTGAGCGCTTTTGCTCAACCTCGACCACAAAGCACTAACCTCCGAGGGTCTCGCTCCGGAGGGCAGGAGGCGGACCTGGTCCAGAGGGCGAGCGCTCGGAGAGGCTCCACATCGGTGGGTGAGCGCTGAGCTCGACCTCGATCGCAGGGCACCAACCTCCGAGGGTCTCGCTCTGGAGGGCGAAGGCGGACCCAGTCCAGAGGACGCACGTCGGAGTCGCTCGAGGCTCGAATCGGTGAGCGCTGAGCTCGACCTCGACCGCAAGGCACTAACCTCCGAGGGTCTCGCTCTGGAGGGTGGAAGGCGGACCCAGTCCAGAGGGCGCGCGCTCGGAGAGGCTCCACATCGGTGGGTGAGCGCTGAGCTCGACCTCGACTGCAGGGCACTAGCCTCCGAGGGTCTCGCTCTAGAGGGCGGAAGGCGGACCCGGTCCAGAGGGCGCGTGCTCGGAGAGGCTCCACATCGGCGGGTGAGCGCTGAGCTCGACCTCGACCGCAGGGCACTAGCCTCCGAGGGTCTTGCTCTGGAGGGCAGAAGGCGGCTCCGACCTAGGCATCCCGAGCTTGCGGGCATGACCTGGCGGAGGACTGAGCTCGGCTTGTTGCTTTGAGGGAGCTCAGCTCAGCTCGGTAGTGGAATCCGGGCTGGAGAATTGACGCGGCATCTTTTCTTAACGTGGCGCCTGCCGGTTCCTCCACGTCAGCGATCCCTCTACATCATTTGCCCCCCACTCCCGAGGCCCGTTAGTGCACAGTGCTCGGGTCGAAGGGAGTAATTGCGGTGCTGATGTGGAAAGGCAAAAATCTGGCATGATGATGGCCATGATTGCTGGCACTTCGGGGGCCGGCCCTATGGACCAATGCACGGATGCCATGTGGCCACGTCCGAGGAGCAGTTAATGTTGGCGCAGAATTCAGAGCGGCTGGGACGCCATTCTCATCAATGGGTGGCACATGGTGTAGATCCGTTGGCGGAGGGGTTGGATCGGTACGAATCCCTCGGGTCATTTCAAATGAAAGGAGGGCCTCACCTGAACCATCTATTCTTTATGAATTCTCCATGCCTGCTGCTACCACACCCAAGCTTCTTCCTGCTTTCTCCCAGTTGCCCAGAGTTTTCTAAGGCACCAGGTCAGTTTCTTCCTCATCCTTCCCTGTTAGAATAGGGTTTTTCCTTCGGGTCTGGGGTCCTCTTCAGGTTGAGTCTCCTCTTCGATCTTCTACTTTGTGTCCTTCCTTTCCTTCGTCCTTGAGGATGTCACGTTTTGGTCCGGACTTCCGCCCCTCCACTGATCAGGGCGAAGCCGGTCCTTCCGAGCGGAGGCCGGTGTCTTCCTCTTCTTCCTCCGGTGGGGAGGAAGATGCAGCTCGCTTCGAGCTCAGTAGGAGGCATCCTCATGGTCCGGTTCTCATCAGGGAACCGGGATCCGGTCCTTCTCTCCCTCCTCCTTCTTCTGCTCCTGTTTCGAGTCTGTCCGGCCTGCAGGTCCTGGTGGGGTAGCCTCGACGATCACCGCCGGGGAACTCAGGACTGTCCGGGATGTCTATGGCATTCCACCTTCTATCCGGCTTATGATCCCTCGTCCAGGAGAACGGGTCACTTCAAGTGGCCCAGGCCGTCTTGCCTTCTACGAGGGGACCTTCTCTATGGGTCTCCAGTTTCCTTTCAATTCTTTCTTCATGTCCGTCTTGAATAATTATCGTCTAGTCCCCGCGCAGCTAGTGCCAAATGCTATTAGGGTTATTTTTTCTTTCATTGTGCTTTGTCACCTCCACGGGTTCGTTGCCCGATTTTCCTTGTTCAGGGCTTTCTTTGCCCTGAAGCGCCACCTAACCGAGGATGGGTGGTGGTCCTTATCCTCCCGCCCGAAGGGCATCAAGTTCGAGCTTCCCTCTTCCATCAGGGGATGGAAGAGCAATTTTTCTTTATTGAGGTCGAGGGGTCGACTGGGTCTGGAGCGATCCGGACAAGTCCCCCAACCAAAATTCTGCGGTCGATGCGGCTGACCGGGATGATTACGAGCAGCTCCGCACCGCCCAAATTCCTCCTCTCGAGGTCCTGTTGTCTGAGCAGTTCCTCGCCGACTCCGGGGTCGACCCAACAATGGGTTGGGTGAGTTCGACCTGAACTTTTCTTTTCCTTTACTCTTGTACTCCTTGCATTGTTTCCCATAGGCTCTAACTGTTATGTAATTTGTATGCAGGGATGATCTTTTCCGAGAGTGACCTTCTAGCCATCACCAAGAAGAGGCCGTCGACCGGGCTGGCCGGGGAGCCTGCGCCGAGGCGGGCCCGGAGTGAGAGTGCTTCTGCGGCCACTCCCACAGTAGTGGTTGGTTTGAGCTCGACCGCCACAGCGGGTCCGAGTTCAGAGGTGTCTCGTGCTGCTCCTGCACCGGTGGAGAGGGCAGCTTCTGTGGCACCGAGGCCAGCCCAGCAGGCCCCCGCTACAGAGCCCGAGGTAGTCGTTCGGGCGAGGGCCACGGCTGCTGCTGCTACACCCTGCCGTCCTCCGGTCTGCCCGTTGTCGATGTCAGGGGTGAGGAGATCCGGGCTGCGACCGGGGCCGTGACGGAGTGTCACCTGCATCGGCACCAGCTTCTCAGCCTCCCCCCCGGGGTTCTTCAGCCAGCGGGGCAAGGCCGCCCGCTCACGGAGAGAGCAGGAGGGAGGAGGCGCGGCGCCATCTCCTTTCAGGATGGGGCCGAAAAGTTCATTTCTCCGGAGTCCCAAACTAGCCGAACGTATGATGGATTTCTCCATCCATGTATGCGACCGGCAAGAGATGGCCGGTATGCAGCTGACCGATGTTATCAGTGCCATCTTTCTCCAGCTATACTCGGTGAGCTATCCCCCTCTTTCTTTTTTTCTTCTTCTTTCTCTTTTTCTTTCTCTTTTTTTCTTTTTTTTTTTGTCAGGCTGACCTCGCTTCATGGTGCAGATCGGTGCCGAGGCCCTCTTCATCAAGGGCCACTACCAGAGCTGGGAGCGTCTCGAGCGGCAACAGGCCACCGAGATTGAGTCTTTGAAGGCCGACCTGAAGGAGAAGGTCGGGGCAAACAGGGTCCTTGAGTTGAAGGTCAAGGACCTTGAGAAAGAGCTCTCCGATGCTGAGGGGTGAGCGAAGGGACTCCTGGCGGCTTGCGACTTGGAGCGGAGCCGCTCGAAGAAGGCGATCGACGACCTCTCCATCGTCAAGAAAAAGCTTAACTGGTACAGTGTCGAGGTCGATCGACACAAGGAGGTCGCCAGATCTGCCCAGGCGGAGCTGGCAGCTGGGAAGGAGAAACTTGCCGCAGCTGAGAAGGCGGCAGAGATGGCAGCCAACTCGGCGGAGGCAGCCAGGCTGGAGGCCGCTGAGTTGAGGAGGGTGGCCGCTGAGGCCACGAAGGGTGTTGAGGACGCCGTCGCCAGATTCAAGGCTTCGGAGGACTTCGTCGCTGAAATCCAGCAGATGGCGTCGGACTCCTTCTATAAGGGTTTCATGTACTTGCACGGCCGGGTCGAGGGGCTTATTCCTGACAAGAATCTTAGCTGTCTCAGGTATCCTTCAGCCTCGGAGGTGGAGGCTGACGAGGAGGTCGTTGCAGGAGTCGCAGGCTCAGAGCCTTCGACGCTAGCCGAGGGTGATCCTTTCGAGGTTAGGGCAGCTCAGCCGAAGACTTCTGAGGGTGGGAGCTCTCGGCCTCAGGATCTAGTAGAGAAGCCGGTCGTGCGGAGTGATCCTTTTCTTCCTTGCTTTGTTTTGTACTTTTGTTTCTTGTACTTTGTTAGGGTTACCCGGCATGTCGGGGGCCCAGAAAATACTTGTAACTTGTGTTTAATCAATGAAGCTTGAGCTTTTTCGTCATTTATTTTCTTTGCCTGGTTCTTCCCCTTTTTTCTCTCTTCCTTTCACTCCCTTTCTTCTTTTCTCTCTCTTTTTTTTTTTTTTTTGCATGGGGAGATCAGAGAGAAGGGCTTCACCTTGCTTGGGATGAAGTTATGACACTTGAGAGCTACTAGGCTCGAAGGTGTTGTTGACTGAGAGCCATGTGGCTCGGAGGTCCCTTGGCCAGAGATCTGAGCTCCGGTCTTGGATTGGTGTCCTAGAGCTGGGCTCGGGGACGTTGATGACTGAGAGCTGCGTGGTTCGAAGTTTTCTTGGCCGGAGATCTGAGCTCTGGTCTTGAGTGGGCATCCTGGAGCTGGGCTCGGGCGTAGATGACTGAGAGCTGCGTGGCTCAAGTTCTCTTGGCCGGAGATCTGAGCTGTGGTCTTGAGTGGGCGTCCTGGAGTTGGGCTCGGGGACGTAGATGACTGAGAGCTGCATGGCTCGAAGTTCTCTTGGCCGGAGATCTGAGCTCCGGTTTTGAGTTGGCATCCTGGAGCTGGGCTCGGGGACGTTGATGACTGAGAGCTGCGTGGCTCGAAGTTCTCTTGGCCAGAGATTTGAGCTCCGATCTTGAGTGGGCATCCTGGAGCTGGGCTTGGGGACGTAGATGACTGAGAGCTGCGTGGCTCAAAGTTCTCTTGGCCGGAGATCTGAGCTCCAGTCTTGAGTTGGCATCCTGGAGTTGGGCTCGGGGATGTTGATAACTGAGAGCTGCGTGGCTCGAAGTTCTCTTGGCCGAGATCTGAGCTCCGGTCTTAAGTGGGCGTCCAGGAGCTGGGCTCAGGGACGTAGATGACTGAGAGCTGCGTGGCTCAAGTTCTCTTGGCCGGAGATCTGAGCTCCGATCTTGAGTTGGCATCCTGGAGCTGGGCTCAGGGACATTGATGACTGAGAGCTGCGTGGCTCAAAGTTCTCTTGGTCGGAGATCTGAGCTCCGATCTTGAGTTTGGAAGGTGGTAGCTTCGATGCTGTACTTCCCTCTCGTTCTCTTTCTTTCCTTCCCCTCTCACTTTTTTGATGAGCGGGGAGATCAGAGATGAGGGTGCTTGCTGCCGTGTTCCTCTCTTGTTCTTCTTTCTTTCCTTCCACTCCTCTTTTTTCCTCCTTTTTTTTTTCTTTAGAGTGGAGATCAGAGAAGGGATGCGGCAGTGCCCCCCCTTGTTCTCTTTCTTTCCTTCCCTCTCGTAGTCTTTCGATGAGTCGAGTGGGGAGATCAGAGGAAGGGGGTTACTGAGCTTGATTACTTGGAGCTCGGCTCGAGGCCTTCCTAGACATGGAGCAGCTTGGCCCAGGGGTTGCCTGAGGTCTTGGCTCAGGTCTTGACGCCTTGGAGCTAGGCTCAAGGCGTTGAGGGAGCTACGTGGCCCCATGATCTCTTGGCATTCTCGGAGATGGGCTCGGAGAAGTTTGAGATGGAGAGCGGCTTGGCTCGAAGTTTTTTGGCCGGAGATCTGAGCTCCGATCTGAGCTGGCGTCCTGGAGCTGGGCTCGGGGACGTTGTTGACTGGGAGCTGCTTGGCTCAAAGGTCTCTTGGCCAGAGATCTGAGCTCCAGCCTTGAGTTGGTGTCCTAGAGCTGGGCTCGGGGACGTTGTTGACTGGGAGCTGCTTAGCTCAAAGGTCTCTTGGCCAGAGATCTGAGTTTCGGCCTTGAGTTGGTGTCCTGGAGCTGGACTCGGGGACGTTGTTGACTAGGAGCTGCTTGGCTCAAAGGTCTCTTAACGTCCTGGAGCTCGGCTCGAGAATGCTTGGAATTGGGAGCTACGTGGATCGAATTTCTCTTGATGTCCTGGAGCTGGGCTCGGGAATTCTTGGAGTTGGGAGCTACGGGCTCGAAGATCCTTTGACGTCCTGGAGCTGGGCTCGAGGACACTTGGAATTGGGAGCTATGTGGCTCGAAGTTCTCTGACGTCCTGGAGCTGGGCTCGGGATGCTTGGAGTTGAGAGCTACGTGGCTCGAAGATCCTTTGACGTCCTGGAGCTGGGCTCGGGGATGCTTGGAGTGGGAGCTACGTGGCTCGAAGAGATCCTTTGACATCCTGGAGCTGGGCTCGGGGATGCTCGGAGTGGGAGCTACGTGACTCGAAGATCCTTTGATGTCCTGGAGCTGGGCTCTTGGACGCTTGGAATTGGGAGCTACGTGGCTCGAAGATCCTTCGACATCCTGGAGTTGGGCTCGGGGATGCTTGAAATTAAGAGCTACGTGGCTCGAAGACCCTTCGATGTCCTGGAGCTGGCTCGGGGATGCTTGGAATTGGGAGTTACGTGGCTCGAAGATCCTTCGACGTCCTGGAGTTGGGCTCGGGGACGCTGTCGATTCTTTCCTGCAAGACATGCGGATACCCATGCAAGGGAGAAACCGTTATCATAGTTGTTGGTAAGGGAACTTACCTTGTTGGGGGCATCCTCGTAGGCTGCAGGCTCTCCTTCTTCGGGGAGCCTGACGCCGTCGAGATCTTCGAGGCAACAGATCCCTCACGACGGAACTTCGGCCGCCTCGTGGGGGCCTTCCCACGGTGGTTCGCGATCGTCGCCCGACGACCATGGCATCTTTATTTACCTTTCTCCTTCGCTTTCTCCTCCCCACATGGCGGGGAGATTACACTCGGGGCCCCCTGCCCCCTGAGTCTCCTTAGATGCATGCATGATTCTCCAGGCGATCACACCCGCCGGTTTCGCGATGGGGTAGCTGTCGATAGTTGGAATTGACGGGAGAGTAGCGAGCGCTTGGGGCCTCGCTTGAGGTCTGCCCCCCGCAAACCTTTGGAGGTAGGCCTCCTTGATGAGCCTCTAGATCTCCTGCTTACGGTTGCAACATCTTTTGATGTCATGGCTATGACCGCGGTGGGGGTGATGATGCTCCGCCTCACCGCGACTGGTGAAGGGCTTCACCGGTAGTGGGTGTTGTAGTCCGGTGGCTCGCTAGCTGAGTTTCGCATGTTGATGAACTAGCGGGAGAACCCCGCCAGTTTGCGCTCATGCTTCTCCAGGCGTGCTTTCGCTGTGTGCCTGATGGTTTCGTCAGCGGATCCCTCTGTCGAAGGGGACAACGAAGGTGACATCCTGGAGAAGATTGGAGATCGCCAATCTATCGACCTTTCTAGCTCGTGTCGTCACCGTTCTTCCGTGGTATGTTGACTTGTGAGGAGGTGGAGGACTTAGTCACGCCCGTCCTGCCCCCCTACCTGGCACGCCAATCTATTGCTGCCAAGATCGTCGTGGCCCATAACTGCTGTCGGTGCCAGAGATGCGCTCTCCCTGCCGCCCGGCCATCCTCGACTCCCGGACCCCCGCGCTGGGTGCGGTCGCCTTGTCGCCCGGCGGTCCTCCGCTCCTGAACCTCCGAGTCGCCAAGATCGTCGTGGCCCATAGCTACTGTCGGTGCTGGAGATGCACTCTCCTGCCGTCCGGCCATCCTCAGCTCCCGGACCCCGCGCTGGGTGCGGTCGCCTTGCCGCCCGGTGGTCCTCCACTCCTGAACCTGCGAGACAGGGATTAGAGACCCGGGCCGGGATTTCCGGCGGGGGCACTCCGATGATCAAGTCAGTGACGATCCAGGGGATCAGATCCTCCTGGTCGGGCCCCTCTTGATGGACTCCGCTCTAGGAGGAGTGGAAAATGTGTGTGAAGGTGAAAAGTTACAGGGGAAGAGTGATAGCGGGGATAAAGGGGTGCCCTACTCCTCCGCCTCTCCTTGTATCCCTTGTTTTCCTTCAATGTGGTGGTAGTGGCGCTTTGCCTCTTGGTTGGGCTTGCACTTGTACTCGTAGTGGTGGTGGTGCCATGCCCCTCTTGCTGGTAAGGGTTGCACTCCTTCTCTTTTTTTCTCTCTGGCTTGTGTTTTTTGCCTGTGTGTTGGAGTTGTGTTACCTCCGGGTTTGTTGCAAACTAGGTTACCATTGGGTGCTTGTCTCGGGATCCCTGCCGGGCTATCAGGCGCATGCGGCGGTGTCCCGAGGAGTCTTCTTGATCCGTGATAAGAGGAGTTGTTAGGTGTTCTAGCACTCCTCTTGGTTGCCTCATTCTGGGAAACTTGACAGTGCCTCGAATGGCGGGCCATCGCCCGCAGGATTTGAATCTCCTGTTGGCTTCCTTTCTTGGACGATCTGAGTGGTTGGTGAGGAGTGTGGCATCTCGATCAACGTGCTGCTTGCCTTTTTGGTGTAACTAGCAACCGCAGGTGGTCAGTACGGTATGGTAGGTGCTCCAATACGGTCCTCGAGTGACTCGCCGGTATTCTGGGCTGGCGATGACCTCGTCCGAGCTAGGGTTGAGCTGGTACGACAGGGCTCGCTCTGTCCTAAGCGCCCTGAGCTTGCGGGGGGCGTCTCGGTGGAGGAGGGCAGAGAGCGGGCCCGATCCAGAGGGTGCGCGCTCGGAGAGGCTCCAAATTGGTGGGTGAGCGCTTTTGCTCGACCTCGACTATAGGGCACTAACCTCCGAGGGTCTCATTCCGGAGGGCAGGAGGCGGACCCGGTCTAGAGGGCGCGCGCTCGGAGAGGCTCCACATCGGCGGGTGAGCGCTGAGCTCAACCTCGACCGCAGGGCACTAACCTCTAAGGGTCTCGCTCTAGAGGGTGGAAGGCGGACCCAGTCCAGAGGGCACGCGCTACGAGAGGCTCCACATCGACGGGTGAGCGCTGAGCTCGACCTCGACCACAGGGCACTAGCCTCCGAGGGTCTCGCTCTGGAGGGCGGAAGGCGGACCCGGTCCAGAGGGCGCGCGCTCGGAGAGGCTCCACATCGGCGGGTCAGCGCTGAGCTCGACCTCAACCGCAGGGCACTAGCCTCCGAGGGTCTCGCTCTGGAGGGCGGAATGCGGCTCCGACCTAGGCGTCCCGAGCTTGCGGGCACGACCTGGCGGAGGACTGAGCTCGGCTTGTTGCTCTGAGGGAGCTCAGCTCAGCTCAGTAGTGGAATCCGGGCTGGAGAATCGACGCGGCATCTTTTTTGACATGGCGCCTGCCGGTTCCTCCACGTCAACGATCCCTCCACATCAATGGGCAATCTTATTGTCATACTCTAGTTGTGACTGGCAATGTCGGTATCACATTTCAGCTTGTGACTAGCAATCTCATTATCACATTCCAGCCTATGACTGGCAATTTCGGTGTCATACTCTAGTATGTGACTAGCAATATAATTTTGTTTATTTGAACATAACATACATAAAATATAATAATAATACCGATAATCATAAATGTCTATCATGAAGAATCAAAATATACAATGCATAAATAGTCATGCATGCCAATGCTCATTTCTAAGGATCAAATCATGCCATAAAAAATATATTTATAAGATTGGTGATCAAGTCCAGAAATCCTTACCTTTACTAGAGATAGATTTAATATGCCCGATATCAGTCTATACCCGAATCCTCGACTAGGTACTACGAAAATTCGTTCAACGCCTTCTATCCAGAAAATGATCCTCCTATAATAATAATTTTATTTTAATATGAATAATTTTATGATACAACAACTATAAATTCAAAAGTTTCTACGCAGACTCCATTTGCAATCCATCCGCTACAATCTACTTCATAACTTTTTTAATAGAGGAACTCTTTGATATTTTTTTCAATATTTATTTATTTAACTTGCTCATTTTCTCTCTTTCCGCTTTTTCTCCTCTCCCTCCTCTTTCTCTCTCCTCACTCATCTCCTCTCTCCTCTTTCTCTTCTCTTTTTTTTTTCTTTTTTTTTTTCTTTTCTTTTCTCTTTTCTTTTCTTCTATCCTCTTCTTCTTCTCTTTACTTCCCCTCTTCTCCTTCTCTCTGCCGAGCATGAGGTCACCCCACCTTTCTTTTCTTTTCCTTTCTTTTCTTCTCTTTCCTCCTCCTCTTCTTCTCCTCTCTTCTTCCTCTCTTTCCTCTTCTTCTTCTTTTCCTCTTCTTCTTTTCTTTTCTCTCGTACGGCCCTGCAAGTGTGCCGTAAGATCTTGTGGAGGAAGCACACGAGGAGATCGAGGCTCCAGTCGTTGTTGTCCTCCTCCTCCTCCTCCTCATCATCATCGCCTTCACCACGGAGATCGCCGACCTAAGCATGAAGATCGGAGATCATGACCTTCAACTCTTGAGGGTAGCCGAAGAGCCTCCAGGAGGCCTTAATCAGTGACCGGACCTGAAAGGGGGAGGCAAGAAGATGGATGGAGGGGATGACTCTTTATAGCTAGAAACCAATTTTGGCTCGATTTCGAACTCCTCCAGGAGAAGGGAAAGGAGATGGGAGTCTTCTCCTAATTTTTTTTCCCATGCTGGGTATTACGCATTATCATGTTTCATGGTACATTAAGGAGCACATGTACATCAGCTATCTTTCAATACTCAACAGAAACTATCGATGACATTGCCGTACCTTTTGGGAGTTTCATAGCTTACAGGGGACCAGCTATCTTTCAAAGTCGCTCGAAGCGCCACATTGATTTCTGCCACCTTTGTGCAATCATATATGCCCTCTAAGAAAAGTCTACCCCCTTGACATTATGCCCTGTGCATCTTGAAGTCGAAAATGTAGCATGGATGCATGAGACCGTGAGCTGCCCAGCATATATAGTGGTCTATTACTAGCTATGAACGGGAGAATGCTTATTCCTCTAATTTAGGTTCTTGATACAAGAAAATTGAAAGGTGTTGTTGTGATCTACTCCTTAAAACACTTGGGTGAGCTGTTTCTATTAATGTTTTGTTGTAAATAGAATACTGTGAAATAAAAGTAGAAACAATAAATGTAAATCTATCTATATTATCCTAAAACACTAAACAGTGCTATATAGAACAGTAATACAATGAATCTGTCCTATGTAAAACAATAATATAAACATATACTATGAATCATAAATTGAGTTTTAGGATTTCTGACCGGAGGCGTGCAGAGGCACTGTCCTAAGGCGATTCTCGGCCCTCGTGCAGGATTCAATCCGAGAACTCTGCCCCAAGATACAACGGGTATCCCTCCTGCAGGCACGACTGTGAAGGGACTGACAACGGCTTCGCCCAGCAGTGAAAACCAGATTAAAGAAAAAAATGGAAACAGGAAAAACCTAGAATGCAAGAGAGTTCTAGATCGGAAAAAAAAAAGAAAGATTGAGAGGGAGAGAGAGTCCGGTGAAGATGCATATCTGATCTGACTCCATCCTTTTATAGATGGAGAAAAACCGTGAGGAAGAGACACCGCTCGGTGAAGACACGACGCGGTACGGCGGAGGACGCGACGCTCGGAGAAGACCGCTCTTCAGAAGTCGGACGCTTGGAGAAGACGCAACGCGATGCAGTCCGAACGGAAAGAAAAAAATAAAAGAAAATCGGGCAAAAAAACACACCACACCCCGCCGCGCCGTGCGAACCGGACCGGACCGCGCGTGCGAACCGAACCGGGCCGGGCCGGGCCGCGCGCGCGCGTGTGAGTGGCCCAAGACGGTATAAGGCCAAACGGAAGAGGGATCACATTTAAGGGTCTCTTTGGGATGTTCTCCTTTTCCCATGTGGGACTAAAGGAATGGCTTGGAGGGAATTTTGGATTTCCCTCCAAAACTCTAACAATCCCCCTCAAAACTCAAAATTCACTTATTATAAATAATCAAGTAGAACATAATAGAAAAATATTGACTGCTGGGTACATATACTGTGTAATGATGAAGTGTCTTTAAAGTTCACTTCACTTAGCATTGATAGTATTGATTTGAAAGGAGCGGAGTGAACCAGGTCTTGAACTACGTTCCGTTAGATCAAATTTCTACTATAATACTCACAGTATAGAAGCTCATGTCGCGGGTTTGCACATTAATGGCCGTGTGCAAGCATCTTGATTTGTTTCATGAGAATTTCTAGAGATTGCCTATGTCTCTAGCCGCGGCCGTATACGGATATCCTCACATAGGTGAGTCCTCCAAGGATGTGTGTAGTGTCACATCTCGAGGAATACCTCTCGGGACTCATTCAGAGATAACTCTTCCTAAACACTACATAGGAGCACTAATCATCATAGGGATGGGCTAGAGTCAGAGACTCCTGCTAAATAAACTACATGTGCTCCCTGATCAACCAATCAGTTTGTTTTTACCACATTGAACCTCCTTCAAGGGATCTCCTATCACAGAGGTGGGTTCCCGCTGATGGAAGATCCTTTATTGGCTAAGCCCCATCCCTCTCGATGACATCAGGACCTTAGTCCTGTTAAGCCTTTTGTAAGACAGTCAGCAAGGTATTATCTGTAGCTACATGAC
The DNA here is from genome assembly GCA_021397845.1 of Areca catechu. Lineage (NCBI taxonomy): Eukaryota > Viridiplantae > Streptophyta > Magnoliopsida > Arecales > Arecaceae > Areca > Areca catechu. The sequence goes on from CM038052.1 coordinate 10,506,675, forward strand.
TTATGGAAACAATTTGAAGTTTTGCTTTTCTTTTAACAGACTTTTGTCTTAATTTGATGTGTCTGCTTACTTTAGTATTTATTAACTTCTTTTTGCAAAATTCTATAGCAGCTCTAGAGTCACAATGTATTGAAATTGGAGGTATAGGAGAAGATATAGAGATCTCAGTAAGAAGCTCTTTTAACATCTGCTTCAGTACAGGCAGAGTCAAGAGCAATAAGCTCGGCTTCCATGGTGCTCCTAGCTAAAATAGTTTGTTTAGTTGATTGCCACGATATGGCACTACCTCCTAGCAGAAAAACATAGCCAGATGTAGATTTGACATCTAAGGTGTCAGAAATCCAATTTGCATCACAATAACCTTCAAGAACATTTGGATAACCTGTAAAGCATAGAGAATACTCAGTAGTACCTTTAAGGTATCTGAACACTCTTTCTAATGCATTCCAATGAATTGAACTAGGGTTAGATGTATATCTACTAAGTCTAGAAATGAAAGTGAAAGTAATATCAGGCCTAGTCCGGTTGGATAAATACATTAGAGATCCAATAATTTGTGCATATTTTTCTTGATTTATAGGTATTCCAGTGTTCTTTGTAAGATGAGTAGATGGATCAAAAGGTGTAGAAACTGTTGAATAATTAGAATATCCAAATTTGTCTATAAGTTTGTTAGTATAATGAGATTGAGATAAACTAATCGATTCGACAGTTCGAATGATTTTCATTCCAAGGATTAAGTCAGCATTACCTAAATCTTTCATATTGAAATGATGAGACAGAAAATTCTTGATATCATTAACCAGATTCAAATCTGGTGCAAGAATTAAAATGTCATCAACATAGAGACATAGAAAGATGAATTGATCATTAACTTGTTTTTTGATAAAGACAATTATCGGATTCATTAATATGAAATCCGTAGGATAAGATCACTTGGTCAAATTTTTCATGCCATTGCTTAGGTGCTTGCTTCAATCCATAAAGAGATTTTACAAGCCTGCAGACTTTATTTTCTTGTCCTGGCACAGAAAATCCTTCAGGTTGATGCATGTAGATCTCTTCATCTAGATCACCATGCAAAAATGCAGTCTTAACATCCATTTGATGAACATAAAGTTTATAGATGGAAGCTAATGCTAGAATGACTCTAATAGTGGAGATATGAGCAACAGGAGAATATGTGTCAAAGAAATCCATACCACCTTTTGACCAAATCCCTGAACAACAAGTCTAGCTTTATATTTTTCTATTGTTCCATCAGTTCTCATTTTCTTCTTGAAAAGCCATTTACATCCTAAAGGTTTGTTTCCAGGAGGTAAATAGTAAGAATCCACGTATTATTTTCGATAATAGATTCAAACTCACTATTGATTGCCTCTTTCCAAAAAGGTGCATCAGGAGAAGACAAAGCTTCTAAATAAGTAGAAGGAGTATCTTCAATTAAATATGTGAAAAAAACCTTCACCAAAATTTTTTTCTGTTCTAATTCTTTTACTCCGTCTAGGTTCAGGTTCAGATTCGGGTTCATGAGTTAAATCTGCAACTGAGGATGCAGAGGATGGAATATTATTCGTTGGATAAGACACTCTATTTTTCATAGGAAAAATATTTTCAAAGAAAGTTGCATCTCTGGATTCAATTATTATTATTTGATATTGAATATATTTCCGAGTTAATAACAAGGAATCTATAGGTATTACTATCCAACGAATAACCAATAAATATGGCATCTACGGTCTTAGGACCTATTTTTAATCTTTTGGATTCAGGAATACTAACTTTAGCTAAGCAACCCCAAACTCTAAAGTAACTAAGTCTAGGTTTGTGACCCTTCCAAATTTCATAAGGGGTTTTATCTTTATCTTTCGCAGGTATTCTGTTGAGGATGTAATTAGCAGAGAGAAGAGCTTCTCCCCATAAATTTTCTGGAACACCTGAACTAATGATCATCGCATTTATCATATCTAGTAATGTTCGGTTCTTTCTTTCTGCTACACCATTAGATTGAGGTGAATAGGGAGCAGTGACTTCATGAATTATTCCATTTTCTTCACAGAAAAGGTTTATTTCATTTGAAGTGTACTCGCCTCCTCGATCTGATCTAAGGATTTTAATCCTTTTTTCTAACTGATTCTCAGCTTTGCTTTATAAATTTTAAATTTATTAAGAACTTCATCCTTAGTTTTTAGAAGATAAGTGTAACCGTACTTAGAAAAGTCATCTATGAAAGTGACAAGTAACGACTACCTCCACGTGTTAGAGCTCTATTAGAATCACAAACATCACTATGTATTTTCTAAGATTTGGGAATATCTAAATTCTATTGGCTTGAATGGTTTTCTAGGTGTTTTGATTGTACACAGATTTCACATTTTGATTTATGATCTATATTAATTTAGGAATTAATAGAAGATCAGACATTTTCTTGATTGATCGACGATTGACATGACCCAATCTGCCATGCCAAATTCACAAGCTTCAAAATTTAACACAGTAGATTTAGAAGAAGAACTAGAGATTTTATTGATATTAAAAGGTGCTATTACACTTAATTTGAATAATCCTTCAGATACAAAGCCCTTGCCAATAAACATATCTCCTCTGGAGATTACAACTTTATTTGATTCTAATACAACTTTAAGTCCTGTCTGGACAAGCAAAGAACCACTAATGAGGTTTCTTCTAATTGCTGGAACATGCTGTACATCACGAAGAATCAAAGATTTCCTGAGGTAAATTTTAGATTGATGTGACCTGATCCTAGTACTTGAACAGCTGTTCCATCACCCTGTTACACTTCTTTCACTTGATCCCTGATAGGATGAAAACCAAATTTTATCAGTGCAAACATGGATATTGGCACCAGTATCTAACCACCATTCGTAATCAAAATAGGTTAGATTTATTGAAGGGGTGAAGGAGACTGACCTAAAAGAAGATGATTCTCCTTCAATCATATTGACCTGAGATTTGAATTGATTCTGGTTCTTAGTATCATTCTTCTTCTTATGGACAACCTTTTGCTTCTTCCGGTAGAAACATTGAGGAGCAAAATGATTGTCCCTTCCACAGACAAAGCAGAATCTTCCATCACCTTGATCCTTGGATTTTATGTTATTCTGCCTATGGATATTGTTTTGATGGAAATGTTTTCCTTTTCCTTTAAAATTTTTCCCCTTAGGTTTATAATTAGAATTGTAATCTCTAGAGTTCTGGCCTTTAGTATTTTGATTTTGACCTTCGGTAAGATTGACTTTGGCCTTGAGTTGATTCTTGAATCTCTCTAAGTCTATATTGATCTTCGATCCTGATGGATTGAAGAAGAGACTTAAAGGTTAGGGAGGTTTGAGTCCTTTTAAGATTTTGGCAAATGATTCCACGATGGAGGAAGTTTATCTATTAAACTTGAAACTTGATAAGTTTCATCAAGGATAGACCCTCCTCTAAGAATTTCTTGAACAAGATTTGGAAATGATGGATCTGGTCATTGATTGGTTGGTTATCTACCATTCTAAAGTTATGAAAGTCAGAAACGGTAAATCTCATAGCCCCCTCATGATCTCTGATATAGGTATCTTCTAAAGCACCAGAGTTCTTTAGAAGTTTGGCATTTCCTATAGGTTGCATATAGGTGTCTGAAAGACAACTCAATATTCTAAACCTACAGTGATAATCTACTTCTTCAGGAGACTTAGAAGTTGCATCAGAACCTTGGGAATTGGTTTCAAATGGAAGGATTTTACCTAGGACAGAAATTAGACCTAATGAAATAACCAGGCCTCATTTGTTCTTGCCATCTAAGAAAACCCTTCCCATCAAATCTATCAGGTTTAAGGCTAGAAGAATCCACAGAATCCATACAAGGTGATTAAGAACTAGAGCTGCACAATAATAAATATTCGTTTTAGAATTTGAATAATCAATATCAGAACATATGTATAATAAAAACAAATTTATTTTATTTTATTTTATTTTTGTTTCTATTTTATTTCATGTAGAATCGCCTTAGATTGTTGTAAATAGAATACTGTGAAATAAAAGTAGAAACAATAAATGTAAATCTATCTATATTATCCTAAAACACTAAACAGTGCTATATAGAACAGTAATACAATGAATCTGTCCTATGTAAAACAATAATATAAAACATATACTATGAATCATAAATTGAGTTTTAGGATTTCTGACCGGAGGCGTGCAGAGGCACTGTCCTAAGGCGATTCTCGGCCCTCGTGCAGGATTCAATCCGAGAACTCTGCCCAAGATACAACCGGGTATCCCTCCTGCAGGCACGACTGTGAAGGGACTGACAACGGCTTCGCCCAGCAGTGAAAACCAGATTAAAGAAAAAAATGGAAACAGGAAAACCTAGAATGCAAGAGAGTTCTAGATCGGAAAAAAAAAAAAGAAAGATTGAGAGGGAGAGAGAGTCCGGTGAAGATGCATATCTGATCTGACTCCATCCTTTATAGATGGAGAAACACCGTGAGGAAGAGACACCGCTCGGTGAAGACGCGACGCGGTACGGCGGAGGACGCGACGCGGAGAAGACCGCTCTTCCGAAGTCGCGACGTTTGGAGAAGACGCGACGCGATGCAGTCCGAACGGAAAAAGAAAAATAAAAGAAAATCGGGCAAAAAAACATACCACACCCCGCCGCGCGTGCGAACCGACCGGGCCGGGCCGCACGCGCGCGTGTGAGTGGCCCAAGACGGTACAAGACCAAACGGAAGAGGGATCACATTTAAGGGTCTTTGGGATGTTTCTCTTTCTCATGTGGGACTAAAGAAAATGGCTTGGAGGGAATTTGAGGTTTCCCTTCAAACTCTAACATGTTTCACATACCATCACTCTAAAAGACTGTCTCCCAGATGATTGATGCGGTCAGTCAGAGAAATAATAGATAATTGCATTGGAAAGTATGAAATGCTTGTTTATTATAACTGAATGAGGATTTTACACTAAGTTCCATCTGAATTTTATTATTTATTTATTTATTATTTTTTTTTGAGAGAGAGAGAGAGACCCATTTGCACTATAATTATCCAAGCCAAAATACTTGGGGTTGCACCACCTAAGAATCAAACCTAGAACATCAAGCCAATGAAGCGAAGTCAAGGGCAAGCAATCAGACATCGCCTTTGAAGCGGAGTTTCTGATGTATAGCTTGGAGTTGCTGATTCCTCGGCATCAGGTCATGCAGATGCTGGAATCCAAAATGTTGCTTCTCAAGATTGCTCAGAGAAGTATATTCTCCACCACCAGGAGAAAGTCCCGAGACTATGAAAGATGTATATCGCTTTCTGTGATACTGGAGGTTCCTGATGATCCAAGTTCTTGATTTTCTCATGGCCTTTATGATCTCGGTTCATGTATTCCATGTTAATCTCCTAACAATTACGTGACCAGTTATTTTTAACTTGTATGATATAGTTTAGCCACTGAAGTCTATATGAATGATCTTATATATTTAATAAATCAATGAAACTTGCTGTTTTGATCTTGTTGAGCGCCAAGTCAAATAGTATAATGTCTCCATATATCTGATTGCTGATATTGTTTTGTATTGAACTATTTGATATTTTTCCAATTTGATATATTTTTTTTCTGCCTCCGTAATGCTGGAATTTTTCTTAATTTGATAGTGTAGCTATTCCATGGAATTATATAACTCGAACAAAGGCTGCTAAAGCATTAACTTGGATTTTCTTGGACTTACTTGTTATGGCTTCTCTTTTTCTGCATGATCCTTTAAATGATGAGATTCAGTGGACTCCTCGCAATGTTGTGGATGGCAAACTGCTCGTATCGGTTCGAATATTTTACCGGACCATTCAATCGATAGAAACGACGGGTCATGTATACAAAAGGCAGGAACAAAGTTAGCACGAGCTAATGATTTGTGTTTACTAGAATTTCTTGTTGGAAACCAATAATTATAATAATCTATTTTTATTATGATAAAATTTTTAAAAATTATCCAGGCCCGTCGGCCAAGATTATAGACTTGTTAAATACATAGTGCATATGCGGTCCGGAACATCTAAGTATGTTGCAAACCTGTTTATGGTTTAAACGGTCATAGTCCCTCAAAAGCTAGCTACGAAGGGATACCTCTGCATAACTGGTTAGCAGGCTGAAATCTTGTTCGTTAATGAATTAACCAGATAAATGACTTACTTAGTTATTTGCATAGAATTATTTATATATTCTGTCACTGGCATCATGCAGTTAGAAACTAGCATGTCTTGCTCGTCGCACGCCGGTACTGCAATAAGCCAGCATAGCCTCGGTCATTTTACGGTTTGACCCCTCGCTCTCCGGGAACCAGTCTGATTTAATCCCCCGGTCTGGCCGGTGTGATTTAATCCTCCGGTTGGCCGGTGTGATTTAATCCTCCGGTCTGGCCGGACGAAGTCTTAAATCCTTGAGGCTTATGATGTGGTGCGGTCACCCGACTCCCTTCTACCAAAGCCGCGATGCTGCTGCCCGAACTCTTCGCCTCCTTCCTCCGGCGAAATACTACTACCAACCTCTTAGCCTTCTTCCACCGCCGCCGCCTCGGAGACCTCCTTCTTTTCTCCACCGCCACCGCCGGTGGTAGCGGCGAGAATCCATCTCACAAGCCCCAATTCCTTGCCGAATACCTCGTGTGCTCCTGTCGGTTCCCGCCGGACAAGGCGGCTGAAGTTTCCAAAGCCATCTCTCACCTCAAATCCACCGAGAAGCCGAAATCCGTGGTGGATTTCTTGAGATCTCACGGTTTCGAGGATGCCCATCTCCGAAAGCTTGTATCTTTGAACCCCAGATGCCTCTGCTACGACGTCGAGAAGACCCTGGCCCCAAAGATCCGAGCTTTCCTGGACCTGGGCTTCTCCCCCTCCGACCTCATCCACTTGATCCTTTCCAATGCCGGCGTTCTCAATCTCCGCGTCGACCAAATCGTGCTCAAGGTCGAGCTGTGGAAGAATCTAATAGGCTCCACCGATCTCCTGATGAAATTCTTCAAGAGAAACCAGTGGCTACTTACCTACAGCGTCGAGAAGACTATCCTTCCTAACATGTCGCTCTTGCGGGACTGCGGCATTACGGATGAGAGGCTACGTATGATTGTGAAGAAGCGCCCTACCTTCATTACTCAGAGAATGGAATTGCTCCGAGCTTTGGTCGACCGTGTTGAGGAGCTGAAGATACCCCGCAGCTCGGGCTTGTACATGTGGGCCCTTCACATCCTCCATATGGTGAACAGAGCCAGCTTCCAGGCAAAGATGGAGCTCATGAAGAGCTTTGGGTGGTCGGAGTCAGAGTTCCTCGCTGCATTCCGAAAGGCGCCACTCTTCCTATGTGTCTCTGAAAAGGCAATGCGGAGAAAGATGGAATTTTGGGTGAAGGAAGTCGGATGCGAGCCCTCCTATCTTGCCATCAATCCAGTGCTTCTTATGTGTAGCTTGGAGAAGAGGTTGATTCCTAGAGTTCGTGCACTGGAAATTCTAAAGTCAAAAGGGTTGCTCAGAAGGAACCCAATCTTAGAACTATAATGTCTTTATCAGAACAGGATTTTATCAAGAAGTATGTTCTCTGCCACAAAGAGGAAGGGCCTAAACTGCATAAACTGTATACTTCTGGCTTTAAGCAAGCAACCCCTTTATCCTGAATTCTAGAGGTAGCATGAGAATGACTTGCTTGTCTTCTTATTCATTTTCACACAAGCAGGTATGAATGTTCATATTTGAACAATTAGATCAGCAATGATTCTCAAACTGTTTTAGTAAGCTCTTATTTGGATGAGAAAGAGAGTTGTTTATTAGTTTAGAAACTCAAGGGAGATGCACTACATGCTCTGATGCTTTTTTGGTTACAAGTTTGTATTTTCTTAAGAGATTGTTTTTTGGTTACAAGTGATTCTTAAAAGTTTGTTTTTTCTTTGCAACTGGTTGACTGATAAGCATCACATGATCCAATGAAATGCCCCAGGTTTTTAACTGTGCCTGAAACAAAGTGCTTCTTATAATTATAAACTCACTTCAGTGACTCCGGGGGAGGAGGATTAAAATCGCCTGAAGTGAACCACTTTGATTTCTGCCACCTTTGTGCAATCATACATGCCTTCAGAAAAAAGTTTACCCCCTTGGCATCATGCCATGTGCATCTTGAAGTTGAAAAAGTAGCATGGACGAGACCATGAGCTGTCCAGCATAGTGCATCACGTAGAGGATTTCTGTTAGTATCTATGAAGGGGAGAATGCTTATTCCTCTAATTTAGGTTCTTGATACAAGAAAATGAAAAGGTCACTTCTCTGTCTCATGAGTCATGACCCAAGGTATTGTAATCTATTCCTTAAACACTTGGGTGAGCAATTCTATTAATGTTGCATGTACCATCACTCTAAGAGACTTTGTCTCTCAGATGATTTTTGTGCTTAGTCAGAACTAATACTTAATTGCATTGGAAAGTATGAAATGCTTGTTTATTATAATGAATGAAGATTTACACTAAGTTCCATCTCAATTTTATTTTGAGAAAGGGAGGAAGACCCATTTGCACTATAATTACTCAAGTCAAATACTTGGGGTTGCACCACCCAATACTCAAACCTAGTGTATGCTATAAAGGAAATTCAGAGGGTAGAATGTATCTTATTATTTTTGTACATATGATGTGTGTGTGTGTGTGTGTATAGATATAGATATATAGATACAAGTAAGAGACAATATTGTCAAGATCTCTAAGATAATTGTGTTGACTAATTGCTAGCCTAGCATTCCAAACTTGCTGAGATATTATTCTAGCATTCCAAATTTGCTGAGATATTGTGCTAGCTTTCCAAACTTGCTGGGATATTATCTAGCATTCCAAACTTACTGAAATATCATGATCCTAGCCTAGCATTCCAAACTTGCTGGGATTTTATTCTAGCATTCCAAACTTGCTAGGATATTATACCAGCATTCCAACTTACTGGAATATTATGCCAGCATTCCAAACTTGCTGTGTTATTGTCTAGCATTCCAAACTTATTGAAATATCATGCTATCATTCCAAAATTGTTGAGATGTCATACTAACATTCCAAACTTGCTAGGATATTATGCTAACAGCCCCCCCTCTTCAAACTCAAGATGGTGGAGTCGATATCAACTTGTATTTAGACACGAGATCATTGAACCTGCCAGTAAGATGAGATTTGCACACGAGATCATTGAACCTGCTAGGAAGATGAGATTTAGTGAAGATGTCGGCAGTTTGATTAGCAGAGCAAACAGATATGGGTCAAACTGTGCCATGAACAAGATGTTGACAAACAAAGTGACAATCATTTTCAATGTGTTTGGTTTTCATGGAAGGCATTATTATGAGCAATTTGACTTGCACTTCTATCATCACAAAAAAACAGCCATGGCAGAAGAATGAGAAACACTCATACTTTCGAGTAACTAGCATAGCCAAAGGAGTTCAAAAGTGGCACCGACAAGGGCTCGATTTTCTGCCTCTATACTGGGTTGAATTATAATAGTTTGTTTTTTGCTATGCCAGGAAATTAGGGAATTGTCAAGAAAGAAATAATAGCCAGTGATGGAACAATGATGAGTAGGATCACCAGCCCAATTAGCATCACAATAACCAGTCAATTCAAGTTTAGAGCTTGAAGAAAAACAAAAACCATGAAATAGAGTGCCTTTTATATCGCGTAAAATGCGAAGAATGGTAATAAAATATGTGGATCAAAGAGCAGCCATAAATTGACTAACCAAATGAACCACATAGATAATATTAGGTTGAATAACTATAAGATAAACTAAGCTCTCAATCAGTTGATGATAAAGTGTCGAATCAAATAGACTGCCATCCATAGGAGTGAGACGTGCATTAGGTTCAAAAGGAGTGGAGCCAATTTTATTGTCTGTTAAGCCAGCTCAAGAAAATAAGTCTGAAGCATACTTGGTCTAAGAGAGATGATATCCATTAGAGGTAGAGGAGACCTCAAGACCAAGAAAATATTGAGAGGGTCTAAATCTTTCATTTCAAATTGGTGATTGAGATATTCTTTAAGATTAGAAATACCGGCAATATCATCACCAGTAATAATCATGTCATTAACATTAAGTAGGAGAAAAATGATGCCTCTATCAGTTATCTGGATAAAGAGTGTTGAGGGCTAGAAGAGAAACCAAGATATCTAATTGTTGTACTAAATTTTGCAAACCAAGCACATGATGCTTGTTTGAGACCATATAAGGCTCGACGAAGATGGTTACCTTTTGAGTAGGATGTGAGTAGTTAGAGGAGGTTGTATATAAACTTCCTCTTGAAGGTCACCATTGAGAAATACATTTTTTACATCCATCTAAAATAATTTCCACGGTTTAACGGTGGCAATAGCTAGAAGGCTTCGAATAGACTAGAAGGCTTCGAATAGAGGTAAGTCTAGCAACTGGGACAAATATCTCTTCATAGTCAATCACATATTCTTGTGTAAAACCCTTTGCAATTAGATGGGCCTTATATCGTCCCACAGATCCATTTGAGTGGGTTTTAATCTTGTAACCTCACTTGCACCCAATAGAGGTCTTCCTAGGTGGGAGGTTAACTAAGTCCTAGGTATGTGTTTTCTCTAAAACCTGTATTTCATCTGTCATTGCTTGTTGCCAAAGAGGATCACTACCAGGCTCACAATAAGAGTGAGGCTCATGCAAAGAAACAAGAGTAGAGAAACAATGGTAATCACAAAGTTTGGCAAGGGGTTCTCTTATCCTCATGGACCAACAAAGCGAGGTATCAATAGAGGAAGGGATGGAGGACTTAGAAGAATCATATGCAGCATCCACAGGCAAGACAGATTCTGATGAAGAGACCATGGGTTTCGTAGGAGTTGTAGTAATGAGCTTGTCAGAGAAATTACCTATATCAGAAGTAATTGGGAATAGCTTGATAGAAGGATTAGTTAAAAATAGAGATGTAGATGGAGAAGACTTACGAAATTTTGAGAGAAGAAAAGGTGAAGTGTTCCCAAAAAGTGACATGATGGAATATCCAAAGACACTTTGAGATAAGGATCCTAGCAATGATAACCCTTATGTTCTATACCATATCCAAGAAAACAACATTGTGGTGCTCGCGGTTCTAATTTAGTGTGTTCATGTGGTTGAAGGAGAATAAAGCAAGCACAACCAAAGACCCTAAGAGTGTTATAGGTAGGAATACCATACAACCTTTTAAAAAAAAACATATTCTGAGATTGGGAAAGGAATACAGTTATAGTGAAGACAGCAGTGAAAGCGGCTTCACCCTAGAAACATTCAAGACATAAGGTGGACAAGAGTAAGGCACAAACTGAGTCTATAATATGTCATTGCTTTCGCTCGGCATGTCAATTTTATTGGAGGTTCCAGGGCAAGATCATTGGATAAGGGTGCCTTATTGTTGAAGCAAATGGACAAGACTAGAGTCTTTGTATTTCATGGCATCATTAGTTCGCAGAATTTTGATAACTTTTGCAAATTGACTCTTGACCATTGTAATATAAATTTTAGGCAACTCAGATCTGTGTTTCATAAAGTAGATCCAGGTAAAATGTGAGTAGTCATCAAATAATAAAATATCTAGAGTCATCCAGATATTGAAATGAATCAAGTCAAATGATGCAGGACAAGTAGAGTCACTTTTATTAAAAGATAGTGCTGGTTGTTTTGCAAGTTGACAATGTTAACGATTGAAAGACTCATTATTGGTAGACCCAAATAAACCTCTAGATACTAGTGGACAAAGTTACTAAGTGAAGCATGACTTAAGAGATGAAGAGAAGATGAGGTGGTAGCTGTAGAAACAAGTTGATGAGCATGCAACGAAAGTGGAAAATGGAGGGAGGTGAGCTCAAATAAGTGTCCCACTCTATGGCTTGTCCCAAGAATCTGTCCTGTCTGAGAATCCTACACCTGACAACCATTGAAAGATAATTGTAAATCAAGACCAAGTTCACACAATTGACCCTCAGTGATAAGATTTAAAATTAATTTGGGAACTAAATATGTATTGGGAAGTGTTAGATGAGATGTGGAAACATGACCAACTTGACTAACATGCATATGAGATCCGTCTGCAGTATGAATAGTTGGTGTAGATGGATTGAATGTTTTAGAAGAGAGGAGAGAGGGATCAAAAGTCATATGATAACAGGAATCTGAGTCAAAGAACCAAGGTGTATTTAGAGTCATAGACAAGGCAGTGGGAGAAGCATTAGATGACAAAAAAAAAAAAACCTATCTCAGGAGGGACTCAAGATCACTTAATGTGAAAGCGGGCTAAGAGGTAGAGCTTTCGGTCGAAGATCCAGTAGCAATGATAGATGCAGAGACAGGTTTAGCATTATCCCTAGGTTTGAAGTGAACCCCTTTAGGTTTGAAGTGAACCCCTTTAGGTTTGGGAGGTCTAGTAGGGAAATTGTCAATTATGTGCCCAAGTTGATGGCAATATTGACACTCAATGGAAGGACATCCGAAAAGACTATGGCCATTCTCGTGGCAATTTTTGCAGAATTTTTGTCCACTGTGATTCTGAGGAGAATGAGCATTTGATTGAGAGACGAAGCTGCAACATCAGATTTCCAAGATTTCGAAAGCCCATATATAATTTGTTCAAAAATTAGTTCAACAATGGCATTATCTAGAGTTGGGAGAGGATTGTGGTGTAGTAATGATGCCCATACTGGTTCATAGTCAGGGTGGAGTGCCATCAGAAGTTGAATAAGGTGCATCTACTCTTCACTTATTGTTGTCGAAGCCAATGGTTCCAGAGAGATCACATTTGTGCCAAAATATCATCGATAGACTGGCTTGATTCTTGCTTTAGATTATGAAGTGCACTCCAAAGCTGGTACTGGTGAGCGAGGCTAGTTGTAGTTTATCTGTTTGTCAAAAAATTCTACATTTCTTTAGCAGTCTCAACTGATCAAACTGAATATCTATCAAGGGCACTGATGTGTTGTGAATGTAGGTGATAATCTAATGATTATTACTTTTCCAATCATCAAGTTGGTCAATGAATTTTGCTTCTGGCTCCCCATACTATTGTGTAGGCTTCGTAAGATGTCCAGTGACAACATGCCAAGGTTTGCATTCAATAAGAAAACTATGCCATACTTTGTAGTTTGAACCGTTCAAAAGAGCTAGAATTGGTTGAGAGAATTCCATTTTGTGCATTTTGATACAAATAAGTGGATTTATACTAGGGCAAATAAGCAGGTCAGTGAAAAAAACCGGTGTGCAGAAGCGTAGGTGTTGTTTCAACATTGGATTAGAGCTTCTGGCAGATCAGCGGCAGGCTATTTGGTGGAGCTAGTCTGATCTTGAGGAATGGAGAAGAACAATGTGCTGATAGAGCTTCAGAGATGCGATAAAGAGAAGATAGAGTACACCATTCTTCAAGCAGAAGAATAGTGTCTTGACAGAGCTTCAGAGATGCAGAGAGAACCGAGTACACTGTTCTTCAAGCAGAGATAGCTTGTAGTGGAGGACAAAAATTAAGCAAATAATATAAGCCCTGATACCATGTAAGCTATAAAGAAAATTGAGAGGGAAGATGTATCTTATTTTATTCTTGTGCATATGATGTATATATATACAGATACAAGTAAGAGACAATATTATCAAAATCTCTAAGATTATTGTGTTGACTAATTCTGGCTTGGCATTCCAAACTTGATGGAATTACTATAATGCGGTAAAATCTACTAGAAGAACCGTCAATTAACAGAGAATTACTACAACAATCACAGCTGATATTAATTAGGTGAGTGTGAGCATATTTACTATTTAAGATCACATAGTATGACTCAAAGTTCTAACTATTTTGTAGTATCTGAAAAGGTAGAAAAATATAATGAACTACACGAGCCCGGTAAGTTATTATAACCTCTAGTTTATAAAATATAAATTTTAATAAATATTCATAAAATATAAATTAATAAAATAAGTCAAATCAATCAATATAAATTTTCATAAAGTATAATCAATATAAATTTTTATCCTCCATGGTTGACAATAATACATTTTTAACAAAACAACTAGGGATGGCTATGGTCATTGTTGCCGATCTTACCGCAGTGGCTTGTAGCTTGTGAGCTGGCGCCGGTTCTCGGACTCTCCTACCTCGAGATCTCCAAGCCTCCGGTCCTGTAAAACAAGGTCAGGGATTCGGGCCAGGAATTCGGCGGGGGCACTCCGACGATCAAGTTAGAGAACGGCAAGATGGAACAGGTCCACTGAGGCGGGTTCCCGAAGGATTCCCGTGCTCAGAGGAGATTTAGATGAAAGAAGTGTGAGGAAAAGAGGGGTTGAAGCCTGGCTTCCTGCGCTGGGTTCACCGAGCTCGCGCCTGAGGACTTCCGTTGATCCCAGGATCGTTCTCTCGGTACTCTTCCCTCTTGTCGACTTACCATTTCGTTCGCTTTTACCGTCTTTTTTATACCACCAGACCGCCTTCAATCCCCGTCCCCTCCCCGGAGGCTCCCGGAGATCGTTGGATCTCCCCCTTCTCCTTCAAGTTGGGAGTTAAGTGGCCGGCACGCCTCGTCCGTCGTGTGTCACGAAAGGGGAATCTGGTGAGACCTCGAGTCGAGCACGGGAGCCCTCCTTTCGGGGTGTTGACGGTGGACTTCCAGTGTTCTAGGCTTCTGACCGCAAGGATTTAATTCCTCGATCGTGGGGCCCTGCTTAACCGATGTAAACGAGGTTCTGCGCACCGCTACGGGCCGTACTGGCACCCTGTACGGGATGCGGCGCACGCCGATTCTAGTGGCGACCTCGTGAATCGTGCCTCTGCCTCCCCGAGGCTTTGCAGAGTAAGGCTGACTTCGGCCGAGGGGATCCATCAGGAGGTGCCACCTGGTGATGGAGCAGAAAGGCCTGGCTTGACCTCAGCAGAGGTGGGCCTGTCTCGGGGCGCTGCATGGCGGAGGAGCAGGGGCTGCCATCTTCGATCGAGGTGGACCCTTCCTGGATGGACACTTGGCGAAGTGGCAGAGGAAGGCTCGACATTGGCCGAGGTGGACCCGTCTTGGGGTGCCACCTGGCGAAGGAGCAAGAGAGCCAGCTCGACCTCGACAGAGGTGGACCCGTCTTGGGGTGCCACCTGGCGAGGGAGCGGGGGCCGCCAGCTTTGGCCGGGTGGACCCCTCTTGGGGGACACCTAGCGAAGTGGCAGAGGAAGGCTCGACTTCGGTTGAGGTGGACCCGTCTTGGGGTGCCACATGGCGAAGGAGCAGGAGAGCCCGGCTCGACCTCGACAGAGGTGGATCCATCTTGGGGTGCCACCTGGCGAGGGAGCGGGGGGCCGCCAGCTTCAACCGAGGTGGACCCCTCCTAGGTGGACACCTGGCGAAGTGGCAGAGGAAGGCTCGACCTCGGCCGAGGTGGACCCTTCTTGGGGTGCCACCTGGTGAAGGAGCAAGAGAGCCCGGCTCGACCTCAGTAGAGGTGGACCCGTCTTGGGGTGCCACCCGGCGAGGGAGCAGGGGCCGCCAGCTTCGGTCGAGGTAGACCCCTCATGGGGGACGCCTGGCGAAGAAGTGGCAGAGGAAGGCTCGACTTCGATTGAGGTGGACCCATCTTGGGGTGCACCTGGCGAAGGAGCAGGAGAGCCCGGCTCGACCTCGGCAGAGGTGGACCCGTCTTGGGGTGCTACTTGGCGAGGGAGCAGCGGGCCGCCAGCTTCGACCGAGGTGGACCCTTCCTGGGTGGACACCTGGCAAAGTGGCAGAGGAAGGCTCGACTCGGTCGAGGTAGACCCGTCTTGGGGTGCCACCTGGCGAAGGAGTAGGAGAGCCCGGCTCGACCTTGGCAGAGGTGGACCCGTTAGGGTGCCACCTGGCGAGGGAGCAAGGGGCTACCAGTTCGGTCGAGGTGGACCCTTCCTAAGTGGACACCTGGCGAAGTGGCAGAGGAAGGCTCGACCTCGGCCGAGGTGGACCGTCTTGGGGTGCCACTTGGCGAAGGAGCAGGAGAGCCCGGCTCAACCTCGGCAGAGGTGGACCCGTTGGGGGCGCCACCTGGCGAGGGAGAAGGGGGGCGGTAGCTTCGGCCGAGGTGGACCCCTCCTGGGTGGAACCTGGCCAAGTGGCAGAAGAGAGGAAGGCTCGACTTCGGCCGAGGTGGACCCCTGGTCTGAGGTGCCACCTGGCGAAAGAGAGGGAGAGTCAACTCGAACCTCGGCAGAGGTGGACTCGTCTTGGGGTGCCACCTGGAAGGGAGCAGGGGCCTCCAGCTTCGGCGAGGTGGACCCCTCCTAGTGGCACCTGACGAAGTGGCAGAGGAAGGCTCGACTTCGGTCGAGGTGGACCCGTCTTGGGGTGCCACTGACGAAGGAGCAGGGAGAGCCCGGCTCGACCTCGGCAGAGGTGGATAGTCTTGGGGTGCCCTGGCGAGGAAGCAGGGGGCCTCCAGCTTCAGCCGAGGTGGACCCCTCCTGGGTGGACACCTGGCGAAGTGGCAGAGGAAGGCTCGACTTTGGTCGAGGTGGACCCGTCTTGGGGTGCCACCTGACGAAGGAGCAGGAGAGTCCGACTCGACCTCGGCAGAGGTGGACCCATCTTGGTGCGCCACCTGGCGAAGGAGCAGGAGCGCCACTTCCTGAGCGGGGAGTTTTGAAAGAAAATCCACGTGGCACTGGCGGCATCCAGCTGGAACTGGCACACGTTCCACGTCAGCGATGTAGCCATATCAGTTGCCTCCCATCTCCAGGTCCCATCGAAGCTTTGCGGCTTGGGGCGTGGGGAGTTAATGCGGAGATGACATGGAACAGGCGAAAATCCTGTGCCATAATTGTCATGATCGCTGTTGCCGCTTCTGTTGCGCCCAAGATCCGTGGGAGGCTGCCATGTGCGCGTGTCTGACGGGCCATTAATACGCTGTTTCGAAACCGAGCCAGTTTCTATCGGACCGAAGCGTTGATGTCGGGCATGCCTCCACGTGGCGGTCATCTGATGGCTCGGGACGGAAAGAGGCATACGGCTACTGTTGATTGAGTTTGAAAAGGAGGGGGACTTTCCGGAACTGAGGTCTCTCGACTTTCTCACACCTCGCCGGCAGTTGTAACGATCTCTCTTCATCTCCAGGGATTGCCAATCCTTTGGTTCAAAACATCCCGGTGAGTGCCTACGACCTTTTCCCTTCTTCTTCCATCTCCCAACTCTTGTGCTACTCCGAACCCATCTTCTTCTTGCTTCTTCTCCCTCGATGGCGCGTCGCCGTCACGTTTCTTCAACCCGGACGAGGCCGACCCTTCCCGGCTGAGGACTCCATCGTCTTCCTCCTCAGAGGGGGAAGAGATTCCGGTTGAGGTTTGGAGGCAGCTCCGGCCAGGGGCTGTGACCATAGGCATCGCTAGGGATTCTAAGTCTCCCCTATAGTTTCTACACATCCCATTTCTTCTCTTCCTCCTCCGATGGCGGAGATCTCTTCTTCTGGTCCCTTCGGTTTTGCCTCGATGATAACCGGAGATGACCTTTCCTGATTCGAGATACCTATGGGGTCCCGTATTCAATCCGTCTTTCACTCCTAGGACCCAGGGATCGAGTAACCTCGAGTGGCCCTGGGAGGGTTGCCTTCTACGAAGACTTCCTTGTTGGGGGTCTTCGTTTCCCTTTCATCCCTTCTTTCTTTCCTTTCTCAATCACTTCCGCCTTGTCCCGGCCTAGTTGGCTCCCAATGCCATCCGTATCATCTTCGCTTTCATCGTCTTCGGTCACTTTCACGGATTTGTTGCCCGTTTCTCACTTTTCAGGGCCCTCTTCACTCTGAAACGCTATTCTACCAACGATGGCTGGTGGTATATTTCACCTCGGCCTAGGTGCCTTAGGTTCGACCTCCCCTCATCGATCAAGGGTTGGAAGAATCGCTTTTTCTTCGCCTCGGTTGAGGATGTTGACTAGGTCTGGAGTGAGCCAGACCGGTCCCCGAACCGGAACTCCCAGGTTGAGCCGGCAGACCAAGAGGTCTATACGCAGATGCTGGGTGACGTGGTCCCAGCTCTCGATGTTCTGCTCTCGGAGCAGAATTTATTCGATGCAAGAATCAGTCCCATCCGAGAGTTGGGTGAGGCCCAGGATCTTCTTCTTTTATCCTTGCTTTCCGCTTTGCGCTTCTTTCCTTTCAAACTGGCCTAACCGTCTGTTTCCTTCAGGCATGAAGTTCTCCGTCGAAAGCTTGATGGAGGGCTCCTGGAAGAGAGACGCTGCTGAGGGGACCCAGGAGGCTCCAGCGAAGAGGGCTCGTACTGAGGCGAGCCAGGGCCCGTGCCCACTCATGCTGCTACCAGCCCCGGGGCAACGGGTCCACCTCAGTCTCGCGCTCCCGATGTCCCTGTCATCGAGCTCGACAGGGTCGGGGGAGAGAGGAGACCGGAACCCCCTCGGGCAATGCCTGTTTCGGTCGCAACGCCGATCATCTCCACAGTGGCCACCAAGGTGACAGCAACCCCACCGGTAGTCGCACCGCCCAGCGGAGGGACGGCCACCCAGCCTGCTACCGATGCTCGCCCTCCACCCTCGGGACTCGACGCCAGCTCCTCCGTCATCCATGATCAAGGGCTCGCTGAGAGGATGATGGAGTTCGTGAGCATGCCCCGAGACCACCGTTTGAGGGGTGGCCGAAACTACACCGATGCGCTGCTAGGGATCCTCCCTCTGCTTTTCACGGTAAGTCCCAAGCTCTCCTCTTTTAATGTTCCAGTTGGATTTCTCTAATGTCCTGTCCTCTCTCTGACACAGATCGGGACTGATGTACTGATGCTGAGGAACTTCCTCTCCAGCTACGCCAAGAAGGATGCCGAGAAGGAGAAGAGGCTCGGCAAACTCTCAGCTGACGTGAAGGACCTCATGAAAAGGGGGTCGAGCTGCGGCAGAACAACCAGGCCCTTCGAGCAGACCAGGGTCGCGTCGAGGGGCGCATGAGGGAGCTCGAGACCTCTCTGTCGGAGGAGAGGATCTCGAACCAGTGCCATGCTGAGGATGACGCGACGGAGGTGTCACGCCTTAGGGCTCAATCCCGGTCACTGGAGTGCCGGGTTGAGGAGGTCCTCAAGGAGCTTAGTGCAGCGAAGGAGAAGAACTCCTATGTCAACGGGTTGCTGAGGCATCCAAGAGGGAGGCGCAGGAGGTCATGCCGAAGTTCGGGCATCTGAGGAGTTCATGGTCGAGCTGCACGAGGCGGTCGTCGACTCTTTCTTGAAGGGCTTCGAGGTGTGCCGGGAGAAGGTGAGTTCCTTCTTCCCCGAGCTCGACCTCAGCGGAGTCGTCCTGGGCGGCCGGAGGGAGGAGCCCACCGAGGGAGCTTCAACTGAGATGGCGATCCCTGAACAGCCTTCTTGCGATGCCGTCGTCGGAGAGGGTGCCCCTAGCCGGAGGACGATGCGGCTGCAGCAAAGTAGCCCTGCGGCTCCATTTATTTTCACTTTGCTTTTGTATGAACTTGTTTATTTCTTCTTCGGGTCACCCGGCCTGTTGGGGCCTTTTTTTTTTTGTAAGAAACTTTTTGATAGAAATGAAGATCTTCTTCCATCAAATCATTCCCCTTTTTTTTTTGTTATTCCGGACTGAACCTCGGCGCCACCATCGGGATTGAGTCTCGTGGTGCATTCCGGGCTGAACTCCGGGATTTCATGGGCGAACTAGGTTCTGCTCCACCTTCCAGACCGAGGTCCGGGACTTCGCTTTGGGACCAGGTTCTATGCGAACTTCCGGACTGAACCCCGGGGTCGCAGGCTGGAGTTGAGCCTTGCACGACCTACCAAGCTGTTCTCGGGATTTTGTAGGACCGGGACCTAAGTCTCCGGGACCTCTTCCGGATTGAACTCCGGGGCCGCATGTCGGAACTCATTCCGTGCGGCATTCCAGACAGAACTTCGGGATTTTTGTGAGAGGGGACTTCGCACCTTCGCGGATCTTTCGTCGTGCCCATGCTCGCCGCACCTAGAGCTGGATGGCGATTGTCTTACGAGACGAGAATAGGGATTTGGTGAAAAAAGATTTTATTGTTGAAGTTTAAGGAGTCTTACACTATTGGTAATATATCCTCAAGTTTGAGGCATTCCAAGTCCATGGGAACCGGCTTTGCCTAGCTCCTCCAGGTAGTATGCCCCGTGGGGAAGTGCCTCCGCCACTCTATAGGGGCCTTCCCAATTTGGGAGAGCTTACCGCACTCCCGCGCTGGGAAGCTTCAGCGCGGCGCAGCACTAAGTCTCCCTGGCGGAAGGACTTTGGCCGCACCCTGGAATTGTAGTATCTGGCTATTTGTTGTCGATAAGCCACCATCCGAACTCGGGCCCTATCCCTCATTTCTTCAAGGAGGTCCAGTTTCAGTAGCAGTCGCGCCGGGTTCTCCACCTCATTGTACTATTCCACGCGCAAGGTCGGCAGGCTGAGCTCTACCGAAATAACTGCTTCCGCTCCAAAGACGAGGTTGAAAGGGGTCTCGTCCGTGGCCGTCCTTGGGATAGTATGGTACGCCCACAGGATGCTCGGGAGCTCTTCTGCCCACCTCCCGTTGGCCTGGTCTAATCTTGTCCGGAGGCCTTGCAAGATGGTCCTGTTTGTTACCTCGGCTTCTTCATTTGTCTGAGGATGCACCACCGAGGTGAAACGATGATGGATTCCGAGGTCGCCGCAAAACTCTTCGAACTCCCGACAGTCGAACTGGCGTCCGTTGTCGTGATGATGGTGTGGGGTAAATCGAAACAGTAGATAATCGACTTCCAAAGGAACTTGGTAACATTTGCTTACATGATCCGGGCCAAGGGCTCGGCCTCGACCCACTTCATGAAGTAGTCAATGGCCACAATCAGAAACTTCCATTGCCTGGACGCCGGGGGAAAAGGTCCGAGGAGATCCATGCCCCACTGAGCGAACGACCATGGGGCGGAGAGCTGGGAGAGCAGAGTGGCAGGTCGACGCTGCACCACAGCGTGTCGCTGATATCGGTCACACCTTTTCACGAAGTCAACTGCATCTTCTCTCATCGTTTCCCAGAAATAGCCTTGATGCAGGGCCTTATACGCCAGCATTCTGCCCCCCACATGGTTCCCGCAGATGCCCTCATGGATCTCCTGGAGCACGAGTGCGGCTTCGGTGGGTCTCAAACACTTAAGGAGCGGGTAGAAGTAGGACCTCTGATACAGTAACTCGTCCATCAATATGAACCGTGCTGCCTTCCTCTTAATGAGGCCTACCATCACGCGATTCTCTGGCAAGGTGCCGTTGGTGATGTACTCGATGTACTTGTTCATCCAGTTGGGCTCTAGGTTGACCTGCTGGGCCTCCATGGGTGTCTCATAGCTCGGGGCTTTAAGATGCTCGATATAAGCATGGCCCAGTGATGAGTCCGGTAGGATTGCCAGGCGGGAGAGGGCATCTGCACGAGCATTTTCCCCGCGAGGAATATGGGAGACGCTGAAGCGCCTAAAACCTGCCGCGCTCGTTCGTACGAGCTCCAGGTACCTCGTCATTTGGGGATCTCGTGCCTCGTACTCCCCCGAGACCTGCCCGGCCACTAGCTGCGAGTCGGTGAAGACCCTGGGGTAGGCCACGCCCAGCTCGCAGGAAACTCTTAGCCCCGCGAGGAGCACTTCGTACTCCGCCTGGTTATTGGTGGTGGTGAATTGGAAGCGGAGCGCACACTCGGCGATGACCCCTTCGCCGTTGGCAAGGATGAGTCCGGCTCCACTCCCACCAGAGTTCGAGGCTCCATCCACATGAAGGATCCAGATGTCTTCCTCCGGTCCAAGCTTTGGCTGTCTATCTTGGGGGCTCTCTTCCGGCCCCTCGCCCAGGCCTGCACACTCAACCAAGAAATCAGCGAGTACCTGTGCCTTCATGGCCGACCTCGACCGGTAGGTGATGTCGAACTTGCTGAGCTTGAGCGCCCACTTCGCCAGGCATCCAGACGTGTCAGGTCGGTTGAGCACCGCTTTCAGTGGTTGATCCGTCAGGACCGCAATGGGGTGTGCTTGGAAATAAGGCCTGAGATGCTAGGCGGACACGATTAGCGCAAAAATCAGTTTCTCAGACCGATAATACCTGAGCTCCGCATCGCGGAGGAGTTTGCTCGTGTAATACACCGGCCTCTGCGTTCCTTTGCCATCCGTCCGAACCAGGACGAACTGACGGCCTCCGGTGTGATCGCCAGGTACAGGAGAAGCTCCTCTCCCTCCTCCAGCCGGGAAAGCAATGGCGGCGACACCAATGTCTTCTTCAGCTCTTCAAATGCCTCCTGGCACTCCTTCGTCCAGTCGAAGTCGTGCATCTTCCTCAGCACCTTGAAGAAGGGCTGGCAGCGGTCAGCGGACCTCGAGATAAATCGGCTCAAGGCTGCTATCCGGCCTGTGAGTCGCTACACTTGCTTCTTGGAGGTGGGCTGCTCCATGTCTAGGATTGCCTGAACCTTCTCTGGGTTGGCCTCTATCCCTCTTTGGGTCATCATGAAGCCCAGGAACTTTCCTGCGGATACGCCGAAAGTGCACTTCGCTGGATTCAACTTCATTTGGTGAAGACGGAGGTTACTGAAAGTCTCCGCCAGGTCGTCGATGTGGTCCGAAGTCGGCTTGCTCATCACTAGCATGTCATCCACGTACACCTGCATGTTGCGGCCAATTTGGTCTTTGAAGACCTTGTTGACCAGACGTTGGTACGTGGCACCTGCATTCTTGAGACCGAATGGCATCATTTTATAGTAGTAGGTCCCACGATCGGTGACGAAGGCGGTGTGCTCCTCGTCCTCCGGGTGCATTCGGATCGGTTGTATCCAAAGAAGACATCCATAAAAGAGAGGAGGCGATGCCCTGCAGTAGCATGCACGAGTTGGTCGATCTTAGGAAGGGGAAAACTATCCTTCGGGCAAGCTCAGTTGAGGTTGGTGTAGTCCACACAGATTTTCACTTGCCGTTGCTCTTCTTCACTATTACTACATTCGCCAGCCAACTGGGATACTGTACTTCTCGTACAAAGCCGGTGGCGAGAAGCTTCTCCACTTCTTCATTGATGGCCTTTTATCTCTATGCGGCAAAACTTCTCTTCTTCTGCTGGACCGAGCGACACCTTAGATCAATCTTCAATTAGCGGGTGATAACCTCCGAGGAGATACCTGGCATGTCTGCAGCAGACCAGGCGAACACATCAACGTTCGTTCGAAGGAAATCTAGCAAGCGAGCCCGCTCATCTTCCGGGAGTTGGGCTCCTATCTGCACCATTTTCTGAGGGTCCGACCCAAGGGGGTACGTCAATAAGCGCTCCACGAGGCCTCCCTGAGATCTTGTGCTCTTAGGTCGAGATTGTCGATGCCGGAGCCGAGCTCGGCACTTCGGGCCCCTGGAACCGTCTGCAGGCAATGCGGGACAGGTTGGGCCATCCCTCTCATCACTCCCGTCCCGGAAGCGGTAGGGAACTGCAACAGCAACCTTTTGGTGGAAATGACCGTGTCCAGCTAGTTGAGCCCTGGACAGCCCAGGATAGCATTGTAAGGCGATGGGAACTTGACGACGGTAAACGTCATCATGACCGTGCTCTGCCGGGGTGGAGATCCGGCTGTAACAGTGAGAGTGATCTCTCCTTCGACCCCACAGAATCTTCGGTAAAGCCCACAAGAGGGGTGTGCACCGGCTTTAGCTGATCATGAGACAAATTCATCCGGGAGAAAGCATCATAAAAAAGTATATCAGTAGAGCTCCCACTATCCACCATAATACGATGTACAGGATGCTTTGCGATGGTCATCTCAACCACCACTGCATCATTGTTTACATTTTCACTTTCTTTCCCCTTTTCAAAGGGGAGCACATTCTCCAGGTCTCCCGCCTCCCGGGCTCTCTTCGGCGCGCGCCCTATCCTCCAAGAGATCATGCCCACTGGCTTCTCCATTGGACGGTTGTCAACCGCGGGGACGGGGGGAAGGGCCGCAAGTGGCTGGTGCTCCGCCGGGGCCTCACTCCTCACGAACTTCTTGAGGTAGCCCCTCTTGATCAGCTCCTCGATCTCCTATTTTAGATTATAGCACTCCTCCGTGTCGTGGCCGTGCTCGCGGTGAAATTGGCAATACTTCGTCTTGTCACGGGTGTTCGTTGGGTTCTGGGGAGGAGGTCGGCGGAGGTAGTTCTCACCCTCAATTTCCATGAGGATCTTCGTTCTCGGAGCAAGGAGAGGGGTGAAGGCTCGCTCCGGGGCAGCACCACTCTTCGGCTTCAGGCCCGGACGGAAGTCCGCAGGTGGTCCGGGCCTTCGGGTCCCAGGGACAACCCTTGGGGCAGGCTTCTTCGAAGGCTTCCCGTCCAGCTTTCGCCTGGTGCCGTCGGCCTCCTCAGCACGGATGTACTTGTGGACATGGAGGAGGAGCTCAGAATACGTCTTGTGGGGCTTCTTGTCCAATGAATACGTCAGGCGGGAGGTCTTGAGCCCTCACTTCAACGCCAGCATGGCGACATGCTCGTCTAGGCTGTAAATCTCCAGGGCGACGGTCTTGAAGTAGGTGACGTAGTCCCGTAGCAGCTCCTGGTCTTGCTGGCGGATGGAGAAGAGGCTATCCACCTCCCTTGGCACCTTTCGGCAGGCGTCGAAGTGTGCCACAAACTTTCCTTCCAGCTGTTGGAAGGAGCTAATGGATTCTGGCTCGAGGCGGGTGAACCAAACTCGAACAGCCTTCCGGAGGGTGGCCGGGAAGGCGACGCATAGAAGAGCGTCCGTCGCTTCTTGGACCCTCATGAGAGTCTTATAGATCTCTTTGTGGTCCAAGGGGTCGGTGGTCCCATCATAGGGATCCACCTGAGGCATGCGGAACCGATTTGGGATCAGTTCATCTTGGATTTCTCGGGAGAATGGTGGTTGGGCATTATAGCCCACTAGCTCGGTTAGGGAGCAGTGCATGTTGGCGAAACGGCGGGAAAGCTCTACCAACTTGCACTCGTGCTCCTCCATACACCTCTTGGCCAGGTGCCTGATGGCCTCATCGGAGGAACCTTCCGTCGAGGCCACTGGAGAAGGAGGCGCCGATTGGTCGCGGCGAGGGGCCTTGCCCCGATGGTGCCTGCTGCGCCGTACTGCTTCGGCATCGTCGACCGGGGATCGACTCTCGTGATCCGCCGAACCGGTGTGGTTTCTCTTTGCGAGAGTTTGATGGCTCCCACGGGGATTGGTTACTACCCGCGGATGGGAAGGCCCGCCTTGGATGGAGCGCAGGCTTCCGTGGGGGCCCGCAGCTCGTGCCGCAGGAGTCCCTGGCTGGGGCGGAGTGGCCAAGGAGCGCTGCTGGTGCTGCAGCTGCCGCACGACCGTAGTCAGTGTTTGCAGCTGCTGGACAATGGCTGCAAAAGGACCGTCCACCGAGGATGGCTGAGGAGGAGGAGGTGGAGCAGGAAGTTCCCTATCCAAGCTGCACGGGCCCGGGGGAGAGGGAACCTCTCCTGCTCGACTGGTGGATGCTTCGCGCCCACGCGTCACCACCATGATCAATGCACACTCTTGCTCACGGAGAGCTTGCTTGTGCAGGGGTTGTTATTCTGCCGCCCCCCTACCTGGCGTGCTAATCTGTTGCCGATCTTACCGCAGTGGCCTGTAGCTTGTGAGCTGGTGCCGGTTCTCGGACTCTTCTACCTCGAGATCTCCAAGCCTCCGGTCCTGCAAAACAAGATCAGAGATTTGGCCCGGGGATTCCGGCGGGGGCACTCAGACGATCAAGTTAGAGAATGGTAAGATGGAATAGGTCCACTAAGGTGGGTTCCCGAAGGATTCCCGTGCTCATAGGAGATTTAGATGAAAGAAGTGTAAGGAAGAGAGGGATTGAAGCCCAGCTTCCTGCGCTGGGTTCACCGAGCTCGCGCTTGAGGACTTCCGTTGGTCCCAGGATCGTTCTCTCGGTACTCTTCCCTCTTGTCGACTTACATTTTCGTTCGCTTTTACCGTCTCTTTTATACCACCAGACCGCCTTTAGTCCCTGTCCCCTCCCCGGAGGCTCCCGGAGATCTCTGGATCCCCCTCCTCCTTCAAGTTCGGGAGTTAAGTGGCCGGCACGCCTCGTCCGCCGTGTGTCATGAAAGGGTAATATGGTGAGACCTCGAGTTGAGCACGGGAGCCCTCCTTTCGGGGTGTTGATGATGGACTTCCAGTGTTCCAGGCTCCTGACCGCAAGGATTTAATTCCTCGATCGCGGGGCCCTGCTTAATTGATGTAAACGAGGTTCCGCGCACCGCTACGGGCCGTACTGGCGCCCTGTACGGGATGCGGCGCACGCCGATTCTAGTGGTGACCTCATGAACCGTGCCTTTGCCTCCCCGAGGCTTTACAGAGTAAGGCTGACTTCGACCAAGGTAGATCCATCAGGGGGTGCCACCTGGTGATGGAGCAGAAGGGCCTGGCTTAACCTCGGCAGAGGTGGGCCCATCTCGGGGTGCCGCATGGCAGAGGAGCACGGGCTGCCAGCTTCGGCCGAGATGGACCCCTGGCGAAGTGGCAGAGGAAGGCTCGACTTCGGCCGAGGTGGACCCATCTTGGGGTGCCACCTGGCGAAGGAGCAGGAGAGCCCGGCTCGACCTCGGCAGAGGTGGACCCGTCTTGGGGTGCCACCTAACGATGGAGCAGGGGGCCGCCAGCTTCGACCGAGGTGGACCCCTCCTGGGTGGACACCTGGCGAAGTGGCAGAGGAAGGCTCGACTTCGGTCGAGGTGGACCCATCTTGGGATGCCACCTAGCGAAGGAGCAGGAGAGCCCGGCTCGATCTCGGCAAAGGTAGACCCATCTTGGGGTGCCACTTGGCGAGGGAGCAGGGTGCCGCCAGCTTTGGCCGAGGTGGACCCCTCTTGGGTGGACACCTGGAGAAGTGGCAGATGAAGGCTCGACCTCGACCGAGGTGGACCCGTCTTGGGGTGCCACCTGGCGAAGGAGCAGGAGAGCCCGGCTCGACCTCGACAGAGGTGGACCCGTCTTGGGGTGCCACCTGGCGAGGGAGCAGGGGGCCGCCAGCTTCGGTCGAGGTGGACCCCTCCTGGGTGGACACCTGGCGAAGTGATAGAGGAAGGCTCGACTTTGATCGAGGTGGACCCGTCTTGAGGTGCCATCTGGCGAAGGAGCAGGAGAGCTCGGCTCGACCTCGACAGAGGTGGATCCGTCTTGGGGTGCCACCTAGCGAGGGAGCAGGGGGCCGCCAACTTCGACCGAGGTGGACCCCTCCTGGGTGGACACCTAGTGAAGTGGTAGAGGAAGGCAGCGACTTCGGTCGAGGTGGACCTGTCTTGGGGTGCCACCTAGCGAAGGAGAAGGAGAGCCCTGCTCGACCTCGGCAGAGGTGGACCCGTCTTGGGGTGCCACCTGGCGAGGGAGCAGGGGGCCGCCAGGTCCGACCGAGGTGGACCCCTCCTGGGTGGACACCTGGCGAAGTGGCAGAGGAAGACTCGACCTCGGCCGAGGTGGACCCGTCTTGGGGTGCCACCTGGCGAAGGAGCAGGAGAGCCCGGCTCAACCTTGGCAGAGGTGGACCCGTCTTGGGCCGCCACCTAGAGAGGGAGCAGGGGGCCGCCAGCTTCGACCGAGATGGATCCCTCCTGGGTAGACACCTGGCGAAGTGGTAGAGGAAGGCTCGACTTTGACCGAGGTGGACCCGTCTTGGGGTGCCACCTTGCGAAGGAGCAGGAGAGTCCGGCTCGATCTCGACAGAGGTGGACCCATCTTGGGGTGCCACCTAGCGAGGGAGTAGGGGGCCGCCAGCTTCGGTCGAGGTGGACCCCTCCTGGGTGGACACCTGGCGAAGTGGCAGAGGAAGGCTCGACTTTGGCCGAGGTGGACCTGTCTTGGGGTGCCACCTGGCGAAGGAGCTGGAGAGCCCGGCTTGACCTCGGCATAGGTGGACCCGTTTTGGGGTGCCACCTGGCGAGGGAGCAGGGGGCCGCCAGCTTCAGCCGAGGTGGACCCTTCCTGGGTGGACACCTGGCGAAGTGGCAGAGGAAGGCTTGACTTCGGCCGAGGTGGACCCATCTTGGGGTGCCACCTAGCGAAGGAGCAGGAGAGTCCGGCTCGACCTCGACAGAGATGGACCCATCTTGGGTGCCATCTGGCGAAGGAGCAGGAGCGCCACTTCCCGAGTGGGGAGTTTTGAAAGAAAAATCTACGTGGCACCGGCGGCATCCAGCTGGAACTGGCACACGTTCCACGTCAGCGATGTAGCCATATCAGTCATGATCAGCTCGTGGCTAACCCTGAAAGAGATTAGATCCTGATTACACATACCATCCATTGATCATGTAATAGTGATCGCCCAACTGGAAGCCCAAAAGAATACTAGCTTTGATATCACACCAAAAAAACATGTATTCTCAATATGTGCCAGTGATCACCCCGCCTGGCTAGTTCTAGAAGAAAACTATCTCCTGACTACACATATCATCCATCGGTCATATGCCAGTGATTGCCCCGCTAGGTGCCTGAAAAGAGTTTAAATCCTAATTCGTATAATCATAGTCGGACTAGAGAGTATAACAACCAACAATAACATATTTTATTATGAAATTTAATACAATTTTTTCAAATAAATGCATATTTATTCAACATTTTGCCAAATCATGTTCATGTATAAAGTACTCATTTGAATAATATAATATTAATTAAATCTTTAAATCAAATCAAGTATAGTAAAATATATTAGTATAGCGATAACTTATAGAAAATTGATTCTATCAAAAATACGTGATTCAAATTCTATATCTGGCACTCTTTTACTGATAGAGATGATTAAGGCTTTGATAAAATAAGTTATTTAAATAATTAACCCTTAATCCAAGAAAAGAAGATAAGAAAAAAGATTTTCGGTTTGGTCCAGGACTAAACTCAATCTAGATATCCATTTAGGTTCGGTCGATGGGATTGGGTTAATCAACAAGAAAACATTCTAAATACCCTCTGATTAATGTCCAATCAAATTGATTTCATGAAATTTAGATCTTTTTTTCAAATATTTATTTATTTATTTTTATTCTTTCTCTTTTCTCTTCTCCTTTTCTCTCTCCTCTCTCTCCTCTTTCTCTCCTCTTCTCTTTCTCTCTCCTCTCTCTCCTCTTTCTTTTTTTTTTTCTTCTTCCTTTGCTTTCCTTTCTCTTTTCTTCTTGGGCTTGGCCCGAACGGGAAGGGGGAAAAGGGGAGGGGTTTTCAAGAGGGTGGCTCACCGGAGCACGATTAAACAGAGAGGGGGGTTGGGATGGTGAATCCGGCATAGCTGGTGGTGGTCCGGTGGCTAGGAAGAAAACTAATCAAAGAAAAAAATAAATGGAGCTCCGCCCCTCACTACCACAAAAGCAGAAACATAAAACCAAAAATATCGAGGAAGAAGGAAAATTTACCGGTGATGACAAGGATGCCGTCGGCCACCAGAGATGGGGAAGAGGCGGTGGTGATTCAATTTTGGCTCGATTTAAGGCGATGAAGGGGGTTTTAAAGAGTGGTTTCGGAGAGATAATCCTCGGCTCATGACGGATATGCTTGCCCGATCAAGAGTCCCACTAATCCCTAACTCTTCTTCAATCATCTCCCTTCTCTCCATGGCAACAACTCTGATCAATTCGATGGCCATCATGCTTGATCAAGCAAGGATTTCGTCCTTCGTTTTAGGTTTTTTTTTTTTAATTTTTCTGCTTTGAACTAAAGTCGGCATGCCCTGTCGATTTCAACCCAAAACGGCCCAAAAGGTTGGGTTTTCACAATCATCTTGGAAAAATCTCATAATGTTTGGTGGACAGACCACATATTTGTGGAGTCACAATTTTAACATGCATAAAAATTCTACAGGCTCATTGATGCTCTAATACCTACATGCACATGCTATTCTTTGCATATGTCCTTGTCGAAAGATCATCTGCAATATCTAAAAATGGTTAAGGTGATTTAGTGATGTCTACTGGATTCTCAAAAATTGACATGGTATCAGCAATATTATGTTGTTGTAATGTGTTTTATAATTTGAGTGACATGCAAGCAACAAGACGATTTTTTCATTTGGTGAACTGGATCATCTTTCAAAATGAATATACCTGGATAGCAACTAAACAAGTACCTCGAAAGGGCAATCAAGATACAAAAAATTTAATACTAGGATTTTTCATGGAAATCAACCAATATCATCAAAATAAAAATCATGGATACATAATGTTGATGCCAAAATCTAGCCTGACTATTGGCAATCTGAAGAGTTGCATATGACAAAAATAGAAAAGCTCATCGGATTGGTTTCGGTAGGGCTTTTCGATACTTAATTTAGGTCAAGCTTTGGAATGAAAGAGAAGAAAATAAGAAGAGAATAGTATTATCATGCTTTAGTTAGTTTGTTTCTAGTCGGTCTTCTTAGGTCAGGTTTTTCATCTTGGCCTTCTCAAGTTGGTTATTTCATCTTGGCCTTCTCAAGTTGGTTGTTTCATCTTGATATTGCCAGGTTATTCTTTTTACCTCGATCTTTCAAGCTAGCCTTTCTACCTTGGCCTTCTCAAGCCAGTCTTTTAGGAACTCGGTCTTTGGAGCTCAGCCTTTGGGAGGTCGGCTTTGGAGCTTCGCCTTCGGAGCTTAACTTTTGACCTATTTAAAGCTTGGTCTTTTGGAGTTCTTTTTTGAGAGGTTGGCTTTGGGAGCTTGGTTTTTAGAGCTCAATTTTTAGAAGATCAGCCTTTGAAGCTTGACTTTTAAGAAGTTGGTCCTTGGAGCTTGGCTTTTGGAAGGTTAGCTTCGAGGACTTAGCTTTTAGAGCTCAATTTTTGGAGCTCCATCTTTAGGAGGTTGGCCATTAATGCTCAGCTTTGGGGGGTCGACCTTCGAGAGCTCGGCTTTGGGAGCTTGGCCTTTGAAAAGATGGCCTTCAAAGCTTGACATTGGAAAGGTTGGCCTTCGATTTTGAACTTTACCTTAGCCTTGGTCTTGGGCATCTCACCTCGACCTTGGGCTTGGTCATTATCTCAGCCTTGATCTTGGTTTTCATCTCGACCTTAATCTTGGACTTTATCTTGGTTTTAGTCTTGTTCTTCATCTCGACCTTGGTCTTAGACTTTTTATCTTGGTCTTCATCTTGGCCTTAGACTAGGTCATTTCCTTGGTCTTAGTCTTGGACTCCACCTTGGCCTCAATCTTGGTCTGCACCTCAATCTCAATCTTGGTCTTTACCTCGGCCTTAAGCTTCATCTCGACCTTGGACTTTGCTTCAGCCTTGGGCTTCACCTCAGCCTTCTCAGATCGGCCTTCTCATGACCTTGGTCTTAGTTACTTATATTGTGGTACCAACTGCACTTATACTACTCATCAAGAAATCACTCATGTGGAATACAGATCCTCGTTCCTAGGATCACGATTATCGATGTACTCTCAATCTTGTATAATTCTCTCAATAAGAAATCTCAAATCTTTTTTACAAGCTCTCAACTCTTAGCCACTACAAGCTTTCTGGAGATCCTTCACCACCCTTTTAAATTTCTTGATCCTCACACCTCATCTTTGGTTCTTTACCCCTATTTTTATAGCCTGTGGCATAATGAACATCTCACCAAAAATTCAATGATTCAAATCACATCCAAATTAGAGTCCTGTAGCTTTCCTAACAAAGTTTAACTCTAGAAGCAATCATGGTTGTCCAATCATCATCCATCGTGCCTCAAATCATGCTGGATTAGCCCAAATCATGCAAAATAGCATTAGATTGCATTGTGGTTATCAAATCAATGCAGGACATGTGCTGTGCTGCTTGATCGCACAAAATCAATGCGTTCATTCTCATACACCATGTATAAACTGTGTGAAAAATGTCATGGATCGCTCTTGCCATCTTGTGGACCGTTGGTCCAGGCAACACCATGATAGAATCCAGAGAAAAGCCATGCATGCCTGGAAAACAACCACTTGGGCCTGGCCTAGCCACCCACACATGCGCGTGCTAGGCCGTGCTAGCTAGCAAGCCATGCCTGGCTTGCGAGTCGTGTTGGCCTGTAGGCCGGTTGTGGGTTTGGGCTGCTAGGTCCAAAATCCTTTTTTTTGCTTTGGGCTTCTTCTCCTATCTTAGGCTTTTTCAGGGTCCAAATTTGAGATATTCTTCCCAACAATCTCTACCACGACTCAATGCTCGACCTTCAGACTTTGAGAGCTTATGGATGGGCAAATATAGGAGTCAAGCCAGGCTACTTGATCCCATCTCTATCACGTTATATGCTCACCTCGATCTAAAATATGCTCGAGGAAGCCTCCTAAAGTTTCGATCTAAAATATGCTCGAGGAAGCCTCCTATAGTAATAGAAACTTTACCTTGTGATGTTGCCTGTCCTCCCAAGTCTCTCATCTCGTGCCCAATTCACCTACTCCCAGAGCTCTACATCGTATTGAGCTTCTGTTTGCACCAAGGACTCTACCTTATACTGAACTCCTTGTCAAAAGGTAGTGACCTCCATGCAAAACAACCTTACTGATGTACAAGATCCTCAGGATTTCATCATCAGTTTTCTACGTGTAACCATTTGAAACCAGTTTGCTAAGAAAAATTAGATTTTTATAAAAACTGGATATGCATCAGACCTCATCTAGTTTCTTCATTGTCCTATAGTGTATCTTCAAGATGACTGTCCCAATGCTCTCAATCGCATAGCTCCCTCTATTCTCTAGAAAGTCAAATAGCTCCTTTCCATAATAGATATGATATGGATATGCAGAATCTAAAATTTATCAAGAAGAAGAAGATATCTCGTCGGATACTATAAGTGCATCACTATAGTATTCTTCACTGTCGCTATCATCGACCATCACCATAGTAGTCTTCGTCCAATCTTTGAGTTATGGGTAATATCTAACATGATGCCAAGCTCATCGTATTGGTAACACTTATCTTGCTTACATCCTTCGACCTGGATCGCCCACCTCACAATCATCTATCGCTTCGCTTTTTACTACTTGCTTGTCCAAAAACTACCAATGTTGAGTTCCTACCTAAACTTGAAACTTGGTTCTCCTACCTGAGAACCTCTTTCTGGAGTAATACCAAGATGACTTCTTTTATCTTAATGATGCTTTTCTCCACTAGAAAAGTAGTCACCAAGAACTCGAAAGACTATGATAGTGATGAAAGTAAGACCAACGTCCTAGTCTTCTCCTTATTTTTTTCACTGATACTTGGAGATTAATGAGGATCCTTAAAAAATTCTCAGGTGCTCATGCATGCTCTGTCCCTCGATCATTTGTATTTGGTAGAACTGCTTCTAAAAGAAGAGTATGTTGGTGAGAGACTTCATTATGTATAACTCCTCAAGCTTTATCCATAGTGTCATCGAAAAGTCTTGCTCAGTACATCGATCATCATCTTGTTCGCTAAATATAAGTGGATCGTGCTCATCACTTGTATCTGGAACCATCTCTAAGTCTTCTCTATGATGGCTGATTTTTTCTCGCATATGAGAGCACGATCATCCCTTACTAGATAAGCATACCTTTCATCCTCACTTTCTAGAGAGAGAAATTATTCTTCTCGTCAAACTGGCGATCTCCATCTTGATTGTGCCTGTCCTCTCTATCTTCTTTGATCTTGATCAACATAAGTAACCTAAAACTTTGACATCAGTTATTGCGATATCAATTATACTAATACTACTCATCAGGGGATCATTCTTGCAGAATATGGATCCCTATTTTCAGTATCGTAATTATCATTATCAATGCCGTAAGAGAAGGAAGAAGAAAAAATAAAATAAAAATACATAATCAATTATGCATGCAAGATTTTATCAAAAAATAAAAATTTACAAGATTGGACTTCCACTTTCAATCATGTATAATTTTTTCAACAAAAAATATCCAATCCCTTTCATAAGTTCTAACTTTCAGCCCTTATAAGCTTTCTGGAGATCTTTACCATCCTTTTGAATCTCTTGGATTCTCACACCTCATCCTCATCCCTAGTCCTCTATTCCCATTTTTATGGTCCTTGATAGGAAGAGCATCTCACTAGGAGTCTAATAATTTAAATCGTATCAAGTCCTGTAGCTCTTTTAATACGAGCTTGACTTTAATAGCAATGGTGGCCATTTGTTTGCCTTCTTTTATGCTTCAGATTGCGTTGGATCGGCCCAAATCATGTGAAACAATGTCGAATCACGTTGTGGCCATCGGATTAATGCAGGACATGCGCTATGCTACTTGACCGTGTGAAATCAATGTATTTGTTCCCATACACCATGCGTAGACTATGTGAAAAATGCCATGGACCTCTCCTACTATACTACGGACCGTTGGTCCATGCAACAACATGACAGAACCTAGAGAAAAGCCACACATACCTATGGAAATGACCACTTGGGCTTGGGCTTGGCCACCCATGCCCGCACTTGCATGCACGAGCCCCACTCCCCGCTTGGACCATGCTGACCTGCGAGCTGGCCATGGATCTGGGCTGTTGGGTCTATAATCTTTTTTTCTGTTTTTGACTTCTTTGCTGTTATGGACTTTTTAAGGCTGAATTCGAGACAGTCTTCTCAACAACTTATAGATTTGCAAACTTGCAAGGAAGAAGTAAGAAAGAAGAAAATTAAAATAATAAATGGAAACTTAAGAGCCTCTCGTCAGGAAAGCTTTGAAATATAATTTTTTTTCTTTTAAGAAATTATTATTATTATTATTATTATTTTGGCATCTTGTTGATCCCGTTCTTCTTTTTTTTTTTTTTTGGTGAAATGGTGTATTCATTCATTAATAATAGTGAATACAACCCAAAAGATCAGATCCCAAAATACCCCGAAGCTATGAAGGAACAGAATGCCAATCGGTCCACAAAACCGGACCAGAGTGATTGGCCACAAATGAAGTGACTCAGTCAGCCGCTGAGTTCGCCTCTCTATATACATGTCTGACCACCAAAGAAACACAACCCTGCAACAAAATATATATGTCTCTGAGAATAGGATGGGAAGCAGGCGTCGAGGTCCTCCGATCAATCCAGAAAATAACCGTGGTGGAGTCTCCCTCAATGAAATGGCAGTTCCTCTGAAGGATAAGCCGAGCATATCTGATCCCCGCCCAGGCTGCCAGAAGCTCAGCTTGAGAGATCGAGGTGTTCCAGACCGGGATACCCCCCGCTGCTAAGAAACCACGAGAGGAGTCCCGAATGATGAAAGTAGCAGCTCCACTGCCCTGGCGGAGGCTACCATCAAAACTGACAGTACAAAAGGATGGAGGAGGGGGTTCCCAAGCGACAAGCACTCGACGGGTCGCTAAAAGAGTAGAAGGGGAACCCCAGGTCTCCAATCTCAAGTCTGTCAATCCCCAATACTCGGTAGCATCAGCCCTTGCTCTTTCGATTAAGAACCTGGGAGGAGAAGAAGTAGAAGAGAATATCCGATTGTTCCTGGACAACCAAATATGGTCAGCAAGATAACC
Source organism: Areca catechu (assembly GCA_021397845.1). Lineage (NCBI taxonomy): Eukaryota > Viridiplantae > Streptophyta > Magnoliopsida > Arecales > Arecaceae > Areca > Areca catechu. The sequence continues at coordinate 10,542,079 of CM038052.1, forward strand.
GATAAAAGAGACCTGAAATGAAGCCGAATGATGTAGGGAGGAGATGAAGAAGTCGTCGACCTCCTGGGCTTGAGCCCCCAGGTCAAGAAATCTCGCCAATCTCCAAACAGTCGATGCTCTGGTACAAGTAAAAATTGCGTGAGTCTGGGTGTCACTCTCCACGGCATAGAACGGGCAGTCCGAAGGAATAGAGAGACCCCTAGATGATAGCATATAGCAGGTCGGAAGCCGTCCCCATACGTACTTCCATATAAACAGAGCCACTCTGGGATGAACCGGCAAGGACGATATCCAAGCAAAAGAGTGGGGCGATGGGGGTTGCGGCATCATAATCCTCGTCATGTCAGGAATGGATGCCCTCTGGGAGGCAGAGTGCCGCCAAACCCTTAAGTCCAGGCCGGAATAAACTGGAATAGCTATAGATAGAACTCGGAGGCCGAGAATGTCGCCGAAGATAGAGAGCACAGCTAAGCATCCCAAGAAGTCCGATCCGGAGTCATAATATCAGAGATAGAAATAAAACCCGGCATGTCCATTGAAATAAAAGTGGGCCACCATATGAGCAGAATCTCCGAGATCCAAGAGTCAGCCATAAATCTAATAGAAGCACTATCTCCTATGACCCAAGATAAATGCGGAATAACAGCAGGAGCTCTCCTAATCATCTCCCTCCAAATAACTGAGCAATTTCTAGGAGGTGTCATGGATACATTGAAGTCAGTAGGAATATCACCATACTTGGCTCTCATGGGGGAGGACCAAAGACTGTCGAATTAAGAAGGAACCTGACAATATGCCTAGCAAGAAACGCCTCACGGCGATCCAGAAGAGAGGGAATACCCAAACCCCCCAGCCCTGGACTGGCACACCCTGTCCCATCCCAATAGATGAATCCTGCGACGAGCAGGCGAGGAATCCCAGAGGAAAGATCTCATCATCCGCTCAATGTCGAGGATGACCCGCTTTGGGATGACAGCGCTAGATAACATATACACTGGAAGAGATGCAAGCACTGCCCGAATAAGGGTGATTCTGTCCATAGAAGAGAGAGCTCTACCTAGCCAACCATCAATCCTTTGACGGACACCCGCCAGAAGCTGAGCACAGTCAGCCCTAGAAAGTGTGGTTCCCAGATAGGGATATCCAAATAATACAAAGCCCCCTGCTCGTCGGTAATCCCCAATATGTCACGTAGTTTATGACGAGTTCTGATAGATGTTTTAGGGCTAAAATAAACTCATGATTTATGCAAATTGATGCTTTGGCCAGAAAGATAGTAGTAACCCTCCATGACTCTCCGGATACCATGGGCATTGTTAATAGAAGCTTGACCGAGGAGTAAACAGTCATCAGCAAATAATAAATGAGAAACCGGCTGTGCTCCCGGAACAGGAATATATGGTTGAATAACTGCATTCCTAACAGCTGCAGATAAATATCTAGAAAGATAATTAGCCGAAATAATAAACAGGGATGGAGAGAGAGGGCAACCTTGGCAAAGACCCAAAGAGGAATAAAAGAATTCCGTTGGAGAGCCATTAACCAGTGTGGAATAGGAGGGGCTAGAAATGCAGGCCATCATCTTGGAGATCCAGTCCCGATGAAATCCTAGATCCAGCAGGGCCCGATATAAGAAGGTCCAGCTGACCCTATCATAAGCCCTCTCCATATCTAATTTGATGGCCATTAAACACCGGTACTTAGGAGCCCGATGGAGATCATGCATGAATTCCTGGGCAATGAGAATATTGTCAGAGATGCTCCGGGTACGAACAAAAGCCCCTTACTCCGGGCTAATTAGCTTAGGCAAAACCGCCCTCATCCTATTCGCTAGAAGTTTAGCACAAACTTTATAGAGGGTGGTACATAAACTTATCGGACGAAAACGAGTCGGCTCGGAAGCATCCTGGCGCTTGGGAATAAGAACAATAAAAGTCTGCTTCCATTATTGAGGCATCTTCCCCGATGGGAAGAAGGATTGGATAGTATTGACCAAATCAGAGTGGAGAATATCCCAACAAGATCGAAAGAAAAAAGGGAGGAAACCATCCGGACCCGGAGCTTTGTCTTCCCCCACAGACCAGAGAGCATATTTAATTTCATCCTCGGAAGCCTGAATCAATAGCAAAGAGTTTTGGAAAGAAGTAACAGGATCTTGAGGAGGCAAGGAATCAAATAATAGAGGAGTAGGAGTAGGAATAGTCCACCTGGAAGAGAAGAAATTGAACAGTTCCCTTCTTATAGCAGCATCCTCCTGAATCCACCCAGCACGATCCGATAAAGAGCCCGAATAGTGTTGGAATGCCTCTGAATAATTGTAGCATGGTGAAATAATTTAGTATTTCTATCACCCTCCTGCAACCATTGAATCTTGGGTTTTTGCCTTCAGAAGACCTCCTATCTCGATAATAGGGAATGATGAATAGAGAGGCATTTGCGAGAGAGTCCATATCAGCATCCGAAAGATAGCCAACCGCATCCTCCTTAGCCTGCCAAGAATCAATAGAGGCTTCGACGGACCTCAACTGATCATGTAGGTTGCCCACCTCCACCTTGTTCCATTGAAGCAGTTGGCGTTTAAGAATAAGCAGCCTCCGAGTAATCCCATAAGGAGCATCACCCCTAACCGGCATGTTCCACACATCCCGGACGATATCCTTTAATTTAGGATATGATAGCCAGAATTTTTCAAATCTGAAAGGCGACCGACCCCTGATCTTTTGATCAATTGAAAGGAGAATGGAACAATGATCCGAGGCGATCTGCCTAAGATGCTGCACCTTATGATTCGGGAAAAAAGACAACCAAGACGGCGTGGCAAAGAATCTATCAAGTCTCTCACAAACTCTGGCCGCCCCAGCATGATTATTTCACCAAGTGATTCTAAGGCCAAGGAAACCCAAATCAATCAACCCATTGTTCTGTATAAAATCAGAGAATTTCTTAGAAGCAATGTCCTGAGTAAAGGGTCTGCCTCCCCTTGTCCTCATGTCAATGAATAACATTGAAGTCACCAGCGACCACCGAAGGAATCCCCTGATTCATCAACACAGAGGCCTCCTCCCAGATAGTTCTTCTCTCTTTATATGACGTACTAGCATAAACACCACATAGGAGCCATGTGGGCTGACTAGGTTCGGAGACCACAATAGCAACCAATTGCTCAGATCTGTGAAAGACATTGACCTTTAGGAGACCGAAATTCTAGGTGACAATAATGCCCCCAGCCAAGCCCTGGGACGGCACCAAATAGAACCCCCAGTCACGGGGAACATGACGCCTAATTCGCTCGACACTGGGACCAGACACCCTCATTTCCAGCCAGACATATATAGATGATTATACAGTTGCATATACCTGTGATAAGTAGAAACAAAGGAGGGCTTCCTAGCCCCCCTGACATTTCAAACCAGAATCTTCATTAAAAGATTAAGACATAGGAGATCCGGTGCCCTGCCGATCACCCTTCCCTTTCCCAAATACACCCCTTCATTTTTCCCTGAAACACTTTTCTCAAGTAGATCACTTGCCGACAGCACCAGAGCAGCAGCCTTCCCTTTCCCCGGGTCAAGCACTCCCACAGAGGACAGGATTTTGGATACTGCATTGCATACCTCATCATGACCCTTCGAATGCCCCTGCAAAGCAATGGAATTATCTCCCTGTGGCTTTCCCAACTCCCCAGACTGCACAACCAACCCCCCTACTGACGTTACAACCTGCTTAGCATCAGTGTTGATCTTGGCCAATGGCAGCTGGATGTTACCCGAAGACTGGCCCAGCTCGGGCTGGAATCCTGGAATCTCAGCATGACCCCTCAGAGCCCCAGAGATCGAGCCCCCCAGAGTTTCCATCACTCCCAATTCGCCAGTACCACCCTGGCCCCCCGATGGCCCAATCCCAACTATAGCCCTCCCCTGATCCCCTAGAGCCGGGGAGATTCCAGAAACTGCCCCCTCCCTCTCACCCTGCCCAACCACAGAACTTAAAGCCCCCGGCATCACCTTACCCTTCCAACACCCTCAATCCCCCCCACACCAGAAGCCACCGCAGGCAAGCCACCCCCCACAGAATTACCTCTGGACACCCTAGCCTTGGACAGGGCCTCCCTCACCTCAACGCCCTTCCCCTCCACTCTCCTCCATTCCATCTTCCTATCCCCTCTCCTATCTAAACTCTCTATGGCAACTGGCAGCCAGGACGGCGACGGATTAGTAGAGGAATCAACATCCACAGGAGAGATAGGATGACTAACCTGTTCCGGGAGAGATGAAGTAGACTTCGAAGAGGAGGGGGAAGTGGACCTTGAAGGGCTCCTACTCCTCTTCAGAGAGACGGTCCCATATTCGATCATAAGTTGATCCTTGTGCCCATCTTCCACCGGGACGATCTCCATGCAATCCGCAATCGGCGCGAAGAACCCAACCCCCGGCTTTAGACCTCCGCCACCATCCACACATTTGATGTAGAGGCATCTGGGGAACGGTCCCGAGCAACCTTGGAGGGCTTCTGCCAACCCTCCGAGTCAGGAGGAGAGTTAGGGAAGAAGACGGTCTAGCCGGAGAAGACCGGGAGGGAGAAGAGGATAGGGCCTCAGAAGAAGATACAGGTCCCTTCCCTTTCTCCCCGTTCAGCCTACCTTTGAGAGCAGCAGTGACCTTGCGAGGCTGAACTCTTGGGTCGCCAACCATGGACCGAAGGTATAGTTGCCCTCCACTGCCCCTGATTTAGAACTATCCTCCTCAATCACCTTCCTCGGAGCAATGCCTTCCACTGGGGGGTTCTCTACAAGATTGTCCTGGGAAAGACCGGAGCCTGAAGCATCCCCGGGTGAGCTGCTTCGAGGGAAGCTGCACTCCATTACCGTGTGACCGATCTGGCCATAGCATAAACAGATCGAAGGAAGGTTCTCAAATACGAACTGCTGCCAGAAGACTAATTCACTCCCCTGTATCCGGACCCCGGGAGCAGCGGCTTGGCGGCATCGATCTCCACCCGCACACGGGCAAACCCTGTTTTTTTCATTAAATCCATGAAATTGTCGAGTGAAAGGAGGGTACCTGCCTCCCCCACCACTGCCATTATCGCCCCTGGCTCCCTCGCCATTGCCATTATCATCCCTGTTTTTTTCATAAAATCCGTTCCCGTTCACATACAAAAATGAAAGGATTGTTGTAACTTTTTTTTATTTGAATTTAAAATTTTAAATATGTCATAAACTCTTTCCCTTAATTTAAAATTTAAATAAATTTGAATTCGCTTGCCAATGTGATAGGCAAGCTGACATAGGCTCAACCATTTTATAGTTTGACGACTCCGGTTTATTTAATAATCAGATCGGGCCGAACCTAGACCCGCGACGAACGGCTTAGTGTTAAACCCAAGCGGCCTCGATGCGGTGCATGCGGTCCCCCAACTCCCTTCTACCGAAGCTGCGATGCTGTTGCCCGAACTCTCCGCCTCCTTCCTCCGTCGTAACACTGCCACTACCCTCCTCACCTTCTTCCACCGCCGCCGCCTCGGAGACCTCCTCCTTTTCTCCACCGCCATCGCCGGCGGAAGCGGCGAGAATCCATCTCACAAGCCCCAATTCCTTGCGGAATACCTCGTGAGCTCCTGTCGGTTCCCGCCGGACAAGGCGGCTGAAGTTTCCCAGGTCATCTCCCACCTCAAATCTACCAAGAAGCCAAAGTCCGTAGTGGATTTCTTGAGATCTCACGGTTTCGAGGATGCCCATCTCCGAAAGCTAGTATCTTTGAGGCCCAGATGCCTCTGCTACGACGTCGAGAAGACCCTGGCCCCAAAGATCCGAGCTTTCCTGGACCTGGGCTTCTCCCCCTCCGACCTCATCCACTTGATCCTTTCCAATCCCAGCGTACTCAGTCTCAGCGTTGACCGAATCCTGTTCAAGATCGAGCTGTGGAAGAATCTACTAGGCTCCATCGATCACCTTATGAAATTCTTCAAAAGAAACCAGTGGCTACTTACCTACAGCGTCGAGAAGACTATCCTTCCTAACATATCGCTCTTGCGGGACTGCGGCATTACGATTGAGAGGCTAGCTATAATTGTGAGGTTGCACCCTAGCTTCATTACTCAGAGAACGGAATCGCTCCGAGCTTTGGTCGACCGTGTTGAGGAGATGAAGATACCCCAAAGCTCGGGCATGTTCATGTGGGCCCTTCGGATCCTCCGTATGGTGAGCAGAGACAGCTTCCAGGCCAAGATCGAGCTCATGAAGAGCTTTGGGTGGTCGGAGTCAGAGTTCCTTGATGCATTCCGAAAAGCGCCATCCTTCCTATCTTTCTCCGAAAAGGCGATGCGGAGAAAGATGGAATTTTTGGTGGAGGAAGCCGGGTGCGAACCCTCCTATCTTGCCCTCAACCCAGTGCTTCTTATGTATAGCTTGGAGAAGAGGTTGATTCCTAGGATTCGTGCAGTGGAGATTCTAAAGTCAAAAGGGTTGCTCAGAAGGAAGCCCAAGCTGACTGGCATAATGTGTTTATCTGAACAGCTTTTTATCAAGAAGTATGTTCTCTGCCACAAAGAGGGGCCTAAATTGCATAAAGTGTATACTTCTGGCCATAAGCAAGCAACCCCTTTATCCTGAATTCTAGAGATACAATGACGATGACTTGCTTGTCTGCTTATTCATTTTCACACATGAAGGTATGATTGTTCTTGTTTGAACAATTAGATAAGCAATGATTTATCAAACTGCTTTAGTAAGCTCTTTTATTGTTCTTTTAAGCAACTATGTTTCTGTGGTTATTGGTATTCTGAAGCACTGAGTTGTTATCTATTTGGATTAGAAAGAGAGTTGTTTAATTAGTTTAGAAACTCAAGGGAGATGCACTACATTCTCTGATTCTTAAAAGTTTGTTTTTTCTTTGTAACTCAGTTGACTGTTAAGCATGTCATGATCCAATGAAATGCCACAGGTTTTTAATTCTGCCTGAAATGAAGTGCTTCTTATAATTATAAACTCACTTTGGTGACTCTGGAGGAGGAGGATTTAAAGGTGCTTGAGGTGTTCCACTTTGATTTCTGCTACCTCTGTGCAATCATATATGCCCTCAGGAAAAAGTTTACCCCCTTGTCATCATGCCAGGTGCATCTTTAAGTCGAAAAAGTAGCATGGACGAGACCATGAGCTGTCCAGCATGGTGTGTCCCTTAGAGGATTTCTATTACTAGCTGTAAAGGGAGAATGCTTATTACTCTAATCTAGGTTCTTGATGCAAGAAAATTGAATAGGTCACTTCATGAGTCATGACCTAATCTGTTCCTTGAACACTTGGGTGAGCAATTCTAGTAGTAATGTTGCATGTACCATCACTCTAAGAGATAGTGTCTTGCAGATGATTGATGTGGTCAGTCAGAATTAATGGATGGTTGCATCAGATAGTATGGAAACACTTTTTTATTATAAATGAATGAAGATTTTACACTAAGTTCCACCTGAATTTTATTTTTGAGAGGAAGGGAGGAAGACCCATTTGCACTATGATTGCCCAAAGCCAAATGCTTGGGGTTGCACCACCTAAGACTCAAACCTAGAAACTCTAGTTGCCAAGCAAAGGGTTGTGACTGTTTGGGCAAAGCACAGCTCAAGTTCCATCAAAATTTCATTAGCAACTTTCGAATTTTATGCTTCCAAGTTTCAGATCCAATTACATGTTATGCAAAGTAGTCGAGCAGGGTTACCATCTAGTTATCTCTTTCCAAGGATCCTATGTGGGGAACTAACTTTTGTTGATCAAATACACAGCACTGAGAAACATAAATGGCCATATCTTATTCCTATGACATGGTTTCTTGGTAGGGACTATACATACAGTTAGGATTCAAGACTTTAAAGTCGCTTGGTAGACCAAGTGGCAACACTTCCATAACAGAAGGATTTTGCTCAATCACCAATTGGTATAATTTTATGTTTCAGCATGGTGTTGCAGTTTGTAGATACTCTTTTTCCTTTATTCACATATTCATGCCAATCTTCTCATCCCTGCTGTATCCATTTTATGCTTATGTACCACCATCATAATCCTCTGAAGAACCATTTATTTTATTGCATATATCATTGTATTCTGGTGTGCTTGATAGCAATCTTTCTACATGGACCTGGAATTTTTCAATATACACTGTTGTTTTCTTCTCTTCTTGTCGGTAAGAATTAGATGCTGTTCTGTTCTACCTTTAGCTTGAGGAAGATCTTGATCTTGTCAGATAACAGTTTTAGATTTGAAAGAATCTCAAATGAGCATAGCCTAATTCTTAAGTTGATGGGATAAATCTTCTTGGATATTGTTATGTGATGGAGAGAGTATTTAATATAGTTGATTATTTTCATTACCTTGTGCTACACATACACTTTTATAATTTACAAAAGTGAAAATATAATGACCAAAAAAGAACTGGCTTTGGCTGAGTCGTTGAATTGCATATGAGAAAGTACATGGACACAATTTTGGTTCATTACTACAGATTTAATAAGCTCATGTCTTTCTTGAAATTTTGTAATATTGTTTCCTACATCTGATGCTTCTGCAACCTGGCTGACTATATTTGTGAGGAGGTACTGTTTTAATATTAATGTCAAAGGATCCAGTGTATACAGAGCAAATAGATCCAGTTTTTTCTTCCATGTTCTGCAAATTTTTTTTACAAAATCTCCATTAGTATCTGCCAAAGAACATATGTCCCTGTTTTGGAATTCAAGAACAAAATTTAGATGTTGAGAAAAACATATACAGTAACTATGTTCTAGATTTTCTTTTTTTTTTCTCATTCCTGCAACTAATAGTGATATGGTGGTATTCATAGACAGAAGCACTTCACTTTTATTATTACTCGATGAAGCTAAATAGAACTATAGAAAAGTTAAAGTGAAAAAGTAATGGAAATAACCAAGAAAACACATTAGTGATTTCGCAAGTGTATTTTTTGTGTGGACAATTTGTCAAATGTGGACCACAATCCCACCTTAACATATATATGATTGCCTCCAATTTGTTTTTAATTTCTGTGGGATGTATCTTTATTGATATCAGTAATGTTGACTTGACAAAGTGGACCAAAGCGTGCTTACTTTTTGTGTGGACAATTTGTCAAATGTGGACCACAATCCCACCTTAACATATATATGATTGCCCCCAATTTGTTTTAGTTTCTGTGGGATGTATCTTTATTGATATCAGTAATGTTGACTTCCACTGGACAAGTCTGTCAGCTCCAATGTATTGCATAGGAAATGCTTGATATTGTTTCCATGAGCATGGATCCAATCTTATCTATTGACATTAGTTATCTACCATGCCATGCCTTACCATTGGCAAAACTGGCATTCCGATGAGTGAATAAGATGGTATGGTTGTGAATGACAGTCTGATTTCATTCTAACAAAAAATCTGCATCAACAGCAGTAAAACAGCAATGGAATTCCTCTTTAAAAGCTGTAGCCACCCACCACCAGGTGACAACTCAAAGAAAACCATATTTGCTCTGATATTTGGTAAGACTGATGATGGTTGGAGTGGGGGTTAAATTCAATCAAAGGAGGTGAGAATGGTCGAAGGTCAAAATTGGGTTTATCAGCAATGGCATTGACGGATTGTGAACTCAATGAGCTGGTATCTGAAACAAGCACGAGACGGGAAGTAACAGGTGACTTGGATTTTACCCTGCTGTTGCCTTTGCTAATGGGAATGGATGGAAAGCGGAGTAGCGTGTGTAATAAATAAGGGGAGTTTTCTGAACCTACTAAGTAAGCAAAAGTGGGGAACCTTTTATAGGGCTGGAAGTGAAACTAAAGAGAGAACGTTATATATGTTGGACCAATGGCGCCTCATCGTCGCAATCCAAAAGGAGACACAAATATGCGTGGAGCCCGGCAAAGAAACCAGAAAAAGAAGGAAATCCATGCGCCCGACGCGCGCGGCACAATTCTAGCTTAATCTGCATGGATTTCAATAGGATTGACGGTCACGAGTAGTATTGCAATCAAACTGCGATTGGAAGAGTTATAGGACTCCGATTTTGACTCCGTTCGGATCGTTGACTCCTTGTGAGATGCTCTACGCAGTGGAGGCTACAAATTCGTGGGCAGAGACACAGATAGAGAGAGGGAGGACAAAAAAGTGGTGAGATGTTTCTTGTAGAGGGCTGATTGAGAGCTTGAGAGAAGGATTCGGGATTTATTGTTGAGAGATACTTGTATGGGGTTGAGAGAGAGTTCAATTTGTAAATTTATTTTTCATAGTGAAACCTTTTGCATGCCCGAAAAATTGTATTTGTTATCTTATTTTCTTTTTATTGTGGTATCGACATCGACAATCGGCGATCCCGTTCCTTCCGCAACAACCGCATCAGAGCGAGTTGATACCGATTTCAGCAACTGGTATCAGAGTCCAGGTTGTCCATGGTTGATCGAGATTGAAGAAGATGGAGAAGACAAGTGCAATTAAAGTGGAAATCAGCAGGTTCGATAGGAAGAGCAATTTCTCTCTAGCAAGCGAGGGTGAAAAATGTGCTTATCCAGCAAGAGTTGATTGACGCTCTTATATATGAAGAGAGACCAGACACCATAGAGCAGAAGACCTGGAAACGGCTTCAGATGCAGGCGGTAAACATAATCCGCTTGTACCTGGCGGATGATGTGGTGATCCATGTACTGAACGAGTCTTCCCGACAGCGTTGTGGGAGAAGCTGGAGGAGCTGTACATGGCGAAGTCCCTCACCAACACCTTGTTCCTTTGGAAGCAGTTCTATCAATTGCTGATGGCTGAGGGACAGAGTGCGTAGGAGCACCTGAGCAATTTTCAGAGGATCCTCACCGATCTCCTCAGTGTCGGTGAAAAAGTTGAGGAGAAGACCCGGGCACTTGTATTGCTATCATCCCTACCGCAGTCCTTCGAGTCTTTGGTGATTGCTTTTCTAGTGGAAAAGAGTATTAAGATGGAGGAGGTGACATCGGTGCTACTTCAGAATGAGGTTCTCAAGAGGGAGAACCAGGCTTCGAGTTCATGTGGGAACTCAGCATTGGCAGTTTCTGGAGGTGTAGGCGACTGGAGGCGGAGTGACAAAGGATCGTGAGGACGGTCCAAGTCAAAGGATGCCAGCAAGATCAGGTGTTTCCGGTATGATGAGTTGGGGCATCGTGTCAGAGATGCCCGTAGCTTAGGGATTGGACGAGGGCTGTTACGGCGGTGGTCGATAGCGGCAACGACGGATATATCAGCGATGTATTCTCGGTATTCGATGAGGTATCCCCTTCTTTCCAGTGGGTTTTGGATTCTGCCTGTCTATACCATGTTTGTTGCAGGGAGGAGCTATTTGACTCTCTAAATAGTAGAGAGATTCTGTCCACATAGCAGATGGATCGAGCTGTGCGATCGCGGGTGTCGGGACAGTCAGCTTGAAGGCACATTATAGGACACTGAAAAAATTGGGTGAGGTCCGATGCATATCCAGTTTTAGCAATAATCTAACTTTCCTCAGCAAATTGGACTCAAGTGGCTACATGTAGAGAGCCGGTGATGGAGTCCTAAAGGTCTTGCGTGATAATAGGATTGTTCTGCAAAGGAAGAAGCATGGGGGTTACTATCTCTTTACAGGGAGTCCAGTGCGAGGTGGAGTCCCTGGTACAGATAGGAGTCCAGTGCGAGGTGGAGCTCTGACAGCATGTGGATCGGGCACGGGACGCGAGACTCGGAAGGACGACAGGTGACGTCGCAAAGTGAAGTTTCTATTACCGCAATAGACTTTCCCGAGCAGGTCTCAGATCGAGGTGAGCACAGCACATGACGAAGATGGGATTGAGCAGCCTGGCTCGACCCCATGTTTGCCCATCCATGATCAAGCGATTGTCCCAGGGCATGTGGGTGTTGGAATCCTTAGAAGTTCTCAAGTTGGGTAAAGGCGGTGCGTTGAGTCGAGGTGGAGGTTGTTAGACCAATAGCGCCTCAACGTCCACGCGCAACCTAGAAGGAGATAAAAATGTGTGTGGGGCCCAGTAGAGAAACTAGAAAAAGAAGGAAACCCGTGCGCGCAACGCGCACGGCGCGACTCTGGCATAATATGCACAGATCTCAATGCGATTGACGGTCACGAGCAGCGTTGCAATCAAACTGCGATTGGGAGAGCTACAGGACTCCAATTTGGACTCCATTCGGACCGTTGGACTCCTTGTGAGATGCTCCACGTAGTGGAGGCTACAAATTCATGGGCAGAGACAGACAGAGAGAGTGAGGACGAAAAATTGGTGAGAGGTCTCTTGTAGAGGCTGATTGAGAGCTTGAGAGAAGGATTCGGGTTTTTGTCGAGAGATACTTGTACGGGATTGAGAGAGAGTTCAATCTGTAAGTTTATTTTTCATAGTGAAACCTGCCCGAAAAATTGTATTTGTTATCTTTTCTTCTTTCTTTTGTGGTCTCGACATCGACAATCGACGATCCCGTTCTACTTCCGCAACAACCGGTATCAAAATGAGTTGATACCGATCCCAACAATATAGATCTCAAAGAGAGAGAGGCCTTCTCGCTCTCCTACGCTCAGCAATTTCCTTTCTCCGTTTCCTCTCATCAACTCATCAATCTCCTTAGCTTCTCTACCTCCAACTCATTGCCCAAAACCCCGTTCTTCATGGGTCAGTATCTCATCAACTCGTGTGGGTTTTTATCAGATGAAGCAGTAAAGGCATCTAACACTCGCCCACATCAAGTCGCCTTCAAATCAAGAACAGCGGTTTCAGTGATGCAGAGTTCCAGACACAAAAATATTTGCGTCTCTGTGGCCTCTCTAGTCCAGAACTCTGGAGTGGAGAAAACCTTGCAGCCCAAGATTGAGTTTTGGTGGTCTTTCTTTGGGACCAACGAGAAGCTACGGAAAACCTTCAATCTAAAATGGTACCTTCTCTGTCGCAGACTTGGCAATAGAATCATGCCAAGATTTTCACTTTGCCATTGCGGCGTATCTGATTATTGGATTGGAAAATGATACCAAGTCCCAGTTCATTGGAAGCCATCCAACGAGCTGAAGAATTTGGAGTTCCCCCTAGTTCAGGTATGTTCTGGTGCATGCTCGGTGCTGTGTTCTACCGCAATGAACCTGCAGTTGCCTTGGGTGGTTGGAGTCTGAGGTTGCCCATGCAGTTTGCAAGGCCTTGCATGTTTCTGAGAAGAAGTTCCTTACCGATATGTGTTTTTTTTTTAAAAAAAAAAAGTTAGGGTGTGAGCTCTCATACATTGCTCGCTGCACTGTTCTCATGTGGAGCTTGGAGAGGAGGTTGATTCTGAGGTATCGTGTTCCGAGGATTCTCACGTCGGAAGATTTCTGTGGGAGAAATACTTTTTGATGCCATTATATTAACAGAGAAGTTCCCAAAGAAATTTATTCTTCCACATGAGAAGAATATTGCTGGCCTTTATGAAGCTAATGTTGTTGCTTATGATGGGAAAGTTCCTACTTGCCGCTAGTTTTGAAGAGAAACAAAGAAGATACTATCAAGTTTCTCATCAGATTCTGTCAATTGATTTATACATTCATACAGTTTAGTATCATTTTCATAGTTTTTATTATGTCATGCTTCCATTGATGTGCCAGAATGTTATGATCATCCTAACATCTGTGATTTCTTATTGCTTGGGGATGTGAAGAAGCCTAACATACTGTCAAGTCTTTCTATATCAGAGCTCATGTTTGTTGGAGGTCATCACTGCAAATCTCTCCGGTTCAGTAATTTATTCAATTATCTCTGATTTATCTATTATCTTGATTCTTATATGTCTAATATCATTTTCATGATTTAAGCTTATCTTGAAGGGATAACTAAATAGGAGCCTGATAGTGTCAAAATAAGTAGAGAAAAGGTGTTTGGCAAGTTGAACTAGAATAAGTAAGAGATTCTTTTATTCCATTTAACCCTCTTCAAACTATAACCAAAGAAAGAAAATAAACATGTTTGAATGGAATAGTTACTTCTCTATTGTTCCTGATTTTACAAACATATTTGACAAGAATAAGACCTATTATAGGCTTTATGCTAACTTCATTCCCACGCTACGGCTAAAATAATAAGCCCTATTGTTGAAAAGTGGACCAACCTCCAATAATCAATACGAAAAGAACTTCGGAACGGTAGTGCCAGTACTCAACCACAAGGTATTATAAAAGGAGATTGCGCTGTTCCACATCTTAGAGCAATCACTGAAAGGACCTCCGATGCAGGATGGAACGAGAGAGGAAACGAAGAAGAGGAAAGAGACATGAGGAAGGAGGAGAAGAGGGCAGAGGGTGAGGGTAATTCAATATTTTATATTCTAAGTCTCAATAATGTAAGTTATATCCTCAATTAATAAGGTAATGGGTTTATAGACAATCCTAAACCTTGATAAGAGTTTGCATAGAAATAAAATACTAAAATAAAAATTTTAGTCCTAGAATTCACATAAAAATAAAATTCCTTAATTCCTGAATAGTTTTTTTTAATATATATATATCTGTGTCTAAGAGAAGTGTACGTAGATTTCTTATTAGATGGTCCTTCATCAATCTCTTATTTTCCTAGAAAGGTCTTTGATGTTGCCCAGAGAACCACTAAAAAAAAGAAAAGAAAAGAACTGTTTTGGGCGATCAAAATGGTAGACAATATGCCACTAACAGCTAATCACAAACATCAGATTACTTGATCAATTAAATTAAAGAACCATAACCTAAAGAAATATGCAGTGGCTTCGTGAGCATTGCGCCTGCTGGTCTAAGCTCTATTGCATCACATTACAGTTGAGCAAGAAAAAGGTTCAAAAGTAAGAAAAACAATGAATAATTTCTCAGTCCACTGTAATTCCTCATCCGCAAAGAGTCATGAAGAAAGAGGATCATGCGATTGAAACAAAAAGCAATGGTTCTCCAAAGGATTCTTTGCCTCAAAATTCGAGCTCATGAAAACATTTTTCATCATGTCTGATTGCTCTCAAAATGCTACATTGTTTCAGCTTCTCTGAAGTACCATTCTGGAATACTGCCATTTTTAGTGCAGCTTAAGGAACCAACTTTGTCTTATGTTCCCTGAAAATTGTGAACAGTAGTCAAGATCACAATGGTGATATAGGAGTCAATACTTGGTAGCTAACCAGAAAGTGAGACACTTGAAACCCTAGTCGACAAAAAATTATTAATAACATGAAATATGGATCCTTCCATGACTTTCTTTCCAAGTTATAAAGATGATACATTTAGAATGGATTGTCACAATCACTCAACTTTCTCAAGCAACAAATTATGTCATCCAAATTCCATTGCTGACACAGGACAAAACTATTGAAATTTGACCAAGACATCCCCGAGTATGAGCAGCAACTTCGGCTCTACAAAGTTGCAGGATCTTCTGGTTCTATTGGAGAACATACTTCTTTGCAAAAATCTTATCTGTTTTTATTTGATATCTCCTTGAAACTGGAAATGGTTGTATTAGCCAAAATTAAAATGGTGGCATTACCTATGGACTGATCAGTTAAAAATCAAAATCAATATGTTCTTCATTGTCAGCCAGACATAAATTTCTGTTCTTTTTCTTCCTTTCTTTCATGTTTGTGTGAAGTCCTTTTGAATCTCAATCTAGAGTAGTGTTTCACAGCTGACCTCATCTTGATAGGAGAAGGCTTTGTAATGTCATTGAGATCTTGCTCATGCGCAACATGGAATAAAGCACATTATGTCCCTAAGAGATGACATGGTCTATAGTCATTTACTCATGAAGATTAAGTGAATAGTTTCATAGCAAAACTTAGAAGACAGAGAACATGTAGACACGTGAGAATTGAAAATTTTAGTTTTAGTGTCAACTTGGTACTAAAGGTCTGAACTCAAAGACAACTAAGGATGCAGACATCCTCAAATCAATGGATTTCTTTGCTTTCAGAAACTACATAATTTTGAGTACCAAACAGCAGTCGTAGAGTTGACCACCAAAACACATGATGATGAGCTAGTTCATGGACAAGGCATCAACATCAAAAATGATGAAGGTCAAACTTTCTATGGAAAATCCCAAATCTTAAGAAGATGAACAGAGAAAGTACAGATCATGCTTAGTGCCAGCTCTAGATTTTCACTAACTCGGAAAGCATCACGAACAAGCAACTTTAAAAAATTTTCTAATCTCATATCAAAAGATCATGAGAATGGGTGAATACGATCTCTTCTTTTTAAAAAATATCTTGCCTGCTGTGCTGCAAACAAAGTTAGTGGATTTAGAATATGACCTGACAAATAAAACATAACTTTTGTAAGGCCTCATTCCCGTACTCTAAGGAGGCACTTAGAGGTAATGGGAAGAACGAACATGTGACAAACACTGTTTACTGGTGACTGGTGAAGTTAACTTTATAATTGTGCAAAAAGAAACATAACACCCATGATTGGCTGAGAACTACGAAGTTAATAAAAATAAGCAGAAAATCATGAAGAGGTTTTGGAAAAGAAATAGGAGTCTTCTTCTCTTTCGCCATTCACATTGCAACAAATCCCAATCTCCTAATAATATGCAATTCTCATCCTCAAGCAATAAGAAATCAAAGATCCCATGAACATCCTAATATTTCAACTCATCAATAGAAGTATGAGTAAAAAAACTAGTGAAATTGATGCTAACATCAGAGAGAGAATATGTTAAATTGTATTAACGTACAAATCAACTTAAAGAAGATGATAAGAAACATGACAGCATCTTCTTCAAAACTTTCAAGCAATAGGAACTTTCCCATTACAAGCAGCCAAATAAGCTTCAGAAAGGCCTGGAATCTGCTTCTCATTCGGAAGAACAAACTTTTTCAGGAACTTCTTCTCTGCTAACGCAATGGCAGTAAAAAAGTCTCTCCCTCCCTCAGGCAATTCTTTCAACCTGAGAATCCTCAGCACATGATTCCTGGGAATCAACCTCCTCTCCAAGCTGCACATGAGGAGCACTGGGTGGGAGGCAATATATGAGAGCTCAAGCCCAGCTTCTTTGGTCAAAAAATCCATCTTGGCACGTATACTCTTCTCAGAAAAATTCAACAGCTTCGGGGTCTTGCTGACTGCCGAGGCAATCTCGGATTCTGACCACCCAAGGCTCGTCAAGAGCCCGAATTTCGCATCCACCCCGGTTCTACTGCTGCAAATGACAGCAGAGAGTGCCTGGCAGAACATACCCGAACTACGGGGGATCCCTAATTCTTCAGCACGTTCAATAACGACCTTCAATGAATCGAAACTCATAGTGATGAATCTCGAATAATTCAGCAACATCTTTCCTATCCGGCAGTCCGGAATGCCGCAATCCCGTAAAAACGAAACATTGGGCATGATCCTCTTACCAAGGTTGCAGCCGAGAAGGGATGGGTTCCTCTTTAGGGCTTTTAGGAGGTTCTCTTGGGTACCGAACATAGACCTCCAAAACTCGATCTTGGGTCGCGGATCGTGGATCTGGAGGGTCTTTGGCACCGATGAGACCAGTTGAACCACTGCTGCTTTGGGAAACCCCATGTCAAGCAACGCCCTGAACTTGGGATTGAGGGTTTTCTCCACCTTGGAACAAAGGACTCTGGGGTACAAAGATACCAACTTTCGGATGTGGGCATCGCTGAAACCGCTGTGCTTGAGGAAACGAAGGACGGAATCCGGCTTGGAAGGGGATTTGAGGTGCGCGATGTGCTTCGATGCTACCGCTGCTTCGTCTGATGAAAGCCCGCATGAATTAATGAGATATTGCACCAAGAATGGGGGTGCGGAGGATGGATTTTGGATTGTGGCAGTAGAGAAGGGAAGGAGAGTAAAGAGATGGTGATGTCGGGAAGAGAACATGGCGTTCTTGAGAGAAGTAGAAGAGGAGGGGAGAACGTGAAAGAGCCTCCTTTGAAAAAGCGGCGCCATCCTTTTTTAGCGAGGAGAGAGGGCTCCTCCGAACCCTGCAAGGGTTTTCGAAGGTTTTCCCCTGCTCCCAGGCTTACAAAAATTTTGAACTTTTCGAGTCACAGCACCGCCCTCGCACATCACCAACTTTGTTCCGCCTTCTCCCAACCTCATAGTCATGGGGGACCCTCACCGAAACCGTGATTAATCATTGTAATGGTTACCACCAACGAGTGATGCAACTGCCGGGATTTTGTTTGAACATATTTTGATAAAAAAAGTTAAAAATAAAATAAAAAATAAAAAATAATTTAAAAAAATAATAAAATAATTTGAAATTTTGTTGATCGGTAATAATAAAAAAGTTAAATATATATAATAAATTCCGTTTACTCACTGCTACCAGTGATAGTCAGATTCATGTATCATCTTCGGATGGGAATGGTTACGAAAAAATTAATATACACCGTGTATCGAATATTTCCTGGTGGAATTGGGATCGTCTGGGATGACTATGCCCGGGGTCTAACTCTCCCCCTCTTTTTGATTTACCAAAAAAAAAAAATCATTGTAATGGTTATAACGGCGATTATTTAGCTCAAAAAATAATACTTTTAATATTAAAATAGTAATCAACATGATAGCTACTGTAATGATGTTTTAACAAAATAATGAGCATAACTGAAAAAAAAAAAAAAAAATCCATCCTTTTCTTTAAAAAAAACTTACTAAACCATATAAACACTTTTGAAGGAACTAATATCATCTTTAGAAACTAAGATTTTATGTAAAGAATGGAAGAATGAAGGTCATTATTTATCCTAGAATGGACTCTTATAACATTAAACAGATTTCGATAGCCACTATTTTTTCACCTATCATTAAGCATAATACACAATGGGTGGTGGTCAAAATAGTTATTACAGCCCTTCTGACAGTTATAATGCCATTATTTAAAATCTTAGGCAACAAGAAAGGGATACGCTTCTTTTTTTAAACCTAAGCAATTCATTGCCTTCCTCTCCCTATTCATTTACTTTTCATTATTTATTTTTAAATCTTAAATAAAATATCAAATCCAGCTACCAAATTATTATTATTATTTTTTGGATCATGGCCATCAGAAGAAATAGAAAATTCTTATCATTAATGGATTTGTTTTCTATTTTTTTTAAGCTTCTAAGATTTTGCATTATTTTTTTATTTCTCAATAATATTGTTGTAGTTGAACTTCTAGCTTGAATTGGCTTGACTAGATAGTGGATATAGATGGCATTGGTAAGCATCGGCTGACCTGTAAAACATATTTTTAAATAAAGTTGGTTTTAGCATAGATCCTTGGATAATTAACTCAGTGTTGTACCCATCCGGCTCACCACCAAACCATGCCGGTTTCTCTTTGCGGTTCGACCCGACCAGCCTTTGGAGAGGTCCAACAGCCCACTCCCGTTGAGATCCAGCTCATTGATCTCCTTCAGCCTACCGACCCATCGAAGCAGAGGTCCGACATCCCACTCCCGTTGAGGTTCGACTCATTGATCTCCTTCAGCCTGCCGACCCACCGGAACAGAGATCCGACGGCCCACTCCTGCTGAGGTCCTACTCATCGATGGTCCGACGGATATTCCCCTTTGGACAGCTGATGGCCCTTCCAGTCGGCGCCCGACCGACTCATTTCGGGGACCTGGCAAATTCGGAAACATCTTCTGTTTCAACGAACTCTGCCACATCAGCGGTACTGCTCCACTACTCCCATGATGCTGCCCTCTCCGGGTGCCACATGGCCACTCTCCAGATCCTCCTAGGGGTAGATCGATCTTTTTCGGCCTCTCCCCTAACAGATTTTGGACTGTTCCATGCCTATATAAGGTACCTGGGGACCCCGTTTCAGGTGAAGGACTCTCTTCCCTCTCCTTACGCTATCTCTTTGATTCCTCCATTTTGTTGCCTTCAAGCTCCTACTAACTTAGACATCGGAAGGTCCCTCGTCGGAACACCATCGGTGCCTTGGGACTTTGTTGCAGGTCGACCGGGCGAGGAGAACTCCAACGCAGCCTACCGGACCCGGCCTAGGAGAAGTCGCCGCAACAGATTGGCGCTAGAGGAAGGGCGTCACAACCCTTCTCTAAAAGGAGGAATCCATCTCCCTGGCCAAGCAATGGCTAAGGGAAGAGTTCCAAACGCAAGTGCCAGGAGAGGTCTTTCCCCATCCAGGTCTGAGGGACCTCCCCAGGAAAATGAAGCCACCGCCGCCGTCACTGAGCCTACCATTACTCTGGGACTACAGTAGTTCAAGATGTTAATGAACCGCATTGAAACGCTAACTATCGCGGTTCAATGTTTCCAGGAGATGGCTGATAACCGACAGCAACTGCTAGCCGCTTCCTGCACTAATCCCTCAACTGCTGCTGAGGGGAGCCGACAACCGGAGGCCCATCATCATTGTTCTCCTGCCGTCGCAGAACCCCGAAGGTCTTTTGGCGCCCGCGCCGACGGTAAGAAGGCGAGATCTACCTCGCCCTCCTACACTGAATCCATTCCTGCCGGTGTTCGATCCACCGTCGAACCCTCGAGAGACTACACCAGCAAGATTCTGCGTATGGAGGAGCGCATTGCAGAAATTGCTAACCGGCAGAAGGCCGAAGGGGGGCAGGTATACGATTCCTGTCCCCGTTCTCCGATGAGATCCTGGTGGAGATGATTCCCCACCACTTTAAAATCTCTCAGGTGGACCCTTACGACGGTGCCACCGATCCGCTGGACCATCTGGGCACCTACAAGGCCCATATGATGATACAGGGTGCCTCCGACACCCTTCACTGCATCGCGTTCCCAGCAACTCTGAAGAAGACCGCTCGGATGTAGTTCAACGCCATCCGACTAGGTATGATCCACTCTTTCTCTCAGCTCAAAAATATTTTCCTCTCCCATTTCAGGACTTGCAGTTGGACTCCAAGAAACACCGACTGCCTCTTTCTCGTACTGCAAAAGGAGAGGGAAACCCTTCGGGATTACATGGCCCGTTTCAACTCATCGGTCATGAAAGTCCCAGATTTGAATGAAGTGGTGGCTATGTCAGCCTTCAAGCGAGGGCTTCACTCGTCTAGACTTACTTTCTTCCTGGACAAGAGGTTCCCGACAAGCTACAGCGAGCTACTGGCCAGGGCACAGAAGTACGCCCTGGTGGAGGAACAAGCGGCCAGCCGACATCAGGCAGAGGGGAGGCCGGCCCCCAAGAGGCGGAGCGACAAGGCTCCCGAAGTCCGACCTCCGAATGATAGCAACCGGTCGGCTTGGTGCCGAAGGCCGAAGCTGAAGGACTTCCTCGGGAGGTTCGAGTCCTACGCGCCCCTCTCCCTTCGAGGAAGAAAATCCTCCTGGAGATCGAGAACGAGACTTTCCTTTAGAGGTCTCGACTGATGAGGGGCCCTGCTGCATACAGAAACAAAGATAAATTCTGTCGATTCCACAAGGACCACGAACACAGCACTGAAGAATGCCTGCAGCTGAAGGATGCCATTGAAGACCTCATCTGGAGGGGGTATCTGTGCAAGTATGTCCGACCCCATCGGGATTGGGCCGAAGCATCCCACACCAGAAACCATCCGGAGGAGGCAGAGCTTCCTAACCAATGGTTGAGGCGGGGATGTCGACATGCTGCATCGACGGTCCGAATGGAGCCACGGAGATGGTCCGGGCGTTACCAAGAGGCCGAGGGGCTCCAATGTAATCACCTTCTCCGACGAGGACCTCCTGGAGTCTCATGTTTTTAAAAATGACCCTGTAGTCGTATCGACAATTATTGCCAATTACGATGTAAAAAGAATACTTATAGATAATGGAAGCTCCACGGAGGTATTACTGTATTATACTTTTGTAAGGATGAATTTATCCAGGTCCATGCTGCAAGAATCCCCCGTGCTACTAACTGGCTTCGGAGGTAACTCCATCGGAGTCGAAGGGGAAATCACCGTGCCAGTGATGATCGGGACGGAGCCTCTCCAGAAAACTCTTCCCATCAACTTTATGGTCGTCTGGACGAGCTCAGCATACAATGCCATTTTAGGCCGACCGGCCCTCAACAAGTTCTGGGCCATTGTATCTACTTACCACCTTTTGGCAAAGTTTCCAACCAAGAGTGGGGTCGGAGTGATGAGGAGAGACCGTCGGATGGCCAGACAGTGTTTAACTATTTTGAACCAGCAGTCGAAAGGCCGTCCTACTCTGGAGCAACTCGACCCGAGGGCTGAGGCCGAGGGCCGTGGTCAGCCAGACGAAAAAATCCTATTTATCCCCCTTTGGGAGGATGATCCCACTAAAGTCCTTCAGATAGGAAGCTCCCTCAGTGAAGACATCAAGTTAGAGCTGATTAGCTTCTTAGAAGTAATGCTGACATCTTTGCCTAGTCGGCTTCGGACATGCCAGGTATCCCGTTGGATGTCATCACTCACCAGCTCAAGGTGGATCCGACCTACAGGCTCGTCCGGTAGAAAAAGAGAAGCTTCGCTGCTGAAAGGCAGAAAGCTATTGATGAAGAAGTAAGAAGCTCTCGAACGCCGACTTTATCAGGGAAGTCCACTACCCTGAGTGGCTGGCGAATGTCGTTATTGTGAAGAAGACCAACGAAAAGTGGAGGATCTGTGTGGACTACACCGACCTCAACAAGGCTTGTCCGAAGGACAACTTCCCTGTGCCTAAGATTGATCAACTAGTGGATGCTACGGCCGGCCACCAGCTCTTTAGTTTCATGGATGCCTTCTCCGGTTATAACCAGGTTAAGATGCATCCAGAGGACGAGGAGAAGACCACCTTTGTCACCGACAAAGGCCTGTATTGTTACAGAATGATGCCCTTCGGCTTGAAGAATGCCGGTGCCACCTTCCAAAGACTGATCAACCGAGTGTTCAAAGGGTAGCTGGGCAGAAATATGGAAGCTTATGTTGATGATATGATAGTAAAAAGTTTTCATGAGGCCGACCACATCAAGGACTTGCGAGAATCCTTTGACGCACTCAGACGTCATCGGATGAAACTGAATCCCGCGAAGTGTACTTTTGGGATAACTTCTAGTAAGTTCCTCGACTTCTTGGTTACATAAAGAGAGATTGAAGTAAACCCCGACAAGATAAGAGCTCTCGTTGAGATGCCACATTCGACCAGCAAGAAGCAGGTGCAAAAGCTCACGGGTCGGATTGCCTCCCTCAGTCATTTCATCTCCCGTTCGGCTGAAAAGTTCCTGCCATTCTTCAAAACCCTACGTCGATCAGAAAATTTTGTTTGGACGGACAAATGTCGGTCAGCTTTCGAAGCTTTGAAAGAATATTTGAAGAATCCCCTGTTACTGGCCAAACCGGTGGAGGGGGAGCCTTTGTATTTTTACCTATCGACGTCAGACGAGGCAATCGACGCCGTCCTCGTACGAGTCAGAGAGGATGGTCAGCAGAAGCCTATCTATTATATCAGTAAAGTCCTCTGTGACGTCGAAACAAGGTACCCCAAGATGCAGAAACTGGTCTACTCTTTGGTCATATCTGCCAAGCGACTCCGACCGTACTTCCAGGTGCATCCGATCGTAGTGATGACCGATCAACCTCTTAAGGCGATCCTCTGAAGTCCGGACACATCCGGTCGGCTCGCCAAGTGGGCCGTTAAGCTTGGCGAGTTCGACGTATCCTTCCAATCTCGATCCGCCTTAAAGGCCCAGGTAATCGCTGACTTCATTGTAGAGTACACCTGGAAGCAAGAGGCATCCCCTCAAACAGTCGAAATACCCGATGCTGACACCGTCTATGAAACCGAACTAGCTTAGACCCTCCATGTGGACAGAGCATCCAATCTCGCTGGC
Source organism: Areca catechu (assembly GCA_021397845.1). Taxonomy (NCBI): domain Eukaryota; kingdom Viridiplantae; phylum Streptophyta; class Magnoliopsida; order Arecales; family Arecaceae; genus Areca; species Areca catechu. Next base: position 10,565,812 of record CM038052.1, read on the forward strand.
TGCAGGGCCGGCCTGATCCTAGCCGATCCCAACGGAGAAAGCCTAGAGTATGCTCTTCATCTTTCCTTTCAGGTATCAAATAATCAGGCGGAGTACGAAGCCCTTCTTGCGAACTGTAAATCACCGCTGATCTAGGCATCAGTCAAGTGAGAGCTTTCTCCGACTCCCAGCTGGTGGTCAACCAAGTGAAGGAAGAATTTGAAGCAAGAGACCCGACTCTAGCCAAATACCTGAATAAGGTACAAAACCTCATATGTCGGCTTAAATTCTTTGAAATCCTCTATATACCTCATCTGCAAATTCTCGGGCGGACACCCTTACATGATTGGCTACGGCCATCACACATACCTCCGACCAAACCTTCGTGGAGCATTTGTCGCACCCAAGTATCAGTGAAGAGCCAGTTGAGGTCCACCAAGTCAGACGGAATCTTCATGGATAGATCCGATCCTCACCTTCCTCACCAAAGGAGTCCTATCGGAGGACCAGGCCGAAGCCAAGCGGATAAGACGGATAGCGTCAAAATACGTCATCCTCGACGATGCCCTCTACAAGCGATCATTTTCACAACCTCCGTTGAAGTGCTTGGGTACGACCGACGCAGACTACACCTTAGAGAAGTCCACGAAAGGTATCTGTGGTGACCACCTTGGAGGAAGATCCCTGGCCTATAAAATAATCCGACAGGGATATTATTGGCCCACCATCCAGAAAGATGCGTCGAACTTCGTTCGAAGGTGCGACGCATGCTAGAGATATTCCAATATCCAAAGAAGGCCGGCCAGCCAGCTGACTCCGATCTCTGCACCTTGGCCGTTTGCACAGTGGGGAATGGATATACTGCGACCCTTCCCTCCGGCATCCAGCCAGCATAAGTTCCTTATTGTGGCAATTGATTACTTCACTAAATGGGTGAGGCCGAACCGCTGGCACGGATCACTGAAGCCAAGGTCAAAAATTTCGTCCGGAACTACATCATTTTCAGATTCAGCATCCCTCAGACTATCATTACTGACAACGGAAGGCAGTTTGACAACCCTAAATTCCAAGAATTCTGTCAACAGTATCACATCGCCCATCGGCTTTCGTCGGTCGGCCACCCCCAGTGCAATTGGGGAGGTCGAAGTCACTAATCGGACCATTTTGCATAGACCGAAGACCGACTGGACGATGCCAAAGGATTTTGGGCAGAAGAACTCCATTCAGTGCTCTGGGCTTATCGGACAACCGCCCGGACGACAACCGGGAGACTCCATTCAACTTGACCTATGGGAGTGAGGCTGTCATCCCTGTTGAAATCTCTTTACAATCCTTAAGGATTGATCACTATGCCGAGCCAACCAACTCTAAGCAGCGAAGGGCTGACCTGAACTTACTTGAAGAAACCAGACTCGAGCAAGCTTGAAGATGGTGACCTACCACCAGAAGATGTCTAAGTATTATAACTCGTGGGTCAAGGTGCGGACCTTCCGAGTCGAGATTGGTCTTGCGAAAGGTAGACATTTCAAGATCGACTGAGCAAGGGAAACTCTCCCCTAATTGGGAGGGTCCTTACCGGGTCATTGAAGTGGTTCGGGCCGGAACATACCGAATCGAGCATCTGGACGGACGGCATATAGCTCGTCCATGGAATGTAGATAACCTTCGCAAGTATTATCAATAAAAGTCCACCACTTCTTCTATGAACCACTTCTGAAAGTCCGACTCCGATCGGTAAAGGCTCTAGGGCAGCCCACTTCCGAAAGTCCGACTTCGGTCGACAAAGGCTCTAGGGCAGCCCACTTCCGAAAGTCCGACTCGGTCGACAAAGCTCTAGGGCAGCCCACTTCGAAAGTCCGACTCGGTCGGCAAAGGCTCTGGGCAGCCCACTTTCGAAAGTCCGACTTCGGTCAACAAAGGCTATAGGGCAGCCCACTTCCGAAAGTCCAACTCCGATCGGCAAAGGCTCTAGGGCAACCCACTTCCGAAAGTCCGACTCTGGTCGGCAAAGGCTCTAGGGCAGCCCACTTCGAAAATCCGACTCAGTCGGCAAAGGCTCTAGGGCAGCCCACTTCCGAAAGACCGACTCCGTCGGCAAAGGCTCTAGGGCAGCCCACTTCTGAAAGACCGACTCTTGTCGGCAAAGGCTCTAGGGTAGCCCACTTCCGAAAGACCGACTCCTGTCGGCAAAGGCTCTAGGGTAGCCCACTTCCGAAAGTCCCAAAGGCTCTAGGGCAGCGAAAGACCAGCTCCGATCGGCAAAGGCTCTTGGGCAGCCCACTTCCGAAAGTTCGAACTCCGGTCGCAATGTCTCCTGGTTCGGATGAGTCGACAGACCAATACTTGGAAAGAAATTTTCTAAGTAAATGAGTCCGGCCTGAGCTACCGTCCATCGTCTGCCTCAACGTCTCCGGGTTCGGACGAGCCGACGGACCGATACTTGGAAAGAAATTTTCTAAGTAAATGAGTCTGGCCTGAGCTACCGTCTGTCATCTGCCTCAACGTCTCTAGGTTCGAACGAGCCGAGAGGGTGGAAATCCTAAAGTAGCTTGACTCGGCTTGGGCTACTAACTAACGTCTACTCCAGTGGCCTGACCGTCCGCTTATACAAGCCAACGAGCCGATACTTAGAAAAATTTCTAAAACATATATGCACAAAATGCTATGAAAAGTTCTATTGATTCAAAAAGTTCTTTACAAAGTGGAAGGTCAGACCTTTACAAATATCTAGACCTGACCCTCGGGAGGTACAGATATAATATCGACTTCAGCCTCCTCAACTCCTCCTGAAGTTCCGACAGGAAGGGTTGTCGCTCCCACGTCGGCCTCAGCTCGGACGTCTGACCCGACCTCCATGGTGGCGACTCCAACTGGTGTCTTGGTCGCACCTTCTGTCGGACCCGCCGTCTCTGCGCCCGTCTCCTCCGCCGGCTTCGGCAACTGGAGGAAAGAGAGATCAAGTTCCGGGAATGCGGCGCTGACCTTGTAATAGCATTCCTCGTACCCATAGTCGAAGCCGACCATCCTGGCTTCGTTCATCTCCTCCTGGAAACCTTTGGAGGCCTTATACTCCTTGACGGCTGTCTCTGCCCTCGTCTTCACTAGGTCCTGGGTCGTCTTCAACAGACCCTTGTACCGCTCCGCCACCGATTGGTGGCCCCTCAAGCGCCTTTCGGATTCGGCAAGGCGCTCTTCCTTCTCCGCCAACCGGCGCGTCAGGGCTTTGACTTTCCGTTTACTATTTTTTAGTTTTGCCTTCCAGTCAGCCTCCCGAGTCAGCAAGTCTTCAAGATGCTTCTTTGGGCCTCTGACTCAGCCCGAAGAGCAGATAATTCTCCTCCGCTGCCCGAAGGACAGTCAGCTCCGCTCTGGTAGCTGTTAGCATCGCCCATATGGTGTCCCTTGCCGTCTCCGCTGTCTCGGCCCTTTTGGTCAAGTGTTCCTTCGGATGGAGCAACTCGCCTAAACTGTCATCAACCAGCAGCGAGTCCCGGACGAGCTACCGACGGACACACAATTAGAAGACAGTAAACAATAAAGTAAGAGTTGAAGGCTTGAACCGAGAACTCACCTCCAACAAATGATGGAGATAACTCCCGGCGGCTTCGTTCACCGATCGCCCGTCGACACCAGTAACAGCCCTCTGGAGCTGCTCTTTGACCTATTCAACGTCGTGTATAGCTGGCCACCCCTAGCGGCCCCCATCATCACCAGCGCCGTCGACCCTTCCCTCGATGGCCGACGGCCCTTCAACAACTTGTTTTCATCGGGTCCCCGGAGAAGTTTCCTCCGTTAGGTCCAGTGGCGGAGAGGATGGTGTCGTCCCCACCTCGGTCGGCGTCGAATGTCCCTCTCCGGACCGGGCAGCTGACTGCCCAACAGACAACGAGCGCTCCAGTGCCATCACCCTTTGGCTGTCCGCCAGTGGCATGTCATCTTCTGACTCCACCGAGACTATCGTTGCGGATGGCTCTTCCGTCCGTTCTTCTTCGAGCTCTCGGGTACCGGCTTTGGCGCCCGTTGTCTCTTCGGCTCCCGAGGGGTCGGCTCCGAGATGTGGATGGCCCTCTTCTGTGCCGACCGCGCTGAAAGGATCGTCCGATCCGGTCTCATCTTACCACCTGCAAGTAAACAAGATTAGAGTCAGTGACAACATTGAAGTCAGCAAATGAAAGAACAGTAGGTTCCCCTCAATGACCTCCGTCCTACCCAGCATCGGATGTCGGCTGATTCCATCCCGATGGAGGCTGTCCTCTTGGAGCATGAAGCCGACGAATTTCGGGTCTTCATCGTTCAGCTTAAGGAAGTCGGCCTCATCGGCCCTCGATACCTTCCTTCCACTCATGGCATTCGGCCTCGGCTCTCTCCACGCCGGCTCGAACCCCCATGGTTCCAGGCTGTCTACAAAGAAAAATCGGGACTTCCATCCATGGATAGTGGACGGAAATCCCCCTAATATCTTTCGGTTTGGGCGGGGACTAAAAACCAACCACTCCTTACTCCGAAAGTCCTGTTTCAAGAGGAAAAAGTTCGAAAACAGGGATAACCTTGGATCTACTTCGGCTTCCCGGCAGACGACCAGGAAGCCACAGATGACCCGAATGCTGTTCAGGGTCAGTTGAGAATGGGTAATCCTATAGCTATTGAAGATTTGAATGAAAAAATGGAGTGGAAATCGGAGGCCGGCCTTAAGATGATCTTCGTACAGGAAAAGTGCACCTAAGTTTAGTGGGCCGTTTACTCTCCCTTCCCTACTAGGAATGGTGAGGTGTAGGGTGATCGGGATGCCGTAGACGATCCTGAGGTTCTCTACCCTCTCCCTAGTCATGGTTGTGGTGATCTCATATGGGCCAGGTTCCTATTCCCATCGGCGGCCATTTCACTGGAGGCAAGAGAAGAGGAAGACGGAGGCAAAACTAACCTGGTGAGCGAAGTTCCTAGCAAAGACAAGGGCAGAGGAAGAAGGAAGCTCTCTCTCTCTCTCCAAACCCCAGGCGCAGCAAAAGACTCCTTTCGAATGTCTGCCCCTCCTTTTATAAGCGCTGAGGGGTCGCCTCTCGACGTCCCTCGAGCGCCGCGATCTATGGAAGACGACGCGACACATTGATTGGATGGGGAAGCCGAGGGGACGCGCCGGATCGTCTCCGATCATGATTCGCGTGACCACCCGGTCGGCGGTGGATAAGTCACCTTGGGCGTCGTGCCGATCGCTCGGATCCTGTCGCGTGGCCCACGCCGCGTCGAGGACGCGTCGTGCGAGTGTTTCAGACTGGCAATTAACTATGGTGCTGTACCAGCGATAACTGCCTCCTCTGCCTGCACCAGTGCGGTGTTGACACATGTCCAAGACGGAGATTCCGAGCGAAAGAGCGCCCGTCGCAGCACGCTAAATCAGGTTTGCCATCATTCTGAGAACTGACGCATTTATTACCAAATATTGCCCTCGTACTTCGAGACTGCAGAACCGCTCGAAGGCCAAGGGCAAGGGGGCAACTTTTGTACCCATCCGACTCACCACCAAACCGCGGCGATTTCTCTTTGCAGTCCGACCCGACCAGCCTTTGGAGAGGTCCGACGGCCCACTCCCGTTGAGGTCTGGCTCATTGATCTCCTTCAGCCTGCCGACCCACCGAAGCAGAGGTCCGACGGCCCATTCCCGTTGAGGTCCGGCTCATTGATCTCCTTCAGCCTGCCAACCCACCGGAGCAGAGGTCCGACGGCCCACTTCTGCTGAGGTCCTACTCATCAATGGTCCGACGGACATTCCCCTTTGGACAGCCTGATGGCCCTTCCAGTCGGCGCCCGGCCGACTCATTTCGGGGACCTGGCGAATTCCAGAAACATCTTCTGTTTCAACGAACTCCTGCCACATCAGCGGTACTGCTCCACTACTCCCACGACGCCGCCCTCTCCAGGCGCCACGTGGCCACTCTCCAGATCCTCCTAGGACAGTTCGATCTTTTCGACCTCTCTCCTAACAGATTTTGGACTGTTCCATGCCTATATAAGGCACCTGGGGGACCCCGTTTCAGGTGGAGGACTCTCTTCCCTTTTCTTACGCTATCTCTTTGATTCCTCCATTATGTTGCCTTCAAGCTCCTGCTAATTTAAGCATCGGATGGTCCCTCGTCAGAACACCACCGGTGTCTTGGGGACTTTTGTTGCATATCGACTGAGCGAGGAGAACTCCAGCACAGCCTACCGGACCCAGCCCAGGAGAAATCGCCGCAACACTCAGAAATCCAGAAAATAGATAGAAAAATATAAAAGTGAAGATGAGAGCATACATAAAGATTCCCTATGGATCTTTATTTATAAATAAAATTAAGATGCCAGGCAAGAAAATGAGTATCCAAAGACATGATATGCAAGTTACCTTTCATATATGGCAAAGTATATTGGTTGTCTTATGCCTTATCAACTTGTAACGGATTTATTGTCGATGATTGTAAAATTTTTTAATCTACGTACGGATCAAAAATTAACATTACCTAGAATGTCTATTAAGATTGATTACAAAGATATCTTGGATCGACAACGACCAAAAATTAGCATGTTCCAGATGATTAGCGCAACGACATGTCCAAGATGGATTACCCTCCTCATATCAACGGTTAATTAGTAGAAGGGTGAAAGTTAATAATTTTTATCGGAAAGAATTAAAAAAAGGGCTTCCATATGATAAATTATTTCTTGTTTTGGATTCTATCTTCTAATAATAAAAGAAGGAATATATATGATAGCAGCGATGTACTAGTGATGTTGCTATTTGCTATGATTTCCTTGTCTTGCTTGGGAAAGAAAAATTTTAGTACAGATAAGAATGTTATTATAAACTTAAAAGTCTAATTAAATTTAAAGAAGAAATTGGCACTACTTGTTAGTAATACATGCTATTGGGTCATGTATCATGGATAGCCATTGAAAATAATGCAAATTTTGTTTAATAATTGATATGTATGAACATAAATCATTTTTTTGAATTTTGTGTATTGCATATGCCCAATATTGCTAATTTTAAGGGCAATAGGTAAAACTTGCAAGAGATTTATAAAAATTTAGCTTTCCCTCTTTTCTCAAAAGGACATAATTTGAAACATTTTTTTATCAAAGAACTTTTAAATGACATCACCATGTACATATTTTTAATGCTTTTAAGCTTTTTTTTTTTTTTTTTTAAAGCAATATCAAATCTAAGATACATATGAAAAAAGAGAAAAATTTGGGACTAATGCTCGGTGTCAGCCCTAGATTTTCACTAACTTTGAAAGCATCTCCTAAAAGCAACTTCAAAAAAATCTTTTAATCCCATACAAAAGAACATGAGAATGGGTGAACAAGACCTGTTCTTTTAATAGGAACCTGTTGTGCTGCAAACCTAGTGGATTAAGGATTTGACCTGATAAATAAAACAAAACTTTTGTAAGATCTCATTTCCGTACTCGAAGCCTTAGTTAAAAAAAAAGAAAAAAAAAAGTTAATCCATTCTCTTAATTATTTTGTTAAAAATAAAAAAATTCTTTAAATTAAATAAAATCGAAAAGAAAAAAATTAAAATAAAATAAAATTTTTATAATTTCTATTTTATCTTTCTAAAAATATTTTTTTTAAATTTTTAACAAAAAATTTATTAAACTCCTGACAAAAAAAATAGAAATAATTTTTTTTCTTCTCTCTCTCTTGTCAACCCTCTCTTTTCTTTGCCATCCCAAACTCCCAATCAGGCCCTAAGGAGGCGATGGAAAGAACGAAACCCTAATTACTGACCAGCGGTGAAGTTAGATTTGACAATCGTGGCAAAAGAAACACAAAACCCATGATTGGCCGAGAACCATGAAGTTAATACCAAATAAGTAGCAAATCAAGAAGAGATTTTGATAAGGAGGAAAAAAAAGAAAAAAAAAGAAAGAGGAGTCTTCTTCTCCTTCCCCGTTCACATCGCTAACAAATCCCAATCTCCTAATAACATACAATTCTCATCCTCAAGCAACAAGAAATCAAAGATCCCATGATCATCCTAATATTTCAACTCATCAACAGAAGTACGAGTCAAAAAAAACTAGTGAAATTAATGCTAGCATTAGAGACAGAATACGTTAAATTATATCAACGTACAAATCAACTTACAGAAGATAATAAGAAACTTGACGGTGTCATCTTCAAAACTTCCATGCAACAGGAACTTTCCCATTACAGGCAGCCAAATAAGCTTCAGAAAGACCTGGAATCGTTTTCTCATTCGGCAGAACAAACTTCTCCAAGAACTTCTCCTCGGTCAACGCAATGGCAGGAAAGAAGTCCCGTCCTCCCTCGGGCAATTCTTTCGACCTGAGAATCCTCAGCACATGATTCCTGGGCATCAACCTCCTCTCCAAGCTGCACATGAGGAGCACCGGGTAGGAGGCAACATATGAGAGCTCAAGCCCAGCTTCTTTGGTCAAAAAATCCATCTTGGATCGTATGGTCTTCTCAGAAATATGCAACAGCTTCGGGGTCCTGCTGACCGCCGAGGCAATCTGGGACTCCGACCACCCAAGGCTCTTCAAGAGCCTGAACTTTGCATCCACCGCAGCGCTATTGCTGCAAAGGACAGCAGAGAGCGCCTGCCAGAACATACCAGAACTACGGGGGATCCCTAATTCTTCAGCACGTTTGATAACAACCTTCAATGAATCGAGACTCATGGTGATGAATCTCGAAGAATTCAGCACCATCTTTCCAATCCGGCTGTCTGGGAGGCCGCAATCCCGTAAAAGCGAAACATTGGGCATGATCCTCGTACCAAGGCTGCAGCTGAGGAGGTATGGGTTCCTCTTTAGGGCCTTCAGGAGGTTCTCTTGGTTACCGAAGAAAGAGCTCCAAAACTCGATCTTGGCTCGCGGATCGTGAATCTGGATGGTCTTTGGCACCGATGAGACTAGCTGAGCCATTGCTGCTTCGGGAAACCCCATGTCCAGCAACGCCCTGAACTTGGGATTAAGGGTTTTATCCACCTTGGAACAAAGGACTCGGGGGTGCGAAGATACCAACTTTCGGATTTGGGCATCGCTGAAACCGCTCTGCTTGAGGAAACGAAGGACGGAATCGGGATTGGAAGGGGATTTGAGGTGCGCGATGCGTTTCGATGCTTCCGCCGCTTCGTCCGATGAAAGCCCACATGAATCGATGAGATATTGCAACGAGAATGAGGGTTCGGAGGATGGATTTTGGACCGTGGCAGTAGAGAAGGGAAGGAGAGTAAAGACATGGTGATGCCGGTAAGAGAAGAAGGCGTTCTTGAGAGCAGTAGAAAAGGAGGGGAGAACGTAAAAGAGCCTCCTCTGAAGCGGCGCCATCCCTATAGCGAGAAGGGAGGGCTCCTTCGAACCCTGCAAGGGTGTTCGAAGGTTTTCCCCTGATCCCAGGCTTGCAAAAATAATGAACTTTCCGAGTCAGAGCACCGTCCCGTAGATCACACCAACTTTGTTCCGCCTTCTCTCACCCCGCCCCCCCTCACGGAAACCGACCGTGATCGGCCATCATAGTGGTTGCATAATAGTGGCCGTTTTTTTGGCTCAAAACAATACCATCTCAAATTTTTGATAATAGTAACAAAAAATAATGAGTAATAACAGAAAATAATGATGCCGTAATTCCATTCATTTTTAGAAAAAAATATTATCTAAACTGTAAATCAGTTTGGAAGGAAAACTTAATATAAAATATTAATTTAAAAAATTATATTTTATTTATAGAAAAGTAAAATAGGGATCGTTAATTATTCTAGAATGGACACTTATAATGTTAATAACAGATTATAATAGCCATTATTTTTTCGCCTATCATTACATGTGTTGGCGTGGAGTCCCTGGATCGGCCGGTCGGAGCCGCTGCGTCGCAGGACCGCTTCCTGGTTCACCTGCAAAACAGGTTCCTTGCCGGAGTTGTTCCGACGGAGGACACTCCGATGCCTAAGTCAGTGGCGAATTCCAGCCACAGAATGGGAAAGATGTCGAGAGTGGAAGAGAAAAAGAGTTCTTGGATATTGAAAGTGTATGTATGCGAGATTATTCACGCGTACCTCTCGAGCCATCCTTCTTACCCATATTTAAAAGATGGCCTCCAGTCTGTGACCCGCTCTTTTTCCGGAGATCATGGAGAGCCAATCTCTCCCATGATTGGCGATCGTGGGTTGTCAATGAGCGGTTCCGGCCAGATCGGAGGCGTGGCTGCAGGAATTGCATGCCATGATCATGGCATGATGAGTGTTGATTGTAACCGTTGGTTACAGTTTCCTTTTTGTAACAGATTATGGTTCAAGCTTTGGGTTTCCCCTTGCATGGGCCGAAGGCTTGGTATTTTTTCGAGGCCGGAGATCATGTCTACGGCGGGGACCGAAGTTCATGTCTTCGAAAGTCGATGAGTAGTTCAGACTTCGGCCGGGGCCTAAGGTGCTATCCGAAGGACTGGCCTTCGGATGTTGTAGTTCTGTGTGAAGCCTTGAGTTGCTTGTGGTTGGCCTTTGCTTAGTCCGAAGTCCGTAGTCCGGAGAACCGGGGCTTCGATAAGTCAAACCGGAGCCTGGTTCGTAGCTGAACCAGGATATCGCAACAGTTGTCCCCCTACTCTCAGTTGTCAAAGTGAAGATCTGCCTCTAGAAGTGAGAGTATTATGGCCTTATCGCTTTCTTCCTGAGAGACGGTGCAGTAAATGATTACGGGACCTCTATTGGGCTATCCATCATGATCTGAGAATCAGATGGTGGACAGGTGCCATTCTCGAATTGGAAAAAAGTAGGTGGCCCTGAGGCTATCTCTTCTCGTCCTGTTGCACAGTGGTTGAGGCAATCTTTTGGTTGGGATTTGGATAGTTGTGGTGGCTGTTCTCCACCCGTTGGATGAAGGATAGATCTTATCCGGCGGTCAGTCGCAAATGTGTTACCTCCCAGGATAACCTTGAGTCAAAGTAACCCTCGGTGGGGGTCTAGGGACCCTTACTTTTCTTTTGGGGAAGGGTGAAGGTCTGGGTATGGAAGCTTCTTCAATCTCGTCTCATTCTCCGCCCAAACCGTTCTGGACTACCAGTATATTCTTCATAGAATCCTATTTCCGCTCCTTTGCTTCATTCCTTTGTCATGGAAGTGACCGTAGAGAGTCAGGGGAAGCAGGTTGGGCCCTCGGGGGTCGGAGATGCAGTAGGTCCGGAGTCGGTCCCTAGCTCGGTTTCTCGGAGCAAGGCAACTCTTCTTTGGGAACGCTACCGCATTCCTGAGGAATTTTCCTTTGTCCTCCCCACGGCCGGGGAGCGGGCGAAAAAAGCTCCCCTGGGTGCCTAGCTGTATACGAAGATCACCTGAAGGCTGGTCTTCGGTTTCTCCTGCACCCCTTCTTTGTTAAGATTTTTTGCTTGTACCAAGTGGTGCCAGCACAGTTGACCCCAAACAGCGTCAGGAACATACACGGGTTCCTGGTTATGTGCAGCATCGCCAACGTAAAGCCTAGGACCAACTTGTTCTCGGCCCTTTTTGTCCTTAAGAAGGACTTCCATAGCAACGGATGGTGGGTGATCGGTCCCAGATCGGGCCGCAGGGTAATTAAGGACATGCCCAGCGCCATCCACGGGTGGAAACTTGTCTTCGTATTTGTGTTGTCTTTCGAACCATGGGGCTTCGACACTGTGTAGAAGAAGCCTCGCCTGACCGCCAATGATGGAAAGAAAGTCTTGGTGGCCGACCAATTGGATTATGATCTTCTGACCAACTCGGAAGTTGCCCATATCCGGGAGTTGTTGGAGGAGAGGAACCTCCATCGAGCGGGAATCAGTAAATTCCCCTCACTAGGTAAAGTAGTGAAAATTTCTGCTCCTTTACTTTAGGTTTTGTTGTAGTTCATTTAACTGAGGTGATCTCCTTTGCCTGCAGGTGGTGGGATGAAGCGCAATTTGAGCTGGCTTCGCCAGACTTCGGAGAGGAGGGTTGCACAGGCCCCTTCCACCAGGTCTGCAGCTTGGAAGAAAACTTGGAGAGATGGTCCCGAAGGGGACCAAAGCACTTCGTCCTCCCAAGGCGCCTCGGGGGAAGATGCATTTGCCGCGGAAGGGGTTCCAGCGAGGCCCTGTCCAGTTGAGACTCCACCGACAGTCGCCTCCCCAGTCGACACAATGGGGGGCCCACCTCAAGGAGTGGATGTGCCGCCGATTTGCCCCTCTGTTGCCGATAGGGGCAAAGCGCGGCAAGTCGAAGGAGAGTCCGTCTACGGGGCTTCTTCAGCCGGAGACCGTTCGACGAACCCTTCGGAGCTCCCGCCTATGGGAGAGCTGCTGGTTCTGGAGGAAGCCAGGCAGGCGTTGAAGGGTACGATACAGCCCCACAACCTGGCAATTCTTCGAAACCGGAGCTTTCTCAAGGTGTCTGATTCCGGCTTCGCCGCCCTGCAATAGGTATGATTATCACTGCCTCATTTTCCTTGAGAGTTATTTGACCCTCGATTTTTCTTTTTTGATGTAGTTGGTCTATGACTTCACCTTCATGAAGGAAGGCCTGGGAACGTGGACAGCCTCATCTACGACCTCAAGGAGGAGCTTCAGACTGCTAGGGCTACCAGGGAAGTAGTCAAAGAGCTGAAGCAATCCATTGAGGACCGTCTTGTCCGGGTAACTGATGAAGTTCGTGACCTGAAGGGCGAACTGAAGAGCGCCCACTCGAGAATAGCAGGACAAGAGGCAGGGTGGAACAGGAGCAGGAAGCAAGTTGAATCCCTGGAGCGGACTGCCAGGGAGGATCAGGAGATGATGGAGAACATGTCCAAGGTGATGAGGAGGCTTCTAGGAGGGTCGAAGAGGCGATCCTGGAATTCGAAGCTGCTAAGAGGGAGGTCGAAGCTGCCAAGAGGGAGTCCGAAGCTTTGAGGAAGCAAATAGACAATGCCGTGGCTGACTTCAAGATGTCTTCGCAATTTCAGACAGAGATTGATGAAGCATCATTGTATGCCTACCAGCACGGCTTCAACGACGGGCTTTTCAAGGTAAAGGAGACCCTCCCTCACCTCGACCTTTCGATGATCCCCTCCTACAACATAATTGGAGAGGAAGGAGAAGAAGCGGAGGAGGCCGAAGCCACAGGGGAGGTCGAGGAGTCACCATGTCCGGCGGAGGAGGCTGCTACCCCAGTCAAAAATCCGAAGGTGATCCTAGCTCTAATCTCGGCCCAGGAGGCGACTCAGGCTGGAGGAGTCCAGGCTGAAGGTTCTCCCGTTCCGACCCAGATTGATGAGATCCTCTCCGAGCAAGTTGACAAGTTGCTCCAGTCTTGTGGTGTGGAGCATTCTCCTACTGATGTTGAGTGACCTGGATCACTCTGAATGCATTTTCTTCCTTTCTTACTTGTATTGCCAATGAACTTTGTATTGCAATTTTTCCAGATTTTGGAATGAATTCTCCTTTCTTTGCATATGCATTGTTGTGCCTCATGTGTAGCCTGAAACGGTTCTATCGTTTCTCCTTTTGCCTAGTCGAACGATAGCCTCCGAAGGCCGTTCAGTTGATAAGAATCGGTTTTACCGTTCTCTTTTCTGCTTGGTTGAATAGTCGTGACCGAAGGCCATTCAGTCGGTGAGGACGAACCCTTGAACGGACCAAAACTCTGTTGCATTGCCTTTCTTCGAATGTTGAGCTTGTCCGTTGGGGTGGACAGGAGTCATCTCCCCGCCAATCAATAATTAGGGGGATTTGATTAGGATCATCGTTGTCCACGTGGCATGTCAAAATTTGTACAGTCGTAATCTCTTGCACCTTATGAGCCGTCGGGCCTCTTTTTTCCAAAAAGAGACCATTAATGATGCCGTCGCACGATGCGGATTTCTCCGGATTCGAAGCGATGGCGGTTGCAGTCCTGGGGATGGCTTCCGAGAGACTTTCTGGTTCTCGAAGCATCACTCGGACATGTGGGACGCACCTCCCCGCAGTCGGTCGTGGGCGCAGGGTTTCTATAAATAAGACCCTGATCCTATGCTGTCGAAGGCCATCATTCCCGTTGGTGTCTTTCCTCCATTAGCCATGAGGTTCAGCACTTTTGAGCTCCGTCGTGCAGCGAAGAGGAGGGCTATTAACCCCAAGAGGAAGTGAAGTCCGGAGTCATCTAGGCCTGTAGGCGAAGAGGAGGAGCCTCTGGTGGATCGTCTCGAGAAGAAGGTCCGCCTTCTGGAGGCTCAGTTGAGGGAGGCCTGGGCCCATGTCACGGTGGCGACCACAACGGTGGAGGAGGTGAAGAAGGAGGCGACGGATGCCGTTGCAAACTTCAAAGCTTCTGCCGCATTCAAGGATGAGCTCACCGGGGTGGCCCTGGACTCCTTCCACCAGGGGTTTTGGGAGTGCCGGAGGAAAGCCTCCAAGTTTTATAACTTGAAGGGCTTGGATAATATCAAACCCTCCGTTCCTTTTCCTGGCCACGAATTCGATTCTGACTCCGATGAGGGGTCGTACTTGAGTTCGGACGGGAACCCCGGGGGCCCTCCGTCGTCCCATCTGGTCTCTCCCCGACGATATTGGAAAAATTCATCGGGGAGTTAATGCAAATTTTCCAACCTTGCTGTTGCTGTTGCTGCTCTTTTTTTTCTTTTTTTTATATATCTCTCTTTAGGAGAGTTTCTTTTCTTTTTCTTACTCTCTTTTTAGGAGAGTTTCTTTCTTTCTTTTCTCTTTCTTTTCTTTTTGTAAAAATTTGAAAGAAATGAAATATCTTTTCTTTTACCTCTTCTCGTGTATTTTCTGTGATGTGTTGCATCACGATTTGTCCATAATGTAGAATTCGTAGACCACTTGCGGTCTGTAGGAAAGAAGTAGGGTCCGTTGGACCGTTCTGAGAGTGTTTGTTGTTGATAGAGAGGACAACAGTGGTCCTTTTAGGCACGTGTTCGGATTTTTCGTAGGGTAGGGTGTTTACACCATCCCTGTGCACTTTCTGTCATGATTAAGGTAGGCTATTCAGGCCTGCCTCGGTGCGTGTTCGGATTCACCGTAGGGTAGGTTACGAAAACCATCCCTGCGCCTTTGATCTTTTTGGTGGCCTGGTTAGGCCATCCATTGCGCTCGTCGGGCATACCAATAAGGTGAGTGGATCAGACTCTCCTTTATGCAGTTGACCAATTTTTCTGATCGGGTCATTCGGGATGTTGTCGTTCAGTCGATGTAACTAGCCATTCTGAGTTGAGTAGGGTTGAGGAGCTTTGCACAGGAGTTTTTTGCAACTTTTTCATTGATAGTATTTGCGAAGGTTTTGTACATTCCATGACCGGGATAGGGTCTTCCCCTCCAGGGTCTTGAGTCGATATGTCCTGGTCGAATGACTTCTTCGACTTGATATAGGCCTTCCCAGTTGGGGAAGAGTTTACCCTGTTCCGTTGGCCTGGACACCTCTGCTCTTTGCAATACCATGTCCCCCGTGTGGAAAGTTTGCTCCTTCACCCTTGCGTTGAGTACATGGCGACCTTTTGCTGGTATGCCGCCATTCTTATCTGGGCCTGTAGCCTGGTGCTTGATAGCAAATCCAGATCAATCCTTCTGCGATCGGAATTCTCAGGCTCTTCATAGTTGTCAATTCACAGGGACTGTAGGGAGACTTCGATAGGTAGCACGGCTTCGGTACCATAGGCTAGGTTGAACGGAGATTCACTGGTGGCTGTTCTTGGGGTAGTTCGGTACGTCCAAAGAACAGAGGTCAGTTCTTTGGTCCAAAGTCCTTTGGCGGCATTCAACCTTGTCTTCAGACCATGGAGGATGGTTCGGTTGGTGACTTTGGCTTCTCCGTTGGACTGTGGATGAGCAACGGATGTTAGCCGATGCTGGATATGGTACCGAGCACAGAAGTCCTTGAACTTTGGATTATCGAATTGTCTCCCGTTGTCCATGATGATGACATGTGGGATACCGAACCTGAAGATGATGGAATTTTTCACAAAACTTTCCACCTTGCCCTCTGTGATTTGGGCCAATGGTTCGGCTTCCACCCACTTTGTGAAATAGTCGATGGCCACTAGGAGAAACTTTCTTTGCCCTAATGCTGGTGCGAACGGGCCAAGAATGTCCATCCCCCACTGGGAAAAGGGCCATGGGGCTGCCAACTGAGTCAGGTGACTCGCAGGTTGTTTCTGCACATTAGCATACCTCTGGCATTGATCGCACTTTCGCACAAAATCACCCGAGTCCTTCTAGATGGAGGGCCAGTAATACCCTTATCGAATAATCTTGTATGCTAGAGATCTGCCTCCCAAGTGATCCCCGCATATGCCCTCGTGGACCTCTCTTAATGCGTAATCTGCATCGGTGGGTCCGAGGCATTTCAGCAGTGGTTGGGAGAACGATCTCTTGTAGAGGGTTCCATCTAAGATGATGTATTGAGATGTCATCCAGCGGATCTTCTTAGCCTCTGCTTTAACTTCGGCAGTTCTCCTTCATTCAGGAATCTGATGATGGGATCCATCTAGCTTGGCTCAGTATCAATCTGGCGTACCTCTGCAGCCTCTTTGGCAATGCTTGGAGTTTCAAGATGTTCAACAAAGGTGCATCCGAGAGACTCCGGTGCTGTAGTTGCCAGTCGAGACAGTGCATCCGCCCAGGAGTTCTCTGATCGGGGAACATGAATAATTTCAAAATATTTCAGTTGGGAGGATAAAGCCTGAACCTTCTCCAGGTATTGCACCATGGTTGGATCTTTGGCTGCGTACTCTCCATTGACTTGATTCATAACCAGTTAAGAATTGGAAAGGTTCGAAGTTGCCGGACTCCCAGATCTTTGGCGATCCGAAGTTCGGCGAGTAGGGCCTCATATTCGGCCTGATTATTGGAGGCGTGGAAGGAGAAATGGAGTGCATACTCTATGATCTGGCCATCAGGTTCGGCCAACATGAGTCCAGCCCCGCACCCGGTAGCATTGGAAGCTCCGTCCACATAAAGCACCCAAACGGACTTCGTCTCCTTCGGGGCTTCTTCTTCTTCCGAAGAGACTTCATCTTCGGACTTCCAGGTGCACTCGACCAGAAAATCGGAGAGCACCTGGGCCTTCATAGCCGCTCGAGGCTGGAAGCTAATATCAAATTCGCTTAACTTCACAGCCCACTTGGCTATCCTTCCAGAAGTGTCCGGAGATCGGAGAACGGCCTTGAGAGGTTGATCAGTTAGCACCACGATAGCGTGGGCCTGAAAGTATGGCCGTAGTCGCTTTGCCGCAATCACTAAAGAGTAGATCAGCTTCTGCATCCTTGCATATCGCATTTCTGCGTCATGCAGGATCTTGCTGATGTAGTAAATCGGCTTGTGGGACCCGTCTTCTTCCTTCCGAACAAGAACTGAACTCACCGCTTCGTCTGAAGCAGAGAGGTACAGGTAGAGGACCTCGCCTTCTTTTGGCTTGGAGAGTAATGGCGGGGTCTCCAAATACTTCTTCAATTCCTCAAAAGCAACGCGACAGTCTTCAGACCATTCAAAGTCCTTTGATTGCCGATGTACCTTGAAGAACGGAAGACATTTCTCGGCTGACCGAGAGATAAATCTGCTTAGGGAGGCAATCCTCCCTGTCAGCTGTTGGACTTCCTTTTTACAGGAGGGATGTCTCATATCCTTCAAGGCCTGGATCTTCTCGGGGTTGGCCTCAATCCCTCGTTTGGTGACAAGGAAGCCCAAGAATTTATCCGACGTGACCCCGAAGGCGCACTTCGCCGGGTTTAATTTCACGTGGTAGCACCGGAGAGCACTGAATAACTCTTCCAAGTCGCGGATGTGGTCTCTCCGGTGGAGACTCTTGACGATCATGTTGTCAACATAGGCCTCCATATTTCTTCCCAGTTACTTTTCGAACACCTTATTGATGAGTCTTTGAAATGTTGCTCCGGCGTTCTTGAGGCCGAACGTAATCATTTTGTAGCAGTAGAGACCTTTATTAGTGATGAATGACCATCTTCTCCTCATCTTGCGGATCCATTCTGATCTGGTTGTAGCCGAAGAAGGCATCCATAAAGCTCAACAACTGGTGGCCGGCGGTAGCGTCGACCAGTTGATCAATCTTTGAGAGAGGGAAGCTATCTTTTGGGCAAGCCTTGTTGAGGTCTGTATAGTCGATGCAGATCCTCCACTTGCCGCTAGCTTTCTTCACCATTACCACATTGGCCAGCCACTCGGGGTAGCGGGCGTCTCTGATGAATCCTGCCTTGAGGAGCTTGCCAACCTCTTCATCAACAGGTTGCTATCTTTCGGGGACGAAGCTCCTCTTCTTCTGTCGCACTGGCTTGTACCCAAGGGGTTACTTCCAGCCGATGAGTAATCACTTCGACGGGAAATCCCGGGCATGTCTGAAGCCGACCAGGCGAAGACATCGGCGTTGTTCCTGAGGAAACGGATCAGCTTCATTCTGGTTTCCTCATCAAGGGCGCTCCCGATCTGCACAACTCTGAAGGGATCTTCCTCTTTCAAAGGTATCGGGATGGTCCTCTCTATGGGTTCACCAAGATTTGTGGTCGAATCCCTCGGATCCAGCTGATCCGGAATAGTCGAATCCTTGAAATGCCTGTCTTCAATCATTAGACATTGTCGTGCCGTCCTCTGATTTCCTTTAACTTCTCCAACACCATTCCTGGTGGGGAAGTGTACCAAGAGGTAGTGAGAGGAGATTACGGTCCGGAACCTGTTCAAAGCGGGCCTCCCCAGAATAATGTTGTATGCTGAGGGGATCTGGACCACCATGAAGTTGATCGACAATGTCTTTTGTCGAGGCTCGGAGTCGAGGGTTACAGGCAACACTATCTCTCCTTCGGCATAAACTTAGTTGCCCCCGAAATCGGAGAGTGGTATGTGGGATCTTTGTAGTTGATGTCTAGGCAAACATATTTTGGAGAATGCATCGTACATCAAGACATCAGTCGAACTTCCATTATCAATAAGAACTCTCTGTACATCATAATTGGCCACTACGGCCAAAATTACAAGAGGGTCGTCGTGCGGGAGCTGAACTCCTGCAAGGTCGTCATCAGAGAAGAGGATGGAGTTGTTATCTTTCAGTCGCTTTGAAGCTTCATCTTCACCCCTTCTCCAATTGGTGGGCCGGTGTATCATCCATACACCTCCGTTGGTGGGCCTTTGATTTGGCAATTCGGCCTCTTCGGGAGGTGGCTGGAGAGCAGTTGCTTCCGACCGGGGTCCTTGGCACCAATGTACCACCCCAGGTATCCTCTCTTGATGAGATCCTCGATCGCATCCCTCAGCTGGATGCATTCTTCTGTGTTGTGGCCGTGGTCCCGGTGGAATCGACAGAATTTGTTCCTGTTCCTTGCGGAAGAGGAGGCCTTCATGGGACGGGGCCGTTGGAGATAGTTTCCTTTTTCTATCTCCATGAGGATCTTCTCTCGAGGGAGGTTGAGGGGGGTGTAGGAGTCGAATCTTCCTCTCAATGCTTTGGGCTTGGGAGGGCTTCTCCGACGGTCTGCATATCTGCCGCCGTTGTTATTGATGTTTGGGGGCCTTTCCCTCTATTATTCTTCTTCTTTGAAGGGGGTTTCCCTTCAATCAAACGTCGATTCGCCGCCTGCTCTTCAGCATCGGCGTATTTTGAGCCCTTGATAGGAGCTCAGCGTAGCTTTTAGGGAACTTCTTGTCCAGGAAAAAATAAGCCTGGAGGTTCGAAGCCCCTTCTTCAGTGCTGACATGATCACGTACTCATTGAGATTGGGGATCTCAAACGTGGCCACATTGAACCTAGAGATGTAATCTCTCAGGCTCTCTCCTTCATTCTGGTGAAGGAGGAAGAGTGTGTCCGTATTCCGAGAAGTCTTGCGGCAGGTCCTGAAATGCAAAACAAACAATTTTTCTAACTCGGAAAAGGAATCGATGGTACCTGGGCATAGGCTCGAGTACCACATCCGAGCGGACTTCTTCAAGGTAGCCAAGAATGCCAAACAGTACATTGCGTCCGAAGCTCCTAGGATCATCAAATGGACTTTGAAGCTGTCCAAATGGTCGAGGGGGTCGGAGGTGCCATCGTAGGGTTCCATCTAGGGAACCCTGAAGTACCAAGGAATATCCTCAGCCATTATGCGGTTGGTGTAGGGTGGGCGTAGATCATCCACAATCAAGTCATCGGGATCTCTCTGATCCCGCATTCTCTATTCTCGCGTCCTTGCCATCTCTGATTCGATGGCTCTGAATCTCCCGTCATAATCAGGAGTCTGCTTGGGTGCTCTCTCCACCGGAGTGGAGTCTTCGGAGGAGAAGAGGAAGTTTGCCTAGGCATTTTCCCTTTTTATGGGGAATCGGCAAACCTAGGCAGTCTCGAAGTTCGGCCTTCGGGAGAGGGCCGAGAACGGGGGGAGGGATGCGCTGAATCCTCCCATGGTGCTCTCCTTCTTCGGGATCGAGAGCTATGTCTAGAAACAGCCGTGAGTTTGCCACCGGAAAGGCTCTGTCTTGGAACTCTTGAACCATGGCCGTCAGGATGGCGACCTGGTTCATAAGAGCTTCGAACTGCTGCGCTCCCACAACAACCATGGGAGGTGGAACATCGTTCTCCTCCGGGGGTGCACCCCCTGAGACGGAGCACGACTCCGACTTGTAGACATATTTTGAGCTTTTCCTCTTGCCATCAAAAACTTCTTTGTTTCTTCCCCTTGTCTGGGAGGGAGCTTAACAAATGTTAATAATACGCTTCCCCTACTCCCCCCTACCTGGTGCGCCAATCTGTTGGTGTGGAGTCCCTAAATCGCCGGTCGGAGCCGCTGCATCGCAAAATCGCTCCCTGGTTCACCTACAAAACAGGTCCCTTGCCGGAGTTGTTCCGGCGGAGGACACTCCGATGCCTAAGTCAGTGGAGGATTCTAGCCACATAATGGAAAGATGTCGAGAGTGGAAGAGAAAAGAGTTCTTGGAGATTGAAAGTATATGTGTGCAAGATTATTCACGCGTACCTCTCGAGCCATCCTTCTTACCCATATTTAAAAGATGGCTCCGGTCTGTGGCCCGCTCTTTTCCCGGAGATCATGGAGAGCCAATCTCTTCCATGATTGGCGATCGTGGGTTGTTAATGAGCAGTTCCGGCCAAATCGGAGGCGTGGCTGCAGGAATTGCGCGCCATGATCATAGCATGATGAGTGTCGATTATAACCGTTGGTTACAGTTTCTTTTTTGTAACAGATTATGGTTCAGGCTTTGGGTTTCCCCTTGCGTGGGCCGAAGACTTGGTATTTCCCCGAGGCCGGAGATCATGTCTATGGCGGGGACCGAAGTTCGTGTCTTCAGAAGTCGATGAGTAGTTCAGACTTCGGTCAGGGCCGAAGGTGCTACCCGAAGGACTGGCCTTCGGATGTTGTAGTTCGGTGTGAAGCCTTGAATTGCTTGCGGTTGGCCTTCGCTTAGTCCGAAGTCCGTAGTCCAGAGAACCGATACTTCGATAAATCGAACCAGAACCTGGTTCGTAGCTGAACCAGGATATCCCAACAATATGTAATACAATGAGGGTAGCCAAATCAATTATTACAGCCATTTTAATATCATTATTTAAAATTTTAGATGATAAGAAAGGAGTTTTTTTTTTTTTTTTGGGATGTAAAGGGAGGTGTAAGTTATATACAATGGCGAAATATAGTTCATGGGCCCTCATGCACACGCTGGCTGAGTTTGCCGTGGCATGTCAGCGTGAACAGTGCAAGGGAAAATCAAATATCTATGGTTGAGACGATGCGAGCGTTCTCGTGCATGTGAATTGGATTTCACTTATATCTTGCAATCCCAGCGCACTTCCACATGTAGTTGAACATCCTCATATTTTGAGCAACCTCCATCTCCGATGCAGGTATATCTCCGACTCGATCCCTTGGTTCCTAAAGCTTTTCCACCATCTTTGCAACGTCCCCACGAAGTACATTTTGATTTGTAGAGATCCAGGTGGTGTATGCTTGGATAGTTAATCTGCTCTCCAACTTTCCTGATAATAATTTTTGTAGAATTAATTTGATTGTTCTAATATCAAATGTTGAAAATTTGATAGCATTTTTGGTAGAGTATAAAAAAATTTAATACTCAAATAATTACTTGGAAAGTAGAGAACAACATATGTATATCATATTTCATTCCATACTACTCCTTAAAATATAAGATTTTAGGAACTATTTATAGGTACATGAGAATGGCTCTCTATTTCTCTCGTGAATATATATGATCCTTAACTTCAACAGAACTCTTAGATTTTTATAAAATTCTTAGACTTTTACCTGTTTTGCAGATTTTCACATGATTCTTTGTTTTTACATGATTCTTAAATTTTACTAACATGAATGATAAATTAATTCTAACAATTTTATTGATTACGGAGGCTGCAGTAATTGGAGAGAGTGGGTGATATAGTACCAGATTCTTCTGCACTCCAGGAATAGGTGGCATGAACTTTCTTCCATTTCTCCACATAAAAAAAAAAAAAAGTGAATGCAGCTATCAGATAACACGTAATCTTTTCCATGGTTACTAACAGAAATGCATGCCTGGTCTCCAATTTTGGTCGAAGAGGGTGAAAAAATAAAACTAAACAAGCAGAGACCTTCCATTCGTGCTTGTTTGCCTCTTTGTTTTATCACTACTTCACGAAAGTAATAAAGTTCCTGGCTGGGCTGCATCTATATATGCATCGTTGAAGAGAATGGCGCACATCTTGGTGGAAGCTATATATATTTTTTAGCTTGTCCGTTGCAAACTTTCATCCAGGTATGATACGAACCTCTTGCTTGTAGGAAAAGAGTTTTGGGTGCAGCCTGAAGATTCCATTATTTCGTTTAAGCCACAAGCTCCAACATTGTGGTTGAGAAGAGAGTGTCCCATGGCATCCTTTCCCATTTATCTTTAAACACGTACGTTGGCTCCATACACTCTGGTAGATCTCATGGATGTCGGCATGGTGGCTGATCGGACTCTCCATGATACCTTTTGCCAAACTATCATTGTATGGATACATTTTAGGAAGATGTGATCAGTCGTTTCATCTTCTTCACCGCAAGGAGGATAATGTTGCTGTGCATTAATTCCACTTCCTTTTTCTAAAAAAAAAGTCTAAGCAATCTAATGCCTTTCTCTTCCTGTCCATTTATCCTTCATTATTTGTTTTCAAACCTCAACAAATATCAATCTAAGCTACCAAATCAGGTTTTTGCTTTTTCTAGACCACGGCCACGAGAAGGATCAGGAAAGTCTTACCATTTTCCATGTATCTGTTTTTCAGCTTTCTCTATATTTAAGTTCTAAAATTTTGCTATTTTTTTTTAAAATATTTTGGAAGAGTATCAATTAGTAGAAGAGAGTGAAAGCTTCATAATTTCGGTTGGAAAGAGGAAAAGGAAGGGCTTCAAATTGTAAACTCATTCTCTTTTTCGGGGTCCTATTATGTAATAATAAATGAAGAAATATCTATAATAGTAGCGATGTACTAGTGCTGCTAAAATTTGATATGATTTCTTTATTTTGCTTTAAAAGGAGAAAATTTAGTATAAATAATGATATTGTAATAAACTTGGAGTTTTTATTAAGTTTAAAGTAGAACTTGTGCACCGATGATTAGCAATACATGCTAGGATCATGCATTATGGATAAACTATTGAAAACAATGCAAGTTTTGCTTGATAATTAAAATGTATGAACATGATTTTTTTTTTATATTTTGTATATCTAAGATTAATAGTTTTAAGGACAATAGGTTAACTTTGCAAGAGATATGAAAATTTAGTTCTTTACCTTTTTCCTAATTAAAAATCATATTTTGAGAAATATTTTTACCAAAGTACTTTTAAATAACATTATTATGTGTGCATAGTACTTAAGGATTTTTTTAAGCAATATCAAATATGATATGCATATAAGAAGAAGAGAAAATTTATAAAATAATACTAGTTGAAATACTAAGATTTCATCTCTCAACCAAAGATGAGCGAGTGAAAGAACAGAACAAAAAATCAACAATGCAATATAAGCACATATATTAGCTTAATCTCCAAATTAATTCTCAGAAAAGTTTGGGTTTGATTTTAGAAACCTATCTTATCAAATAGTTTATCATACCTATTTTTATTCTCAATGGATGATTTGGTTTGTGTTGATGCACCTCCGGTGCTTGATGAGCGGATTGGATTCTTGCTGAGCTGGAGTAGAGGAACAACCAATGAAGATCTCCTCAATGTCCAGGACCTGTAAAAAAAAGTGCACTCGCATTGAAGAAAAGGTTGGGGTTCTCTAGCAGGGGACCCTTCGATGCTTAAGTCGATCAGAGAAAAAGAATAGTAGAAGGAAAGTAAAGTAAGAGTTTATAAATTTTACCTTCCTTCAAGTCTCCCTTCTCCTTTTATAGAAAAATTTTGTTAGGCCATTTCTAACCACCTAATCTGTTTGTTACGTAGTTTGTAACCACTTGATCTTATTAAATGATTTGTAACCGCTTAAGTAGTTATGATCTAGAGAATCTTGTTATTAGCAATCCATTAAAATAGAATAAAGCAAATCATGAAAAGTAACGATGATGTTATAACCAAACTAGATAGCTATTGAAGCTATTATGGTGCAAGAGAACTCCAAGTCCAGGTCAGCAAATAGCTGATATCATAAGCTGACTTAGAAGTGGCTTTTGCTGGTTTGATATCTTACCTTAGGTCAGTCACAATACAAGGTGAATCCTGATCAAATAACTGATATCATAAGTTGACTTAGAAGTGGCTTTTGCAGGTTTGATATCTTACTTTAGGTCAGTCACAATACAAGGTGAAACCTGATCTTGCATTCAGGTGTAGACTGATCTCCAAGCCTACTGAAAGAAAGATGGCCTTGCTATACACCATCCATATTGGATTTTTATTGATGTGTTTCTGTTATATTATTAGGGATTGGACACGTCAAACTTATTTATAACACTTTGCCCCCTACTTTCCAGATAGAGGTGGATTTTGACCTTGGTGTGGGATGATTATACAAGAAAACCGCTTGATTTCTAAGCTTCTTTTGCATCAATAGAAAAAACTCCTTAGGTGATGTAATGTTGAGGATTCCTAGGCACCGATCCCACTTGGTGGGAGATCGGACTAGCACCTACGCAGCGAAAACAGCGGAACGAAATCAAGAACCAACCTTCTTGATTCAAGAACCAGCAATAACCTGTTCTTTGGATTCAATATCATGCAACAATGAAGATATAGAAAAGATATGTAGGAAAAAAGAGAGATTATATTCTTTGGAGAAGAATCTTGTTACAAAATAAGAACCAAGACATGGGCCTCCTCTCACAAACCCGAGTAGAAGCCCTCACATGCAGACAATACCTCACGCAAGCTTTCCCTTCTCCAAAGCCCCGTGGAACATCCACGATCCAAGTCCTTCACGTGATATCTCCCTCATGCGCCTCTCTGCAAGTCCAAGCCATGAACTTGCCTCCTCTCACCGGAAAGAGCTCCACCTGCGGACTCCCTCATGCAGGATCTCCACACGGCCAAGTCTCCCATGCGAAAAGTCCCTCCACGTGGTCTCGCCTCAAAGGGGGGCACTCCAAGATCAGCCCCTCATGGTCTTCTCATGATCGTGAGGTGTCTTTACGCTCCAAGCCTTGGTCGGCCTCTCTGCAAACCGAGAGATCCTAAAGGGGTTGGCCCCTCTTGGACGCTCCTCCAAGTTCACGCACGCCCCCTCTTCTTATAGAAGAGTGGGTGGTGAAATTCTCCTCAAGTTGGGCATCAACCATCTTGATACGGGACGGACCAATAAATCCTAGACTAAGGACCTTAATGAGATCAGTGAAACAATTAATAAAATAATTAAAGATAAAGACTAGCAGATAATCAATGCAATTAAGAATTTAAACTAAAAAATAATCCTAATCAAATCAAGATCCAGTCTAGGTATTGGCCTAATCGGCATGCACAGTCAAAATATTGGAGATATTGGACCGTTGATCATTAGGAAATGACCACTAGGTTAGGGCTGTCCAATTTCAATAAAATTAGATCTAATTAAATAAAAGATAGGACATTTAGTAATCCAGTAATTGATTAGATCTATACTAAGTTATCGAAGTAGTCTCATCCGAAACACGGAATATCACGAATCCTGAAAGAGTGAGATCGTCTAGAGGTAGTCAAATCCTGGACCAGTGGTTCACGAGCGAGATGGATCAGAAGTCGTTGGACCTGGATCAAAAAAAATAAGTGATGAATCAATCCCAAATCAAAATAAATAAATCAATTTAATCCCAATAAACTCAATGCTCTGATATTTGTGTGGCTTGGGATCCGTGCGGCTCTAGAAATCGTGTGGCTCTGGAAATCATGCATATCTCTCTTGCCTTCATGTTCATGCGGGAGGTTGACTCTCTTCCACGGGCCAGAGCGGTAGAACAGGGGGGTCCTGCGGAGGGGATTTCGCCGGTGACGGTGCTGGGTGGGGGCGGTCCAGCTATGGTCATGCGGCGGTCGTGGAGGGCACGGTAGCAGGGGCCGATTTTCGGGCGGCTTCTGGCCCGAGGCAGAAAGGCAGCACGATAATCTAGATCGTGTGGTCGATAGTTAGGATTGGCACTGGTGGAGAACTTGGCCGGGCTCGGAGAAGATGTCACCAATTTCGGTGACGGAAGTGCCGGCAGGGATCCGGCAGCAATGGATCTGGCACAAGATGGGACATCGCCGAGTTGTCACGAGCAGAGATGGGGAAAAACTTGCATTTGGGAAAAGAGAGAGCCGGAGGGGATGCCAACTTCGTTTGCTGGCGATGGTGGGTGGAAAGCAGAGGAGCTACGGTGCCGGTGGGTGACGATGATGGTGAGAGTTACAGAGGGATACTTCGGTTGATTAGCTTGGGAAAGGAGGAGAAGAAGTGGGGAAGGAAAACACATAGGAGCGCGAGAGGAGGGAGAGGAAGAACTAGGAAGAGGGCAAGTATAAGAGAGGTAAAGAGGCGGGAGATCAGAGAAGAGAGAAAGGTTTTCTTTTACTTTTCAAAAATACTGGTCACCATCGGAAGAAGTTTATCCAAGATCTAATCCTAACAAACTAAATTCTAAACAATCCAAACTAAATTATAAACAATCCAAACAAAATACCGATAAGATAAGTCAAAACAATCAAAATAGAAAAATAAACTTATCTTCGATTTAGAGATATCTCAAATCCCTCGTACACCCAAAAAATCCATCAAAATTCGTGTTGGCTGAAATCTTTAAGATCCATGCTGACTGATGTCTTTAGGATTCATGCTGGCTGGCACCGGGATTTGGACTGGACTGGCAAGGATCTGCTCGATGTCCCCATCAATTTCTCTGGGGTGGGGAGATTTCGACTCCGTCGAGTCAGGCTGGAGGTATTCAAATAGATTTGGATCAATTTTCTATAGCTCCTATTCAGTAATACAGGAATCCTCTGACTTCGGCCTGCTT
Source organism: Areca catechu (assembly GCA_021397845.1). Lineage (NCBI taxonomy): Eukaryota > Viridiplantae > Streptophyta > Magnoliopsida > Arecales > Arecaceae > Areca > Areca catechu. The sequence continues at coordinate 10,593,194 of CM038052.1, forward strand.
TGCCAGTGAACCAGGTAGCGGTAGCAGTTTCGACTCCTCGAAGACTTGATTTGGTTGTCCAAAATATGTTCGATCACATCGTGCTTTCCTCTTATTTGGGCTAGTGGGCTCTTAAGAGGAGGGTCACTCTCAAAGGAAGGTGCAGGCTCAAATGGATCACTAGGTGTCAATGTTGGTTCTTCATATTCTATTAGATCCAAAATAGTGAAAGTAGGACAATTCCTAAAATCAAATAGTAGATCAATAACATATGTATTCGGTCCAATTTTCTTTAAATATTTGAATGGGCATGCTAATGGAAACTGTTCAGATCTAACCTTAATTATGACATAATCACCCTCAGCAAAATCCTTAACTTGCTGGTGAGAATCTGCTAGTCGTTTATTCATTTGATTACTTATTTTAGTTTTTTCACTAATCTCATTAGGACGACAACCATGAATAACTTCAAATGGACTCACACCAATAGATTTATTTACCGAGCTATTATTATATTTAAACTTTTTAAAATGGATTATGTGTAGACTTTTCTTTTGCCTTTGAAGATTAAGATTTCTTTCTACAGCTTTCTTGATAGATTTAGGATGTGAAGGATAAACAGTAACCCTTTTTTCCTGATTCATGAATGTACACATATTAGTTCAGCCATGAAGAGTGACATCATGATCGAAGAGCCAAGGTCTGCCAAGAATAATGCTACCCACTTCTATTGGTAATACATCGTACCAAATTTTATCTTGATATGATTGAAATTTAATCAGGACAAGGCACTTATGTCTAATTGGGATAGATGAAGTATCTACCCAGGCCACATGTACGGACTCGGATGGTCTACAAGTGCTAATCCTAAGTGCAAAATGGTATCGATGGAGATAGCATTGATGCAACTACCACTGTCAATGATTACCTTACATATCTTATCGCCTTGACCAATAAAGGTATGAAAGATAGTGGTCCTGCGCCAGTCCTCACTTTTGGGTTGGGTCAATACACACCAACCACTCCTAATCGTTCTTCAGCTCTAGCCTCATGGTCATATTCTTCGTAGGCATCGGTTAATCCTGGGTCAACAATGTAGACTTCCTCTTCAAAGACATTACCTAGATCTTTATGTTCTTCAAGTTTCCCTATATGCAATGTTCTAGATGGACATTGACTAGCCACATGATCTATTCCGTTACACCTGAAGCATTGGATCTTAGAGCTAATTCCTTGGGAAGTCTCTCCTATAATCCCTTTTCCTTTCTCATCTATCTTAATTGGTGGGGTTGTGGACGGGGATCGACTACCAGGGGTCTGACTCATATTAGGTTGTGGACCAGTTGGGACTTGATTCATGCTAGGTCTTGGACCTAAAATTCCTAGTCTAGAAGGTTCAGGTCTACGTGTGATAGACATCTTCTGGAATCTTTCATAGTCCTGGGCTAATTGATACGCTTGCTCTAGATTATAGACCTCTCTCATAAATAGTTCTTTTTGAATATCTTCTTTCATACCTGCTTTAAACCGGGATAAAGTGACAGATGGATCTTCATTCACATTACATTGCATAAGATATTTCTCAAATTTATCAATGTAATCATTTACAGATCCGGTTCCCTAGGTCAACCTTTGCCATTAGTCCAGGAGTCGCTGTTGATAAGATGCAGGAAGATACTTCTCACGAAGCTTATCTTTCATCTCATCCCATGTTCCAATAGGATCCTGTCTCCTATGAGTGGCTAATCTCTAGACATTGTGCCAATATAATTTAGCTTGACCCAACAACCTCATTTGGGCAAACCTAACTTTCCTATCCTCAAACATGTCATACCAAGTGAAATAATGATCCATATCAGCTTCCCATCAATGTATTATTTGGGATCCAGGCGACCTACGAAACTCAGGGCGTCAACCTTAATACTCCTCATGATTCATTCATCCTGATCAATTGGGTTGCAATAAGGTCGAAGTGTTTGATGACTACCTACATCAAAACCTGGATAATCATGTTGATCCCTAGGGTCAAGTCAAAGGGTATGAGTATGACCACCATCATAACCCGGGTAGTCATTTCGGTCTCTAGGATCTCTATGATCTGTAACTCTTGATGAAGAGTTCCTAATAGGATGATTTATGTTCACTAGTTGTTCCTCCTCCAGGGTTCCTACCCTTGTATCTAAAGATCCTAACTTGCTATCAATTGCTTCAAGTTTACCAATGATTCCCTGAAGGGCAGCTTCTAAATTGGGATCCATTTTGTTATCTAAGGAGGAAGGTTCTGATTGATACTTGATCCTTGACCTAGTTGTCATGCACAATATATTTTTTTTAAATCAAGTAAAACAAACAAGGCAATTCTATCCTAGGGTAACCTAAAACTAGACAGCTCCTAACTATTCCAAGTTCACCCTTGAGCACTCCAAGTTCGCCAGGTAAGTATAAGATTGGCGGGAGTCCCCCGTTGCTTTCCTTAGATACCAATTTAATTGGCCAAGTCAGCGAACAAAACCAATTAAGTAACCGCCTTTCTTCGGGACTAAGATCCCTGAACCACTTTTCTAGACACCAATCCAATGATCGAAACTAGCTTAGTATAACTCTTAGGTATCCTTGTCCTAATGAGCTCGAATGTCCCTAGGACTGGCGTCTAATTAATTTTAAATTTAAGGTTTAGGTCAATGCAGATGAAAATAATGATTTGTGGGCTAAGGAAGGGTAATCAACTCCCTACCTTATCTGATTAAGAGGTTAGTGCCCTTAGATTAATTATGAAAATGCAATGCAGCAATTAAGGTGTCCAATCAATGTAGTTAACACACAATCAAGTTTTTTTTAATTTTAATTTTGAATTTTAATTTTAATACAAAAAATTCAATGAGATTAATCCTAACCTAACCTATTGCTCTGATACCAAAAATTGATGCAGGATGGACCAATAAATCCTAGACCTAAGGACCTTAATGAGATCAGTGAAATAATTAATGAAGTAATTAAAGATAAAGACTAGCAGATAATCAATGCAATTAAGAATTTAAACTAAGAAATAATCCTAGTCAAATCAAGATCCAATCTAGGAATTGACCCGATCAGTATGCACAGTCAAAATATTCGAGATATTGAACCGTTGATCGTTAAGGAACGACCACTAGGTTAGGGCTGTCCAATTTCAATAAAATTAGATCTAATTAAATAAAAGATAGGACATTTAGTAATCTAGCAATTGATTAGATCTATACTAAGTTATCGAAGTGGTCTCACCCGAAACACGAAATATCACGAATCCTGGAAGAGTGAGATCGTCTAGAGGTAGTCAAATTCCAGACCAGTGGTTCACGAGCGAGATGGATCAGAAGCCGTCGGACATGGATCACAAAAAAAATAAGTGATGAATCAATCCCAAATCAAAATAAATAAATCAATTTAATCCCAATAAACTTAATGCTCTGATATCTATGTGGCTTTAGGATTCGTGCAGCTCTGGAAATTGTGCAGCTTTGGAAATTGGGCAGCTATGGAAACCGTGCGGATCTCTCCTGCCTTCACGTTCGTGCGGGAGGTTGACTCTCTTCCACGGGCCAGAGCGGTAGAACAGGGGGGTCCTACGAAGGGGATTTTGTCGACGATGATGCTGGGCGGGGGTGGTCCAGCTGTGGTCGTGCGGCGACCGTGGAGGGCACGATAGCAGGGGCCGATTTTTGGGTGGCTTTCGACCTGAGGTGGAAAGGCAGCACGATAATCTGGATCATCTGGTCGACAGTTGGGATCAGCACTGGTGGAGAACTTAGCCGGGCTCGGAGAAGATGTCACTGGTTTCGGTGAAGGAAGTGCCGGCAGGGATCCGGTAGCAGTGGATTCGGCGGAAGATGGGACGTCACCGAGTTGTCACGAGCAAAGATGGGGAAAAACTTGGATCTGGGGGAAGAGAGAGCCGGCAGGGATGCCAACTTTGTTTGCTAGCGATGGTGGGCGGAAAGCGGAGGAGCTGCGGTGCCGATGGGTGATGATGATGGTGAGAGTCACAAAGAAATACTTCGGTCGATTAGCTTGGAAAAGGAGAAGAAGAAGTGGGGAGGGAAAACACAAAGGAGGGGGAGAGGAGGGAGAGGAAGAACCTGGAAGAGGGGAAGTAGAAGAGGGGCAGAGAGGCAGGAGATCGGAGAAGAGAGAAAGGTTTTCTTTTACTTTTCAAAAATACTGATTACCATCGAAAGAAATTTACAATCCTTTAAGGATCCAAGATCTAATCCTAACAAACTAAATTCTAAACAATCGAAACAAAATACCGATAAGATAACTCAAAATAATCAAAATAGAAAAATAAACTTATCTCCGATTCAGAGATATCCCAAATTCCTCGTACACCCATAAAATTCATCAAAACTCGTGTTGGCTAAAATCTTCAAGATCCATGCTGACTGATATCTTTAGGATTCGTGCTGGGCTGGCACTGGGATCTGGACTGGACTGGCTAGGATCTGCTCGATGTCCCCATCATATCTTGGACTTCTTGGACTCATCTAGGGCTAACAACTTTTTGAATATGTTAGGACTCAATCACATGGGAGTTTAGGACTTGTCATGGACCAATAACAAACTGATTAGGATACCTCACAAGGTTGGGATTCTTAATTGGTTACAACCAACCATTGGCTAACCTCTTAACCAACTTAACAAACCTGGACCCAACCCTATAACCCAATTGGGTTATGTTACAATCTCTCAAAAAACTCCTCCCAACAAATCAATGTGAGAAAACTTTCAATCCTGGGTCAAGCCCCTTGACTCAACTTGACTCTAAGGCCCTACCCTGGAATACCTCCAGGATCTCTGGAACACCTCCAGAAACTGCTTGGGACATGCCTCCAAACTCCAGGGATCACCTCCAGTATCCCTGCCATGACCTCCCAAGTCTCTCTAAGGCTTGGGAGTACAATGCAAAACCCTACATGCAATCCTTATATGGAACTATCCAGCTCAATTCATTATCAACTTGAAGAACTTTAGTTGGTTATTCAATACTAGGCCTCTTCAGATTTTCAATAAAAACCTTTTAATTGAGTTTAAAATATCTTGAAGTTATGAGATGAGATGGAGTATCTACCCAGGCATTTTTCGATATTGATATTTATTGAATTTTCAAAGCCTGAAAACTTGAAAAGAGCTCCTTTTTTTCTAGAGCTATTTGGCCATCCCATAGTAGGATCTCAGGCTTCAAATTCACTTCATACTTATCCAACAATGAGCTAAGAATCAGAAAAGACCTTGAGCTCTTGTACTTGGCACTCTTTTGCAATCTTCAACCTAGCTATCAATGATTTATATTCAATTGTATTATTCAAAATATTAAAGTTGAACTTAAGAATATATTCGATAAACACCCATCATAATTTTCAAGGATAAGTCTAGCTCCGCTCCTATGAAGATTCGAGGCTCTGTCTACAAGTAGAATCTATAATAAGTATTTTATTTTCTCCATGATTTGATCTGAGATAGTTGGCTCTTGCTCAGGTTGATGCATTCGGCTAGAAAGTCCGATAGTGTTTGGGCTTTCATTATTGGGCATGGCTAATATTCAATGTCAAACTCTCCAAGCTCAATAGTCCACTTTGCCATGCATCTTGAAGTATTTGTTCTATGCAAAATAGACTTCATCGATTAATTAGTCAAGACTATAACATAATAAGCTTGAAAATAAGGTCAAAACCATCAAGCTGATGTAAGAAAAAAATAGATCATTTTCTTGGCTCTAGTGTATTGGTTTCTTCAGCATCTTGCAAGATTTTGCTGGTATAAATATTAGACTTTGTATCCCTATATCATCTCAGATAAGGATCAAGCTAACAGCAAATGGTGAGATAGACAAATACATATATAATTTCTCACCTAGGATCGATTTTGACAACAATGGCAAAGACTTGAGGTACTTATTGAGCTCTTCAAAAGAAGATTGGCATTCATCCAACCATTTGAAGTTTTTATCATTCTTTATGTTTTAAAGAATAGTAGACATTTCTCAGGTGATCTTGAAATGAAATGGCTAAGTGCTACTATACATTCTATCAATCGTTGAACTTCTTTCTTGGTACTTAAGTGTTTTATTTCTAGTAAAGCTTGGGTTTTCTCTATATTAGCCTCAATTCCCTACTAAGTCACTAGGAAGCTTAACACTTTCCTGAGATTACACAAAAAGCACACTTATGAGGATCAAACTTCATCTGGTGTTGCTATAGTTCACCAAACACTTCTTTAAGTTCAACAATATAATAATTTATCTTGGTGCTTTTAACCAATATGTCATTGATATAAACTTTTTTATTTAACCCAATTTGGTGCTTAAAAACTCTGTTGACAAGGTATTGATATGTAGCTCATGTATTTTTTAGACCAAAAGGTATCGTTTTATAATAATATAAGCCGCTTTCAATAATGAAGGCTATCTTTCCTTCATTCTTAGGTACCATTTGGATTTGATTATAACCTAAAAAGGCATCTATGAAACTTGACAATTTATATCCTGAGATGGCATCCATCAATTGATCAATTCTTGGCAAGGAAAAGCTATTCTTTGGATATATCTTATTCAGGTCGGTGTAATCAATGTAAATTCTCCATTTGTTGTTGGCTTTTTAAACTATGACTATATTGGCGAACCAATCCGAATAATGGATTTCTCCAATAAATCCCACTTTAAGGAGTTTATCTACCTCCACTTAAATCACTTGCTGCCATTTTGGTGCAAAGCTTCTTTTCTTCTATTGAACTAGATAGTGACTTGGATCCACATTCAATTTGTGAACAATAACATCAGGGGATATACTTGCAATTAAGAAGCTGACCAGGCAAATATGTTGGAGTTCTTCCAAAGAAAGGTGTCAAGCTTGTCATGCAGGTCAAATGGAAGCAGGGCTTCAATTTGGACATTTTGACTAGGATGATTTTTAAGTAGTACTGCCATAAGTTGTTCAGCTAGCTCTCCTCGACTTTCTTCTATCTCATCTCTATGGTCTAGTTCTTCTATTGGTAAAGCTTCCATCGATTTCCTTTCCTTTATTATGGCCATGAAGCACTACTTGGTGAGTATTTGATCTCCTCACATATTTCTGACCATATTCTTGGTTGGAAATTAGACAAGTAGGTGATATGTTGAAACAACGTTAATGCATTCAATCAAGGTCATCCAAGGATTGCATTGTAGACTAATGGCATATGGACTACCATGAAAGTTAACTACATAGTAGATTGTTGAGGTGACTTTTCGGTCATTATTGGTAGAGTTATTTCTCTTTTAATTGCAACTGAGTCCTCAAAGAATCTAACTAGAAAAGCATTAACTTGCTTAAGTGAGTTAGAAGGTAATCTTATTTTATAAAAAATATTATAAAAGAATAAATTAGTAAAACTTTTATTATTAACTCAAATTCTTTTTACATTATAATTTGCTATTATCATAAAATTGATGATAACATCATTATGAAAAGTTTGAACTCCATGGAGGTCATCATCAGAAAAAAAATCTTCCTCTGTATGTTACCTCTTTGAGAAAGACTCCCTAGCTCGGCTTCTAGCCCTCCTGATGTCCAAGATCATGTTGATTAATTATGCCAGCCATCAGATGATTACTCTAATCATTTTCCTCATTGGGCTAGCTCCAAGGTAGCTCATTTATTGTATGGTTACTTCAATTCTGGACATATTTGCCAAGATAATCTTAGTAGATCAATTCCTCGATCTTATCTATTAATTATCAACAGTGCTCAGTGTCATAACCATGATCTTGATTGAAGTTAGGGATAGCAACAAAATTCAAACATATGGATACTCGACCTGGCCCAACCCGATTGGGTCTGGTAGTAATACTTTGACTGGATTTGGACCGGATTTGGATAAAACCCGAATGCTTAACTTTGGATTTGGACCAGGACTGGATAGATATGCACCCGACCCAAACCCGACCTTAACTATTTAAATATTTTAATATATATATATAATTATATATATTATATTAATTATATTTATATTAATTATATTTTATTAATTATTATATATTAATTATTAAATTCTAAAATACTTAAACCCTTATCATTATTCTTCAAAAAGGGGATTGGAAAGGACCCTAATCGGTTAATCCCTCGATTCTCTATTAATCCCTTGATTCTCTATTAATCCCTTGATTCAATCATTACTAATAATTATTAATTATTTATAGGTGGATCGGATGAAGAATGATGTTGCAACTAAGGATTAATCAAGAATTATTCTTTTAATTTTTTTTGAAACTTGGAACTTAGAATTAGATGTGCTTTTAAATTATGTTTATATCTTTATTTATTTCATATGTATTGAACTAAGCATTGTTGAATTTTATTTGTCTAAAATAATTTAAATTTTATTTTAATTGAATATGGAACTAACTACTGTTGAACTAAAAATGTAGTAAAATTTTATTTGTTTAAGGTATGTATGGTTTCTGAAATGATAGATGACTTTAAAGTTGACAAAATTTGAAAAGTATTTAATATGATTCAATTGGGTTTGGGCCGGGTAAATCCAAATTATCCGATACCTAATTGAAATGAATTTGAATAAAAAATCGAGTCGTGATAGTGTTTGGACCGGATCTAGGTAGTTTGTTAGGCATCAGGATTTGGGTTTGAGTAGTTAGGATCCGGCCTGTTGCCATCCCTAACTGAAGCAACAGTACTTGCTTTTATCTCTTCATGTCGAGGGCATGTTTATTGACTCAAGCTGTTGCATATATTTCTTGCCCTTGATTTTCATCAGAATTTGGGCTCGAGGGGTTGATAGAGAGGTATAGTCATTAAAGTACTATGGTGGGATCTTTGACCTTGGATTCTTTTGGAGCCCAGAGGATTCTTCTTTAGCTTTGTGATCTTCACGAACTCACTTCTTTCCACCATTCTTCTTTACTTCTTTCAATTGATGCATGATCTAACCCTCATATGACTTGTGCATATTTTCATGCTTAGGTGAGAAGGTCGGTATGGTCTCTTAGGAAGTTCTTATTGAAGGAGAAGATGAGGCAGATATTTTTGAATCCTTGCTTCAGTATTGACATATCAAGAGACTTGTTGAAGTTCTGAACTTCAAGTGTGGCTGCATTAAAATGCGCCACGTAATCTTGGAGTATTTTTCCTTCTCCCTGTTGGATGGAGTATTGGTTATTATTGTTCTTCGATTGAGATCAGTGATTATCAAAGTGGTTGATAAATTGCTTATCTAGTTGCTCAAAAGAGTGTATTGATCCTTATGGATGGCTAGAAAATCATACTGTAGAAGCTTTCTTAAGAGTTGCTTGAAATGCAAGACATAAAAGGACTTCTGAAGCCTCTCGTAGCATCATGAGGGTGATACGTCAAGGTTCGGTAGCCCAGCATAGCAACCAAGCTCCAATCCTCTCTAGACATGTGTCAGCCAACTTAAGTGGTAAGGCAGTTTCCTAGTGCCTTACCACGTTGACTCAAAATAGCATGTGCATCAATCATTGCCGGCCTGCTCAGTCTACTAGTCCATGTGTGCTCCTATAATAGCGATCATTAATATTTGCCACCTGAAGAATGCACCGTCTCAGAAACGTGCCATGCTAGTCACCTACCACGACATAGTTTTCCGCCCTGAGCATACCTACAGTAGCTGGATATGCTAGCCATCATCTCCTATCTTAAGATATCAGGTACATGCCTATAACTTGGTTCCCAGTAATCCTTCAGGTAAGAGGACTAAGAGAAAAAAGTCAAGCAAGGACTTAGCAAGGACACAAGAAGTAGAACAATGGGAGACAAGGTAGATGGATCAGAGAGCCCACTTTTTTCAAGAGCCACCGCTTTTCACTACAAAGGAATCCTCTTCTTGCTTTCCTATCAATGCACAACCTGAGTTTCTGGATTGAGTCTTCCATAGCTCGTCACTGAGTGAGATCCCATGAGCTATGGACACATACACGTATCATTTCACCCTAAAGTACTCTAGCCCCCCATGGCTCTACTCTTCTATGTACCATCCTCTAGGAAGCAGGACTCAAATGCATTGAGATCCCCTTTCTTTGTAGATTCCATTTCTCTCTCTGTCTCTCTTCCGCTTCTTCTCCGGCTCCTCTTCCACACTTACTCCAAACCCAGAGGGATTCCAAGCCTCCTCTATTTCCTCTCTAGGAGACTAATTTAGGCATTGGAGGATCCACTATTGGGAACCCATCCTTGGTGTGTCGGACTTTCTAGTCTTTTCTGTCTTGCAGGATCGACTCATGGCGATAGAATCCTACAAAGCCTCCTCGGCTCCATGTCAACTCATCTGCTTTTGCTCCACCCCCATCCAAGCTAAACTCAAGTTAGCACCATCTCCAGGAGATCCATAATAGAGAGCATTATAACCCTCAAAATGATCAAGAGGATTAATCAAACCATCATATAGCTTAATTTGTGGTATCTTAAATCAACGTAGAACCAGTTCATTCAAGATGTCTTGAAAAAAGGATGGTTGGGAGTTAAGGTTAAAGCCATCATGCTACCAATGACCTCCCATCTGGACCTCATCAAGATGAAGTTCCAGCTCCCAAACTTTCCTCTTCATATCATTTTCATGTTGAGAATGATGATGGCATAGGGGATAATCTAGAGTTGAACCCTCTTTAGAAGGCTCCAGGGATTGATTATGTTGATCCATCCTCATTGAGCTTTAATGATGGAGAAGGAATCGACGAATAGTTTTGACCAAACATAAATGTCAAAGTTCCTGCTCGAGACTTTTTAGGCTTGATCAGCGACTATGCTAAGATGGGGCGCCAGGGGAGCTTGAGGTTTTGCTACAGTCTCTTAAAGTTGTTGCATAATAGCTATTAGTGCCTGGACTTCCTTGATCATAATGTCTAGCTGCTTAGGGTTAGCATTCACGATAGGTTGGGAACGTTGCTCCCCAACTTGCCATGCATTTTACAAACTGTATAGGGATGATTAGCAACGGGATGTGGCAGAATAGTTTTATACTTTGTTTCTCACCATCTTCTTTCTAAAATGGGACTATTGCACCTCTTTGATGGTTGAATGATAGATTGTATTCTCACTAAGCTAAAGTGGAGGAACGATTGAAGCAGAGATTAAGGGTTCTCTAGCGGGGACCCTTTGATGCTTAAGTTAGTCAAAGATAAATAGTAGTAGAGAGAAAGTAAATTGAAAGTTTAAGAGTTTTGAGTTTTTACCTTCCTTGAAATCCCCCTTCTACTTTTATAGGGAAATTTTGTCAAGCAATTTGTAACTGCCTGGTTTATTTTTTAGATAATTTATAATAACCTGATCTTGTTAGACAATTTATAACCACTTAGTAGTTATGATCCGAAAAATTTTGTTATTCGCAATATGTTAAAATGAAATAGCTAACTCGTGAAAAGTAATAGAGAATTAGTTCTATTATAATGCAATTATTTGAGTTATTATAGCACACGAGAACTACCAATCCAACTATCCAAGTCGATAGACAGCTGATGTCATGGGTCAACTTAGAAGCGGTTTTTGCTGTTTCGTATCTTGCTTTAAGTCATGCACAATATGATGAGGTGAAGCCCAATATTTCACTCGGGTTTAGACTATCTCTAAGCCAATCGAAAGAAAGATGATCTTGTCATGCATTATCCATATCTAATTTCAATCAATGTGTTTCCGTTATATTATCTTAGACTGAACAAGTATTTATTCATAATAATTTGAATCTCAGGTAATTTAGTAGGTGATTATTCTTGAAAAAAAAAATAGTCTGGATTTGTACTTTCATTGTCACTATTCAAGTAGTAAACTTTGTAATTAACTACCATCAATCATTTATTTTTATATTAAGGTATCAAGGCACTAACTTTTTTTCTTTTCTATCTTATGCACATCTGACCTCACGAAGAGAGGCTCTAGATAGAATTAGGACCGCAAATGGATCGGTTGATCTATAACTCAATCCAACCTGACCTGCTTAGATTCAATCCAATTTATTTTTAAAAATTCATAGATCCAGACCAAGTCCTAAAATTAAATTGATACCATTTTCTAAGTTGCATTGGATTTATTAAATTTAGACCGACCTGACCTGATACTATTAGGATCAAAATATATTTGGATTTTTAAGTTATAATTTAAAACTTATATGAAACTTATTTTTGACATAAAAATAGATTTAAAAGTTTTTTATATCTAAATTTATTTTAAAAATAATATTATTTATTATATATTTTGTGATTAATAAAAACTAGCTATATAATAATTAAAATATAGTTATTTCTATTTGACCTTCATCCCATCTAGATTCAAATTTTTTTAATTAGAATCAAGTTATTTATATGTCTGATATAATCCGAATGATTCTTTTAAATCAAAAATTTTAATCATAAATCAGATTTAATTTTTTATTAAATTAAATTTAATATAATATTAAAATTTAATTAAAAAAATGAATTAGACTTGATCATTCGTGATCTGCTAGATTTAACTAGGGATGGCAATGGGCCGGGTTCAGGCCGTGTACATAACTATCCAAACACAAATTCGAATACTAAATAAACTATCCAAACACTATGGGACTGGATTTTTTTATCCAAACCCATCTCAATCGGGTATCGGGTAATTCGGATTTACCCGGCTCGAATCCAATTGAGTCATATTAAATTTTTTTATATTTTTATTAACTTTAAAATGATCTACCATTTTATAAATTATACAAACATTAAATAAATAAAATTTAACTATATTTTTAGTTCAACACCGATCCAAGAGAAGAAAGAGACGTCGAAGAGGAAGAGGGGAGCTAGAGATTAATCGGGGTTTACCGATTACAAATTATAATTTATAATTTTCTTATTTATGAAAAATAATGATTAGGATAAAGGATTTAAGTATTTTAAAATTTAATAACTAATAATTAATAAATATATATTTAATATAATATATATTAATTATATATATTTAAATATTAAAATAATTCGGGCCGGGTTCGAATCGGGTGTATATCTATTCGGTCTCGGTCCAAATTCAAAATTAAGCATTCGAATTTTATCTAAATCTGATCTAAATCTAATCAAAACATTAACTACCCGGTACAATCAAATCAAAACAGATCGGATACCTATAAATTTAAATTTTATAGCCATCCCTAAATTACTCATTTTCCCTTTTAAGTAGTATCGAATCATTCGCCAACTTTTACGACGAGCAAATTCTCGGTAACCCAATCTGCATGTCAGGTAAACTAAATCCATTTTATTCACCATCCACTGATTTCCACGTGTCTAATCTTAACGACCATATCCACTGATTTTCCACGTGTCTGCCAGTCACGGCAACTTAGAGGCGACCGCCCCTCCACTCTCGGATAAAATCCATTTCCATCACCGTCCATTGATGAAACCTCACTAAGTCCAAGCCCCCTCCATACACCCTCCGTCGACCCTCCCTCCACCCCCGAGAATCACTTGCCGCGATGGCCGCCCTCCGCCTCGCCGCTCCACCCTCAGCCGTTGCTACCGCTGCCCCCGTCTCCGCCTCCCTCCGACGCTTTCCCTTCAACCCCCGCTCCCGTGCTCTCAAGCTCCCCTTCACCCGCTCCTTCTCCTCCCCCCGCCACCCCCGCGGCGGGGTGCCGCTGGCACCACCATGGTCGACACCGCCGCCTCCAGCTATGCCTACGCCCTCGCCGACATCGCCAACTCCAACGGCACCCTCGGGGCCACTATCGCCGACGTCGAGAAGGTCGACCGCATCTTCTCCGTCCCCGCTGTCCAGTCTTTCTTCGCCAACCCCACGATCTCGCCGGAGAAGAAGCAGGAGGTGGTGAAAGAGATCGCCTCCTCCTCCGATCTTCAGCCCCACACCGCCAACTTCCTCAACATCCTCGTCGACATGAAACGGATCGATATCATCGAAGACATCGTCAAGGACTTCGAGGTGTGGTACAATCGGGTCACTGGCACGGAGGTGGCCGTGGTGTCATCGGTGGTGCGGCTCGAGTCCCAGGACCTCGCCCAGATCGCCCAGTCGGTCCAAAGGCTCACAGGGGCCAGGAATGTTAGGATTAAGACTGTTATTGACCCCTCTTTCGTTGCTGGGTTCACCATCCGGTACGGGCCCTCGGGTTGAAGCTTATCGACATGAGCGTTGTTGGCGTGGGTTTATGGATCGGTCGGTCGGAGCTGCTACATCGCAGGATCGCTTCCTGGTTCACCTACAAAATAAATTTTTTGTCGGAGTTGTTCCGGTGGAGGATACTCCGATGCCTAAGTCAGTGACGGATTCCAGCTACAGAATGGAGAAGACGTCGAGAATGGAAGAGAAAAAGAGTTCTTGAAGATTGAAAGTGTATGTGTGCAAGATTATTCACGCGTACCTCTCGAGCCATCCTTCTTATCCATATTTAAAAGATGGCCTCCGGTCTGTGGCCCGCTCTTTTTCCGGAAATCAAGGGGAGCCAATCTCTTCCATGATTGCCGATCGTGGGTTATCAATGAGTGGTTCCAGCCAGATCGGATGCGTGGCTGTAGGAATTGCGTGCCATGATCATGGCATAATGAGTGTTGATTGTAACCGTTGGTTACAGTTTCCTTTTTGAAATAGATTGTGGTTCAAACTTCGGGTTTCCCTTGCATGGGCCGAAGGCTTGGTATTTCCCCGAGGCCGGAGATCATGTCTACGACGGAGACCGAAGTTCGTGTCTTCGGAAGTCGATGAGTAGTTCAGACTTCAGCCAGGGCCGAAGGTGCTACCCGAAGGACTGGCCTTCGGATGTTGTAGTTCGGTGTGAAGCCTTGAGTTGCTTGCAATTGGCCTTCGCTTAGTCCGAAATCCGTAGTCCGAAGAACCGGGGCTTCGATAAGTCGAACCGGAGCCTGGTTCGTAGCTGAACCAGGATATCCCAACAGTTGCCCCCCTACTCTCAGTTGTCGAAGCAAAGATCTGCCTCGAGAAGTGAGAGTATTATGGCATTGTCACTTTCTTCCTGAGAGACGGCGCAGTAAATGATTACAGGATCTCTATTGGGCTGTCCATCACGTTCTGAGAATCAGATGGTGGACAGGTGCCATTCCCGGATTGGAGAAAAGTAGGTGGCCCTGAGGCTATCTCTCCTCCTCCCGTTGCACAGTGGTTGAGACAATCTTTTGGTTGGGATTTGGATAGTTGTGGTGGCTGTTCTCCGCCCGTTGGATGAATGATAGATCTTATCCTAGCAGTCAGTCGTAAGTGGGTTACCTTCTAGGGTAATCTTGAGTCAAATTAACCCTCTGTGGGGGTCTAGAGACCCTTACTTTTCTTTTGGAGAAGGGTGAAGGTCTGGGCAAGGAAGCTTCTTCAATCTCGTCTCATTCTCCGCCCAAACCGTTCTGGAGTACCAGTCTATTCTTCGGGTAGAATCTTCTTTCCGCTCCTTTGCTTCATTCTTTTGTCATGGAAGTGACCGTAGAGAGTCAGGGGAAGCAGGTTGGGCCCTCGATGGTACCTGGGCGCAGGCTCGAGTACCACATCCGAGCGGACTTCTTCAAGGTAGCGGGAACGCCAAATAGTACATTGCGTCCGAAGCTCCTTGAATCATCATATGGGCTTTGAAGCTGCC
Organism: Areca catechu; assembly: GCA_021397845.1. Taxonomy (NCBI): domain Eukaryota; kingdom Viridiplantae; phylum Streptophyta; class Magnoliopsida; order Arecales; family Arecaceae; genus Areca; species Areca catechu. Next base: position 10,608,770 of record CM038052.1, read on the forward strand.
CAAATGATCGAGGGGGTCGGAGGTGCCGTCGTAGGTTCCATCTGGGGAACCCTGAAGTATCGAGGAATGTCCTCAACCATGATGCGGTCGGTATAGAATGGGCGTAGATCACCCACAATCAAGTCCTCGGGATCTCTCTGATCCCGTATTCTCTGTTCTCGCACCCTTGCCATCTCTGATTCAATGGCTCTGAACCTCCCGTCATAATCAGGAGTCTGCTTGGGCGCTCTCTCTCCACCGGAGTGGAGTCTTCGGAGGAGGAGAAAGTTTGCCTAGGCCTTTTCCCTTTTTGTGGGGAATCGGCAGACCTAGGTAGTCTCGAAGTTCGGCCTTTGGGAGAGGGCCGAGAACGGGGGGAGGGATGCGCTGAATCCTCCCGTGGTGCTCTCCTTCTTCGAGATCGAGAGCTGTGTCTAGAAACAGCCGATGGATTTGCCACCGGAAAGGCTCTATCTTTAAACTCTTGAACCATGGCTGTCAGGTTGGCGACCTGGTTCATAAGAGCTTCGAACTGCTATGCTCCCACAACAATCGTGGGAGGTGGAACATCGTTCTCCTCCGGGGGTGCACCCCCTGAGATGGAGCACGACTCCGGCTTGTACAAACATTTTGAGCTTTTCTCTTGCCATCAAAATATTCTTTTTTTTTTTCCTTGTCTGGGAGGGAGCTTAACAAATGTTAATAATATGCCCCCCTACCTGGCACGCCAATCTGTTGGCATGGAGTCCCTAGATCGGCCGGTCGGAGCCGCTGCATCGCAGGACCGCTCCCTGGTTCACCTGCAAAACAGGTCCCTTGCCAGAGTTGTTCCGGTGGAGGACACTTCGATGCCTAAGTCAGTGGCGGATTCCAGCCATAAAATGGGGAAGACGTCGAGAGTGGAAGAGAAAAAGAGTTCTTGGAGATTGAAAGTGTATGTGTGTGAGATTATTTACGCGTACCTCTCGAGCCATCCTTCTTACCCATATTTAAAAGATGGCCTCCGGTCTGTGGTCCGCTCTTTTTCCGGAATCATGGGGAGCCAATCTCTTCCATGATTGGCGATCGTGGGTTGTCAATGAGCGGTTCCGGCCAGATCGGAGGCGTGGCTGCAAGAATTGCGTGCCATGATCATGGCATGATGAGTGTCGATTGTAACCGTTGGTTACAGCTTGCTTTTTGGAATAGATTGTGGTTCAAGCTTCGAGTTTTCCCTTATGTGGGCTGAAGGCTTGGTATTTCCCCGAGGCCGGAGATCATGTCTATGGCGGGAACCGAAGTTTGTATCTTCGGAAGTCGATGAGTAGTTCAGACTTCGGCCAGGGCCGAAGGTGCTACTCGAAGGACTGGCCTTCGGATGTTGTAGTTCGGTGTGAAGCTTTGAGTTGCTTGCAGTTGGCCTTCGCTTAGTCCGAAATCCGTAGTCCGGAGAACCGGGGCTTCGATAAGTCGAACCGGAGCCTGGTTCATAGCTGAACCAGGATATCCCAACAAGCGTTAAGAAACAGCTCGACGAGATTGCAGCGCAGCTTGATTTCTCCTCCATTACCCTTGCCTGATTTCGAGGTCAATTCCTCCTCTTTTTTCTTGCTTGAAATTTTCAGTCTTGGTATGAACTGTAAGGGTTTAAGCTGGAGTTCTGTAATTTGGTGGAGGTTTTCTATGAATTCTTCTGAAAGATTGCTTTTTGGACAATTGGCTGATCTTAGATTTTTTGAATCCTTCATCAACATTTTTTCTTGTTTTTTTTTTTGGTTAGTCACCGATTGTCTAGTACTAAAGGTATTATGAATATATGTAGCATGTAGAAGATGCAAAATGAGTTATATATTATAGCATTGTTTCAGAGTGTGCAAATATGATCTTCAAAGCATTGTCTAATTTATAGCATTTAATTTGGAACATGCTAGGTTTAACTGATTTTATCACGAGTTGATAGTATGGCATAAGGCAAAAGTGATGAAATGTGAATTTTACCATATTGTGACATGTTTCGTGGAGATGGTAGGAAGTATTAAAGTATTTGTTATGTGCCAAAAGCTGAGTTTTCTGGGCTAGTAGATTTTTTTTTTTGGGGGGGGCCAATAATTTGGCGAATGCAGTTTAAACTCAACCCTCAAATTACCTTCTCGCAGATTGCAGTTGTATCTTATTTTCTTAATTTCCCACTTCATTCACCAATTGTACTCGTAAAATATGTTATCCAAAGGGATTGTCCATCAAAGTTTAAATTCTCATCTATTTTGTGGAAGTCACTCTTCTGGAATGCAAGTTTGGAATGAGTTGTTTGGATGAGAGATGGGCCTGATTTAAAACTAAAATGCAATTTTGGGATTGTTTGATTCAGGGAAGGCTTATTTTATGTCATAATGCCATTTGCAAATTAATCGCATGTAACAAAGAATGACAATGTTGATGTTATAGCATATAATTGACATAAGTTTGAAATTTAAGGACCGGAGAAAACTTGGATGAAGGTATTTATGTATACTTTGCATTTCCAAGGATTTCTCCCAAAGTTGGAGCCATAGAAGTAACATCCCCAACTCAAACCCAGATGAATATGATATTAACTCTTGGTATATTTGACAAATGGCGAGAAATTCTTCAACATTTTCCTTTTTCGATCACCCACATAAAGTTTGTATCTATATGTAAATCTCTCTCTCTCTCTCTCTCTCTCTCTCTCTCTCTCTCTCTCTCTCTCTCTCTCTCTCTCTCTCTCTCTCTCTCTCTCTCTCTCTCTCTCTCTCTCTCTCTCTCTCTTTCTCTCATTGTGTATGGTTAGGTCATTTTTTCAGATCAATCATAACCTTCTTGATTTATCAAGTGATTCTGGTCTCTAGCTTTACTAGGCTTCTTAAAGCTCTTGCTACACCCTTATCCCCATAGAAAGAGCACTCTTTCATCTATAAATTTTAAACCCTTAAAGAAAGATTTCCATTTATCAGAGAAAAATGACTATTAAAAGTAATAAGTTTCTTACTTATTGCTTTTGTTGCAAATGCCAAAAAAGAGGGAAACAAACATTCATTTGTAATTGTATGCCTAATTCATTTTGAGATTGTTAAATAGTTTATTATTGCAAAATTCCTTCCCTCTCTCTCTCTCTCTCTCTCTCTCTCTCTCTCTCTCTCTCTCTCTCTCTCTCTCTCTCTCTCTCTCTCTGTAGAGATATACAATTTGTCAGAGAGTATACGGTATTGGCCTTTGCTGGCAAGATCTTCTAAAGTATCTAGCAGATGTTAGTCTGGGACAATCTTTTGATTTATGTTTTTACCATAAGACCACATTGCTCCTGGTTTTATTTTTGTCGTTATTAAGAAAGAGTACCCCAAAAGAAAATCATCAGGAGACTGCAAACTTGCACTAATCCTATCAAACAACATATTCCAGTTCAATTGGACTGCCATACTCTGCTCCTATTTCCATGTTGGTGGCTATAAGTTCACAGTAACAATTATTTTGCCTGGCGATGAGTTCACAGTTACAACTATTTTGCCTGTCATCTGCAAGGAGAACTTGGTAAGCATGGTTAAAGAAACCTGGGTCCCAAAGGTGATAGGTGCCACATCTCTTCTCTTTAATTTTGAATGACTTGTTCTGCCCATGAACTGCTGCTTAGAAGATGTTTTATGTAAAAGAAAAAGTTTGTGGCAGCCGAGTTCCTAAAGGTAATAGGTGCCACATGTCTGAAATCCTAAAATTTAGAGATTAATAATCGAACAGGTGTTGATACTTTTTAACACAAGATACTTGAAAAGAGACTGCTTAACTCTGAAAAAAGGCTAACCTAAGTTACCTAAACAGTGACTTGGGCTTGAAATTTCAGTTTAATGATCAACTACTGTTGGGCTATTGAGCAGCATTGCAAGCATCTCTAAATCCTAATACCTCTAATTCATATTTTTGACAGGAATATGACTTTCACCTCCACCTGATGAGTGGTATACCATGGCAAACTAAGATAGCAGGTTGAGAACGAATTATGGGTCTGATGAATGGTCATAGAGCGATTAAGCTCTGATTTTAATATGTTTGCTTGAAGGGCAGTCAGATGTTCAAGTTCCTCAAATCATCATCTTAGTCCTCCTAAAAATTTTCCTAGATTCTTATGTTGAGTCACCTTGTCTTGAAAATTTCTAAACACCTTTGGTGTATCTCATCGGCGTTGGATATTCCTGAAGTTTCAACAGTATAAAAATTAAAAACAGGTGTCAAGTGTGGTTCATACTTACTATAAATCAGGAACTATCTCTCATTTGATCCAAAATATTGGACTATCATGCAAAAATCTTTCATGGAAATGCTCTGAGGCATCACTCAGACAATTACTGGTACAGCACTAGTAAATTGTGTGACCATGGCACTACTCTAGAATTTACATGGTAGTAAGGAGGATTTTATTTGAGAATGGAAGGCAAACTTGCAAGAGAGAGCATTTACAAGAGTTGTAAGGAGGGATTGACATAACTAAAGGGAGGAGCGTGGATGCTGACGGTCATGTCACCATGGTCCAAAAGGAGACACTAGTGTTAATGCTTTTATTGTTTATTGTCTTCTCTTGCCCATGGTGCCAACTATAGGTCAGGCTAAGCTACATTATCTATGCTATCCTCGTTCCAATGGAATCATGACCCCATCATATGATGTTTTACATGCATGTATGTCAGCTAGTGCTCTATGAGAAGGAGAAAGAGGATGACAAATAGGGCTAGCTTGGCTGGAAGTCGAGCAAGGGCGGACCACACCAATTTTTTAAGAAAAATAAAAAAATATATAAATAAAAAATATTAATAAATAATTAAAATTAATTTAAATATTTTTATAAATATTATTTAAATTATACTTATCTTATTTCATAAGATTAAATTCATTAAAATCTTGACAATCTTCATTTTAAAAATATTTTCTTTATAGTAATAGTTGAAACTGGAAGAGTAATAAGCGTTAAGGACTCGTAGAGGATGTGCGCGCACCGGCCATAATAGTGGCAGCATCGCGCCGAGTACCGTTGGCACTGTACAACGGGATATGACATCCATTGAGCGACGGTGCCAAAGATGATAGGATGTGAGTGCAGTAGTATCGGTGGGAGCCTGAGGCATGACGGGCGTCCACCCGTCCGTGCCTTCCAAAATTCGATTATGCTACGCGATAGATCTGGTCGCTAAGACGGTACGCGGCTTCACCGCACAAGTATTCGTCAATGCAACGAGGCTAACGAATGCCACCAAGATGGTAGTCATAGGTCAGCGCATCAGTGGTATCCAGCCTTATGTATGTGCAATCGCCTGGTCTCATCATGGGAGCGTTCTCGCCGATCGCATCATATGACAAGTCCGGCTGCTATTTTATCCATCGGCGTGGTGAATGGGATGGTACTGACTGCATGTAGTGGCTTCGACCACGGCGAATTCTGGAGACGGGCGCTGGTCGAGTAACAAAAGAAAATTCTGTCTTCTTCTAAAAAATTATGAAAAAAGTTTTAATAAAAATATAAAATAAAATTGGTAGTGATCCAACTTTCAAGTAAAGAAAGCTGATTTATAGTATTTGTTTCATTTTAATTTTTTTTTAAGATTCTTCAAGTTATATTTAATATCCCCAAGTTTAGAAGGGCCAGATATATAAATATATATATATTTAAAAGTTTACATAAAATCTTAATTTATAAAATAAATAAAGAGGGCCAAGGGGCCTTCTTGTCCTTCCGACGGTTCATCATTATATATTTAAAAGTTTACAAAAAAAAAAAAAAAAACTTTTAAAAAATTATGGGGGGCCAAGGCGCCCGCCCCCCCCCCCTCCCCCCCAGCTGTCCGCCACTGAAGACAGGCCTGCCCACAAGCATTCCATGAAGGTCATCAAGGTATGCTACATGCTCTTCACCACTATCATCTTAACGGTCCAATCATCCATGTGCGTGTGTGAGAAAGACCTATATAATAAGGGTGGAGGTGGACTTGATAATGTCTGTTCATATCAATTTGTATTTGAATCTATCTGAATGTAGATATAAATTTGAGTATCTGACTAATAGCCGTATCAATCTCCATATCCATCAAAGAAAACTGTATATGGATATGTATAGATATTTTCCTGTATTTGATATCAAGTTATATTTGTAATTTTATTTGGCCTCACATAAGTCTCATAAACTTTAAATTGAAACAAATAATAATATTAATTTAACATGCTTTTAACTTCTTTTTACCTTTAATAGAGTGATATCTTTGATTTCATGGCTCATAATTTAACTATTTGATTTATATCCACATTTTGTCTATACCATCCATATCTGCTTTGTATCCATAAATTATAACATCCAATTGATACTCATATCGTAATTTGTATTTGCGGCCCTCCACGCCCCCCTTCCAAAAAAAAAAAGAAAGAAGAATATGGATATAAATATACCAATATTTGATCCATATTCGAACCATTTTATCTTCAAGATGTTATTTGCTTAGCTACCAGCCTTACTTGGTTAACAATGTGACAATGGTGACTCATTATAACTAGTCAAGAAGATGGATTACCGCAACGTAGCAGTGGCATTCTCTCTGCCATTTCAAGTATCTGGTGTTGCATATTGGACATCTTTGTGTCATCCTCCTTGTTATCATAAAACCAGGCCACACCATAGCTTCCGTTATTCATCTGGTTATAGGATTCCAGTTTCATTACAGCCTAGCATCTTTTTATAAGTGTTAATATTGTTACAGTCATATCCTTTGCTTCTGTTTTTGCCCCCCGAACTTGGATTGGTTTACATGTCGAACCAACAAAGTTATTAACTTTACATGTCGAATTAGCATAAGTTATTAACAAATCAATGAGATTCGTAAATGTGTTGCTTTATACGATACTATTGGATATGCCTTTCATTTTCTTGATACGAACAAGCAACTTGCTTATGATTCTGTGTTTCTTGATACAATGCTGTTGGAGAATTAGCAAAGTTATTATCTTTTCAGGCTTGTTTTCTCCCCAATAAATGATTTGATACTGCTATCTTTAAAGAAAATATAAGAAGTCTACACAATCAACTCTTCTAAGACCAAATTGTTCCACTTTACTACACCTCTACCACTCCTTTACTGCACTATCATGGATCTATAGAAGAGCCAAACTCCTAGCAACATGTCAGCCCTTCATCAATCTATGGAAGTGAACTATAGCTTGTCCTATAGTCACTCCCCTTTTCTTAGCAGCAAGAGGCTCTGAGTTCAAATTTTGGAGGGTTCATTTTCACATATTTGGGCCTGGGTAATCAAAAGCAACTGATGGTATCCTGAACACATGTCTAACTTGAAAGATATCACCTAGATCCAAGAGATAATGTTAGTAGAGTCACCTTCAACAAAAGCAACTACATGACGAAGTCCATCCAAGGCCGCTGTGACCTAGGCATTTGGAATCCTTATCCAGGTTGCTCTGGCCTGGTCAGAATTCTTTCAGATACCCCCGTTGAAGTTTAGCTTGCCCAGGGATAGGGAAGAGAAGGAGAACACCAGGAGGTAGGGGCTGGAATTGAGAGACCTGAACTGGTGTATTCAGTAGCAAAAAATTTGTTAAATGGACGTCCATATGAAGAAAAATATTTGATCAGGAATTTGTCTCTCCTTGTCTTTATTTTATTGTAGGCATGTTAGCAGTTTTGCATCCTTTCTTTTTTCTTCTTCTACATCTTTTACCATCACAGCCATTGGATTTCACAGACTAGCATCCAATGGACAAACAAAGTTGGAGTTGCTGAGGCCTCATGAGTTCCCATTATATATATAGTGATTATGATTTTTCTAGGGCCAGCAAATTCTGCACAAACTAGAGTAATATTGAATTCATTATATTCTAAATTTGAATTTGGTGGAGCTTATCAATGTGTATGTCTCGAAAGTGATCGGGAATCCATGAGCTTGGGCAAGAAATTGTCAAAACTCTTGGTTCAGTTCGTGGTTTCAGTGCTATGGTAGATACAGTGCTAGCAATTTTTTGGAAATGATCAGTGTCATTCTTTTCAGAATACTATGATTTCGATTGTGTTGAAATTAGCTAGCATCCTGCTTTTCTTAACCATCCATTGCTCAAGAATTATATTATTCAGTACATTATACTCTTCATTATTATTTTAATATTTGACATCAAATTTGTGAATTGAAATAAGAGAGATATTTCATATGAAAAAAATAGAACTGCATCACTTCCTATATAAGGGAACTTTCTCAGAGCTGTTTTATGAAGTTCTATAAATTTAATCTTTAAATTGATGATACAATCACATATTATTTAATATCTAATCACTTTTACATATTTAATCTTTTAAAGAATAGTCCAATATAAAATTATAATTTATATAATATAATAATGAAGCAATCAATGTCAATGCTATTAAATTTACTTTTCTTGACTTGCAGTTCTTGATGTTGTTTTTATTTAAAATCATGTCAGAAACTAAGTTCTGAGAAATTAGGTTGAATGAAAACTTCCCAACTGGAGATTTTTGAATCATTGGAATGTAAAACAGATGTTACACCAACGAAACCCATGTCAACTATCAAGTTAAAAATGATTCAATGGTTAATCTACTATTCCATGATAGATGGTGTTCATCATGTGAGTTCTTTTAAATTGTTTATTGATGACTAGCATTTTTATTATATTTTTGTTCATAGAGAGCATACTGTATGCTTTATTGTTAAAAAGTGTAAGCTTTTCTTTGATATCTTATTTTTCTCATAGGTCGTTCATGCATATCAACCAAACAATTGATATTTTCTCATCTGATTGCAAATGGTTGCACCCGAAGGTGCCGGGAAAGATACCTGTTTAATTAAAAATAATACTTACGTGATGAGCAACATTGTGAAATTGGAACATTTTCAACTTTCAGTCCTAATGTCTCATAAGTCCATCACATTCAACATGTCACACCTAGTTACTAGCTGCTGTCTCTTTCCTCAAGCTAACCTAGTAGTAATTCCAGCAACTTCAACTCTAGCCAAAGTCTCAATTTGGAATATAAAATGGGGGACAAGCCTCCTTTTGCCTTACAAATTGTCTCATTGACAAGCCTTACAACATCTCTCTCTCTCTCTCTCTCTCTCTCTCTCTCTCTCTCTCTGCCAGTGTGTGTTTGTTTCTTTGTAGTTATTGTTGCTTCTGTTGCTAGTATTTGCATTTAAGTCTTCCGTGCTTTATGTCCCAATAAATTTTCAAAGTAGTTTGCATTACATATGCATTGCGTCGCTAGGATAGAATGCAATCTAAACAAGCTACATAGTACAAAATCTGAATCACCTTAAATTTGTATATTAAAATATCAAAAGAAAGTTTTAATAACTACATCCGCTTGCTAGTTATTATTAACAAATAATTAACTCAACCTTCCAAAGCCTTACATTGAGGATTCAAAGGTCCCTTGTTACAGCCCCTGCAATCTCTGCATACCCCGGGACCAACCTATCATCCAAATTCTTTTCTGAAAAGGAATACATAAATCAAACATTCAAAGAGGAGAGAAACCTTGCATTAGAAAACCAGACTTTTGGATTGAAAGCATGACATGATTCTGGCAGCCTCTGAGAGCCAGACATGCTACCACTGTGCCACGCTTTCAATTTAAATCAGAATTCGTAAAAAGACATTTATTACAATAAATCATAAATTTATCTGAACATTCCTAGCACAATCATTGTAATCACCAAAGCAGAAAATTCTATCTTGCTGGAAGTGAAGCACAGAAGCATTCACAATTCGTCATCTCTGACCATTAGCTTAGCCTGTAATTGACCCAATCTATATGTATCCAACATTAAGCATGTTTAAAAAAGCCTATTAATTAAGTCCATATCATACAAACCAACTAGGTTGGTTGTCAAACATATATACCAACCCAGCAGCATTGACCACCCTTTGCCTATTCTGCTAACCCGAACAAGAGGCGAAAAAGAGATCTTGACAAACACTAAGCAGGAATTCTTCTCTTTAAGCTTCATCTTCATAAATTATAAACCGTCTTTAGTTTTTCTTTTCTTCGAAAACTGTGGTGGGATTATGATCCTACCTGCAACTTGTCCCCCATGCATGCATTAGTGAGAGGATTTCCAAACTAGTGGACTCAAGTCATCTTGGAATTCATTTCAGTTTTCCTATTTAGCTTGCTCGATGTCTTTCTCTAGACATCTGAGGAGGAGCTTAAGCACAAGTCCTCGATAAATTATCTAACAAGTAACAACTTTTTGCAGTTCGAACCTATAAAAACCTAATCTCCTACTATTAAATCCAAGAATTATAGTTTCTAAATAAGTTCCTAGTGGTGCATGCGACAAGGAAAGACACTGCAGGCAAGCATTGAACCCACCATCAACTGAGCTTCATTTAAGCCAAGACCTGAACTCTCACCCTATCCCCACCTCATTTAACTCCACCCTGTTTGAGCTCTCCTACGTGATTCAACCTAAAAGTTTCATACACGTGAACCTGCCCCTGCCCTCCCCAACTCCCCTCCCTCTCTCATGACTCCCATTCAAACTCCATTCAAATGATAGCAATAACTCCCCTCTCCCTCCTCATGACTCCGGTCATCAGAGACCAGCTCTTGAAGACGGTCCCTTACAAATGACACCCATAAATGAAGGCCCTGCCACTTTTATCAATATCAATGGCGACATCCATTTTTCTTCCTCCTCAACATCTCTTTAAATTTTATTTTTTTAATTTCAGAAGAATTCATGTGAATCTCCCGAGCGATGCTCGTGGATCATGTGAAGTGCATAAAAGATCCTCCGCGCCGTTCATTTATGATGCACCTTGCTCATCCTTAATATATATATATATGATCGAACCCCACCGTCAGTCACTCCCATGTTCATGTTCTTGGCCTTCTTTTTAAATGGTTTCGCTTTGCCAACTTCTCCCTCCCTTTATGAATGCTATTCCACTGGATAGGCCTACACTTGGGACTCTTGGATTTGGGTGGCCGGGACTGATGAGGAAGTGCACTCGCACTAGAGTTTGGGCTACGTTCTTGTAACCTTTCTTTTGTTGCTTTCGGGTGAAAGTCTTGGATTGTCCCCAGGTAAATTAGTTTTAGTTATTGCATTTCTTCTCATTTCCAATGCGCTCTCTGTGCTCACTTTTAGTAGCATTTTGTTTCGCAGATGCTGAAACAAGCTCAAATGGTCGAAGAATCATGAGGGAACATAAAAACCAGATGATGCCTCAGGTAAAATTTCATTCTTTGGATAGTTTTACCCAACCGTATCTAGTATTCCTCAATATAAGAGAGAAAATATTCGGAGTAAGAAATGCCTCGCCTATGAGGTATTAAACAAACAGTTTGCTTTGGTTTCTCGATCTATCTAGCATTCCTTTTTCCTAAGAATGCAATTCCATACCTCATGCAACAGAAAGCCCTAGTCTTTATGTACTTACGTATTTATAGCATCATCTGAAAGGAACTAAACTGAGAGAGATTTTCAAAATAAATTCAACACAACCCAAAGCAAGCATTTGGGTTGAGGTTAGATAACATTGGCCTTAATCTATTACCCTCATTTTATAGACCATATTCTTATTAGCTAACGTGGTAAAGTTCCATTATGCCAATAGTATCATCCACTGCTACAGGTGCATGTAAAATATATATCTCTACAAATTCATTAAAACTCTTATGACGGAGCCAGTATCAATATTTGTCTCAGTGAACCATCTTTATGGACGAGTGCAAGCACTTACTCAGATTAAAAGAGGACCCACAACAAAAAAAGGAAAAAAGAAAAAAAAAAAAAAAAAGGCTTCTCTTTTATCGCTGTGATAAGGCATTTTTGTGCTGAAAAACTGATAGCTTGTCTTATTTTTGAGTAGAAGTGGGTCGACAATGATCTCCTGAAGGGACTCTTTGCAACCGGTTCGAGCTTGCCGGATTGTTCGCATGCATGCGGGCCATGCTTTCCATGCAAAAGGGTTATGGTGAGCTTCAAATGCTCGATCGCTGAGTCATGCCCGATCGTCTACCGATGCATGTGCAATGGAAAATACTATCATGTGCCTTCCAATTGATGTGCATGTTATGTGACATGCATCAGGACTGCCACTCAGAAGGAATCCATGAGCTATATTTTTCTTTTCTCTTCTCTACTAACATGTTGGTGTATTAATTAGGATAGAACTGATGAAGGTAGAGAAGTGTAATAGGGGGATCTTGTAAATGATGAGCTTGTGAAATTGGTAGTGGTGTAGTTGGTGCTTTGATTTTTGAGATATTGAAGTTTTTCCCCTTTGATTAATGTTTGCTTTGGAACATTATGAAATGCATGATCTGACAATCTACTCTTGAGGAGACGAGCTTAGTTCATTAAAAATAACAACAACAACAACAACAATTATAATAATAATAAAATAATGGTGGATGATATTTCTAACATCAAAACTTGGAGTAGAGCCCATCCTTTTGAGGACCATCTTATATATGAGGATAAAGCAAACTTCCCTTCACAAGAAGTGTTTGGAGAGGGCATACTATCTTTTATATGGTGCTCTTATAGTTATAGGTCTCCTATCTAGTCTAGCACACAAGCATACTATAGGCCTTCCACAAGCATACTATTGATTTCTTTTTCTTCTCGTAGAGCTTCACCGATGTTACTTCTATACTGAAAATATTTGCCGAGATGAGAGGTATTCCCAAAAAAAGCCACCAATCACCTTTTTCTTTTTCCTTTTATTTTATTTTTAGTAGAACATGCATGGCCTGAAGGCCTCATGACTAAAACACAGAAAACGTCATGCATACCAAAAACCCAATGCTGCAGAACAAAATAAATACCAGCAATCTGGACTCAAAAGTTGAGACAAATCATTACATAATCACAAGACATAGTTCTTTAGTTCATCTACCATATAAAACAGGATCCATAGCGTACATAGAGTGATACCAAAAGCAGTTCAGCAACTTCATCTTAATGGAGACCAGCTTATGGAAATAAATAATTAAAAAAAATGCTACCAACTGCTTCAACATATAAGCTGCTGCGGAAGGCCTTCTTAATAAATTGATGAAAGGTATAAAGATTTCGCACAAACACCCAGCAGGAACTCTGATAATAAATTGCTTGCCATGCCCTTTTGTATTCTCTTCATGGTACTAAGAGTCCATCCCGCAACATCATCAAGAAAAATAAGATTGATACGAGTATTATTATAGCTCAAGGCTTGCAAATAAGGATTCGTGTATCAGTTTATTCTTTTTTTATATATATATTTTTGGTAAAATCAGTTTATTCTAGTTTCAATAATGGCGAAAATGTGGTATGGTGAAAGAAAGAAAGAAATAGTTACTATCCCACGAAAGATGCAAACGGATCCGTGGCGCAATGGTAGCGCGTCTGACTCCAGATCAGAAGGTTGCGTGTTCGATTCACGTCGGGTTCAATTCCCAAATGATTAATTTTTTATATTTCTAGACATTACCTTTTATTTTTAATCAGAACCGTTCGTTTGCTGAACAGTCAGTAACAAATCACCTTAAAAGGACCACAATCAACGGCCCCTCCTCTCAGCCACTAAACCTTACCAACCGTAGTTCTTGAAATTTTTAAATCTCCAATCGCACCTGTTCATTTGCTCGACCTTAAACGCACGGCAATCAAACGGTCCGCATCGATCCTCCTAAACCCTTCTTCCTCTCGGCCGTGGAACATTTCGAACCGGCGGCCCGATCGTGAGAGAACGACGGAGAAATCCCTGCTAAATCCCCTATAGTCTCTAGATCCGACTCCACCATCCCTTCTTCCCCACCGCCAAGTCGATCAATCGAGGCTTCGAACTACCACTCATGGCGATGCCCGTAAACCCGACCCCTCCCCTTTCTTCTCTCCAGCTCTCAACCCAATCTCCATTCCCCTTGTCCGCTCCTAAATTTCAGCGCCCCTTTCTTCTTCTTCTTCTTCGAAGAATTCCCGTTCGAGCGGCGAGCTCTGTGTCCACCCGGCCGAGGAAGAAGAAGGCCGCCGAGAAGGGCGACGGGCAGCCGGAGGTGGAGGAGCTCGTCCGCGTGATGCTGAGGAAGGCGGGAGATGGGAAGGAGCCTCTGCTGGCGACGCTCAGTAAATACGTGAAGGTGGTGAGGACGGAGCACTGCTTCCTGTTGTTCGAGGAACTTGGGAAAAGGGATTCCTGGCTTCAGTGCTTAGAGGTCCGTCTATTTTCCCCTATCTGATCTGTTTGAAGGCGCTGGAGGGAAAAATGTGGTGATTCTTTTTAAAAAAAAAAAAAATAGTTAAAAGATTGCGTTTTGATGCTTCTATGAGATTTCAAGTGGCGATTTTGGTTGGTGAATTTTGTTCTTGGCGGAGATGTTTGGGTTTTTTTACTAAATGATTGCGTTCTTGATGCTCCTTTGATTTGTTGGAATTGTTGCTGTGAGTTATCTGATTGAAACTTGGTTCCAGTGGTTGGATTTTGGTTATAGTATGTTTAACTTATTCATTCTGTCGAAGCTTTTGGATGATTTTCGGTTTTCCTCTACTTATCTCCATGCTATTATGTTTCTGAAAACCTACCATGACCTGTTGTCTATGTAACATCGAATATTGTTTGGGAACTCCATTGGAGGGGTTTATCGACAGTTGTTGAGTACAAAAGTTGCAATAAAATCTTGATTTAGTTTCCGTAGTTGCTTGGAACTTCTTCAATGGTTGTTACAAGTAATTCCCTCCCGGACTTGAATGCCTGTTTATTACAACCAGTGATTGCATAGCGTAAAGCTAATCAATGTCATGCGTTGCTCCAACACATTTGCGTTGTTTATATTTAATTATGTATGCTTTGTATGAATATGGATCAATTGCATTGATGCTAGTGGATTACGTTCCTCTTATTTGAAGTTATTAAATAAAACTAGCCCTTGATAGGCATGTCAAGGACTTGGAAACATGGAGTTCATGATTTTCTACTAAGGGCCTGTTTGGATTCCTAGGCCAAAATCCCATAGGAATCATGGCCAATACAACCATCTAAATGAGGCCTAGTCCAGCCTGTCTTTATAAACATACAGGGAACCATTGATATGGGTATTTATAAAGACAGGTCTAACCCATTCTCATTTAGGTGGTTGTATTGGCCCTAACTGATGATTCCTATTGGATTGTGGGCCTGCTCATCCAAACAGGCTCAAGGTTGTGTTTGGTCGATCACCAGGGAATCCTGAATGGTAATCTGGATTACCTACAAGATAGATTATCACTGGATAGATTGCCAGTAATGCTGATTACTGTGTTTGGTATACACAGGTAATCTTTCAGTATGATAGATTACTGTATTTTGTATGAGAAATAGATTACCAATAATCTAAGCTCAAAATACTCCTAAGTCAAAGAAAAAAAGAAAATTTTCTATGAGAAAACGTGGAATAATCGCTAAAAAAAAAACCCTGGGGACGACGCGAGGGTTTGTATGTGACCAAAGAAGACGGGAGAGGGATCTTGAAATCCCCCACACGAAGAAGTCAGGAACAAAAAGGCATCCTTTTTGCGGTCGATATCCACTTCGCTCTCCGATTTGGATTGGTACGGAGGCATACAGGGGAGGATCTAATAAAATCTAACAGGATGCCGCTATGTGGAAAGGGGGGAGAGAGGGAGTTGGAGGGAAGGAGACATATAGAGAGTGAGAAAGGAAAAGGACTATCATCTATCTTGGGATTAAGAAGAGATCCCGACGAGCACCCAGAGGAGAGGGAGGAGAGGACGGTTTCGTTCTCACCGAAGCAAAAGGGATGGGATAATTTTATAAAAAAAAATAACAGATTACCACATCTTCGGTAATCTGGATAGCCATCCCTTCATGAGGTAATTTGGATTGCCGCATAAAAGATAATCCAGATTACCACTATAAGATAGATTACCACTTTCTCAAAATACCAAACATAGTTATCTGGTGGGCCCAACTTAAAATTACCGGTAATCTGGATAGATTATTGTCTATCAAACACAACCTAAGTCTTTTCTAGTTGAGGTTGATAAATGAAGGTGACACCAATGACATATATCACAGGGCATTTCTGCAATGTCCTTCAAGAATCACTTTAAAACTTGTGTTTATCATCAAAAAATGGTGTGAACTGATTTTGGAAAGGCTGTCTATACACAGTTCTATATAACTTCCTTTTTTAAATTGCAAGCAAATATGCTTCATCAAATTCTAAGTGTATAGTTTATTTGTTTATTCTCTTTGCTTTAATAATTTTCTATAGTTTCCTAACTAAGAGAATATTCTTCTTGGGTGAACTTTCTTGTGTGTAGCCAAATTGAGCTTCTAAAATTCTTGTCATGTTAGTCATTTTGTTGTGATACCCTCTTTGATCTACAGTATGACCCATAACTTCAATTCTGCAGTAGCTTGTGCAAAATTTAATATCTTCAGTCATAGCCCCTACCTTGTTTTCAATGCAGCTACTGTGAAGTACGACCAAATTTTTTATCTCTGTTCTTTGCAATTCAGTTCTTATTTCTCAGTTCTATATCACAAAGCATCTTGAGCCGCTATCTCTAGCTTATTTTTGTTGTATAGAATATTGTTTAATTATATTAAATAGGTAACATGACTCAGTTTCAATCAGGAAGCTTCAATCGATGGGACGATCATTAATCAAAAACAAACCTACTTATACAAGTTATCGAATTGGCTTTATTGTTCCTCTATCCAGTAAGCACCTTCATTAGCATTGTTGAAGGTTGAAGATGCAATTTGCATATTTGACATAGTTGATTCCTTATGCTAGAAACTTTAGACAGCATACCTCCATTGCCCTCTCACCATGTTCAGTAGTGCTAGTGAGCCAGCCTTCACAAAAACCTGGAAAATTTTGTGTTCTTGCTTGGTGGCTTCCTCCATTGCATCCATGCCAGCATTTTCATTAACAGAATGCTCATGTATTACACGGCTGTTAGTCCATAAGTATGTTTTTAACATTCTCCCTTTAAAATATATGCACTGAGAACCAAAGAGAATTAGATGCATCCCTTTTTTGTGGAAAACAATAATAATGTAATATGCACACATAAATATTCCTGCATGACATACACAAACATATATCCATATCTATATAATTACGTACACAAGCATGCATCCATATCTGTATAATTTTGCATGGTCACACACAATATGCGCACACAAACATATAACGACATCTATTTAATTACAAATGCACATGCATGTGAGCACACACAATGGACACATGCAATATGCAGACAAACATATATACATATCTATATTATTATGCTTGCAAACACACTCACACAATACACACACAAATGTATATCTGTATCCATATAATCATGCACACACACATGCACAGGCACGGACACACATATATCCATATCTATGTATTTAGAGAAACACACATGCAAATACATATTTATGAGTTGGGCCACCTGCTAAATGTTAAGTCTTTGATAAAAGACATAACAATTCCAAATTCAATGATGGGTCATCCAACAAAGATGTTAATATATATGCATGCATGTATGTATATATATGCATTATATGTACACACACGCACAGACACATAGATGCATGCACAGGAACGCATATGTAGGCACATACAACATATTGGCAGGGTTTCTATGGACTTGGTTTGTGCCTTTTACAGTCATACATTAAGATTATGCTAGAATGGTGGTTTTAATTTGAATCTCATAACATTAACAAAGAAAAATCTAATTGCAACTTTTAGTTCTTTTAAATATCTTGACAGGAATACAGAGGTGCTAGTTTTTATTTGTATCTAGTCTAAACTTTTGTAGATACTTGCTGTTCCAACTAGCATAGCACATCTTGTCATTATTGGAACCCTGAACCTTCTCAGGAATCAACGGTCATACTATTGTTTTTCTCTTCCTGCACTTCAAATGCATGGTTATAAATGTGCCTAGCATAAGTAATCACACAGATTCAGTATACTTGTCTAAACCCTAAATACACTGCATTTTGCATTACACTGAACTTTAATTTATGCTACTTATTTTTAGGTATTCAGATGGATGCAGAGACAGCGTTGGTATATTGCTGATAATGGTATTTACTCAAAGCTGATATCTGTGATGGGGAAGAAAGGCCAGACAAGGATGGCCATGTGGCTTTTTTCTGAGATGCGGAAAAGTGGTTGTAGACCAGACACTTCTGTATACAATGCGCTGATTACCGCGCATCTTCATTCACGAGATAAAGCTAAGGCTCTAGCAAAAGCTTTTGGATACTTTGAGAAGATGAAAGGCATTGAAAGATGCCAACCCAATGTTGTGACCTACAACATTCTTTTGAGAGCATTTGCTCAGGCCAGGGATGTAAAACAAGTCAATGCATTATTCAAAGATCTTGATGAAAGCATCATATCTCCTGATATTTACACTTACAATGGTGTCATGGATGCATATGGGAAGAATGGCATGCTCAAAGAAATGGAGTCTGTACTTAAGCGCATGAAAAGCAATCAGTGCAAGCCAGACACGATCACGTTCAATGTACTAATTGATGCATATGGGAGGCGACAAGCATTTGATAAAATGGAACAAGTGTTTAAAAGCTTGTTGCACTCGAAGGAGAAGCCTACTCTTCCTACATTCAACTCAATGATAACAAATTATGGGAAAGCTAGACTTAGAGAGAAGGCAGAATTTGCTTTCAAGAAGATGATTGGTTTAGGCTTCAAACCCAGTTATGTGACATACGAGTGTCTTATAACAACTTATGGATACTGTGACTGTGCTTCAAGAGCCAGAGAGATATTTGATGAGATGATAAATACGCAAAAGGCAGTGCAAATTTCTACTTTGAATGCCATGCTTGATGCCTATTGCATCAATGATTTGCACTATGAAGCTGATAAACTACTGGATTATGCAATTAAAAAAGGTTTAGTGCCAAATGCTTCAACATATAAATTACTCTACAAGGCCTACACTAAAGCTAACAAGAAAGAGCTCCTTGACAATTTGCTGAAGCGTATGGATGGACAGGGGATTGTTCCAAACAAGAAGTTCTTTTTGGAGGCATTAGAAGCCTTTAGTTCTTCTCAAACAAAACCCAAATCCAGCAGTGAGATAGATGCTTCAAATGCGACACAAATTAGTGCCAAGGAATTGCCTTAACCCATCAAGAAGTTTCTTGCCATGTCTTTCCCATCACTAGCTGCCAAATGAGGTCACCATCAATAGGACATCCAGTTGTGACTGTCAACAGTCTGATGTTGCTTCAAGTTACTTTTGGTGCGGTAAAATTACATGATCTCACCATGCAAGGAAGTTGACTTTGGATTTTCTACACCAGAACCAAATCAACGGCTCAAGTCTTTTTGTCAATTTATTGGTATGCATAGCTTGACCTTTGATCATCATTATGAGTTTTGTTTTTCAATAGTTTAAGTTAAATATGTATTATGGAAGCCAATGATAATCAAAATTGCCACTTGTATTACTTGTATATTTTCAATTCAGGCAATATGCCAATCTTATATCTGGGTTTTTCTTTTTGGATTGTTAAAATCACCTTTTATGCATCAGGAGGAAATATTGTTGTGTAGTAGATGCAAAAGGGGGAAGGCAGAAATCATTACAAGGTACAGCCACAAATTTCATCTAGGAAATTGTATCCACCAAAATTATTGATTTAAAATGAGTTTAGGTAGGTATAGGTAGTAGCATATTTTCAGGCCATAAAAATATTGTTATGTTTAGTATTGAATTGCATGGTAAATCAGTTAATCTAAAAAGTCCACACCTTCGATCAAGATCTACACATCTTGTAACATGAACCAAATTTCAATTGAGCTGGATTAGATAAAATAATTTGTTGCTGCAAGAGAACTGGCCTTTTCGTAACTGCTTAGAATTTTGCTAAAAATCATGTGATCTGTAATAATTTCTTTTTGACATAGCAAGGCTCAAAGTGTTGTAGATCATCTGCAGAAAAAAGAATTTTCATATCCTAAATCTGTTTATATATCTTGGGAATTTTTTTTTTGGATTTTCTTATTCAATATTTTTCATGCCTCCTTACTGACAAAGGCTTTAGAAACGGAGGAGAAAAGATGACTAAGACTAGAAGACATAGTCTATAGAACACTTGTCAATCAAAGATCTCATTATTATGGTTATTATTTATCAAAAATAATCATGCTTACTGTTTTTTTATGGGTTCGCATTTCTTTAGATCGACCTTCCTACCAAGTTGTAGTTCCCATGATTCAAGTTTACCGTGCATTTGATTTTATCTTTTCTTTCGTGTTCTGAGAAGTGAGCTTGATTTTTCTGTTAGACAGGGACAGGCAAACTTTGCAGTCAACATTCAGCATTCTATGACTTCACACTGCAATTCTGATGCTGCGGATAAGAAAAAGTCTGCATAACTAATAGCATTTATCCAGACAGGAAGCATTATTTGTGAGGTAACAAATCCACCATCAATTGATTCAAACTAGGAGTTATTCTAAGGCAGGAGTCCACCTTTGGCCCATGTGGAGCATTAAGGAGCAACATTAATAGCTTGTAATAAATGGTCTTTTGTTCATTCTTCTGTGCTAGATAACTTTGAATGCCTCGTTATCTCATTTTGTCATCTAGTAGCAAGTACTCACAAAAAGTTGAAAAAGACATCAGCTTCAGCATGATTGCTTGTCTGTTTGGCCTTGAAGAGACTGAAAAGAGCAAATTACGAAAAAGTTATCATAAAATATGAAAAAAAAAAAAAAAAAACATAATCCACATTTTACAATAAGTAATGTCTTCAAGGGCATCGAATTTGTTGTCTGTTTCAAGTTTTTTGCGTTACCCAAGTGCATTTTTATTTATCTGTCTGCCTAATTTCAGTTTCATTATCCATCAAGCCGGCAGATTTGTGTGTCATCTCTTGCGATATTGGTACATCTAAAGCAAATGGTGCTGTAGTCGATTGACAATCGCATCATTGCAAGTTTGTTATAGTCCCTCCTTTTTAAATCCCAAGTCTGCCATTTTTTCTTGGGATTTTACAGAAATAGTTTAGCCCATGAAAAAGGAATGTATATTCCCCATAAATGTGATGAATAACCTCTTCATTATGAACGAATAACCTCTTCGTTATGTCAAATATATCACAAATAACATGTGATATATTTGTCATGTTAGTTTAGAACACTGGAATGTCTATCAACTTCAATATTGTAGATGGAATAACATTCCAGTTTAGAACACTGGATTGTGATTCAGCAAA